>WHPX01000869.1:0-211348 GCA_011057435.1 Actinia equina | reverse complement strand
AAGAGTTTCATTGTGCCATGCTGCTCGAAACGTGTGCCGAAATTGTGGCCTATAGAGTAGAAAGCTTACGTAGTATTCCGAATCAAAACAATAACCTCTCCCAAAGTAACAAGGCTTTCTATCTCGAGATAAACATTTAATAATTTGGTGGTTCAGCATTTGTATTTGCTATTTGGCTCCAAAAGAACGTGTTCCCAAAAATTGAGCTACATACGTAAGCTGTCCTTATGGCGAAGGCAAACCCGTTGTTCGTCCTGTCGACAACAATGTAGTGACGATAAGCAATAGCACCCCTTGCAGTGACGTCAAATCAGCTCAAATTTGGAGCACAAAACCAAAATGCTGCAATCTATGGGAATGGGACAATTTAATGTTGCATTCCGACTGCTGCAAGTGGTCGTACCTTATAAAATAAAACTATTATAAATCTCACGTTCGGATTGCGTTGGGAGTGGTGCATTACGAGAGAAATAGCACGCGTGTCACTTTCTATCTGTAATTGATGTCTAAAATAACGACAATTCTTAATCGTATTCATTAAAAGAGATAAAGCGAACTTGCTTGTGGTTGTGTGGTGTTTAAAGCGTTTCGGAGGATAGGCCCTTTGCAGCTCAGTTATTACTTGTTGATTAATTCACTGAGAGCAAATGAATGAACATCTTGATTCCCATGGGTGAATAACTGGTGAGCAACAAACTTTCTAACAAACTGTTTCGAAAAGACGTTAATACAACTGTTTTCGTAAACACACGGTTACACGTGCGTCTTTCTAACAATTCTTATGTGTTCTGCCAACACACAGCACACGGCGCGTTTTTCTATTTTTCAATATCGCTATTTTGAACTCTGTCTCGTTTGAGAATATCTCTATCTGTGAAACTAGAAACCTGTGAACTTCAACCAATGTTTATTTAGACATGTATATGTATGATGCTGCTAGGTAGTGATGATGAAGCATCAGACTAGACTGGGTTCTGGTAATATTCTGAGGTAAGTTTCCATGCTTACTTTCCTTCCCTCACTATAAACGACCGTGAAACTAACTTTTCTTTCATTGATGTTCTTGTAGGCGAGCAAATACTAGAGAAGCGGTTCAGAAATATCGGATTTCCAAAGGTAGGGGACGAGGATGGAGGGAGGGGATGGAGGGATGGACAGCTGGGGGAGGGAGGTGTGGACAGATGGATGAAACAGACATAGAGGGATGGTGAAGGGATGGAGGAGGAATGGATGGAGAGATCGTGGAGGAGATGGACGACGGACGGACGGATGACGAACGGACTGACGGAACAGGGACGGACGGCGGATGGACGGAGGAGGGAGGGTGGAGGGGCAAGAGGGATCAAATGTGATGGGAAGGAGAAGAGAAAAGAATAAATTAATTGGTCGAGGCAAAAAGGAGAAATAACAAGGATGGATAGGATTATTTCGACAGGGTGTATTATTTGTTGTAGTTGCGGATGATGAAAAGGTCAAAATCCAGCAACAAAAAGGAACAGGAGGAGGTAGAGAAGCTTCAAAACTAGGGGTGACGTGAGTCAATACTCTTGTGTTTATATCATGTTCCCTGTAGTTAGTTTCTTTGGAATTAATTAATTTAATTATTATCATTGTTAGTATTAGTATTATTAGTATTATATTATCACGTATATTTAATTGGGATAATGAATTCATTGAATTAAAAGAAAGCAATATATAATGCCTAGGCAAAACAAAGACGCTCTAGAGAGGAGGGGAAATAAAAACATGGCACGAGCAGCAACAACACCAGCATTGACTCCCATATTCGATATTATAATCGACATGTGTTCTCCAGAAACATCATTATTATCAGACCATTCATCATAAATACCCCATTCTAACTACCATCCCTACCATTATCATCATCACTTCCACCATCATTCATCACCATCACCACTTCCACCATCATCATTATCACACCTTACCACTTCCACCATCATCATCACCATCACCACTTCTACGATCATCATCATCATCACCACTTCCACCATCATCGCCATCACCACTTCCACCACCATCAACATCACCATCATCATCATCACCATCATTATCACCATCATCATCATCACTATCAATCACCATCATTATCACCACCATCACCACTTCCACCACCATCAACATCACCATCATCATTTCCACCATCATCACTTCCACCATCTCATCATCCACCATTGTTATCATCACCACCACCATAATCATCATCACATCATCATTATTACCATCACCATTGTCAGCATCAATACCACCATAATCATCATTATCACCATCATAACCTTTCTGTTCAATCATAGTTAAGAAAATGAAGTCCCCCTACATCTTCCATCCTAACGACTTTCTCCTGTTTCTCCCAGGTCAAGAAGTGGTCCACATCTATTCCTCTTGGCTGTTATGGGCAAGATTAGAAGAAAAGATGGGTAAGCCATTGAAGTTGTCACGCACTCATGGATCTTGTCACGCACTCATTGATCTGGTCACGCACTCATTGACTTGTCAATTGCACGTTGAGTTATAACGCATTTATTGACCTTCTCACGCACTCATTGATCTTGTTATACGCCCATTTATTTTGTCACGCGCTCATTGATTTGTCACGCAATTATCGATCTCGCCACGAAATTCCTGATCTTTTCACGCACTCATTGATCTTGTCACGCATTCATGTCTCATGGTCAGATCTTTTAAATGAATGTTTGTTCACACCAGGACATACAACGAAAGCGAGGTCTGTGTTGGAGCAGGAAGACAGAAGAATCCAAAGTGTCCAGAGTTGTGGTTAGTATTAAGTTTGAAGAACACTATCTACCCATTGGCAGCACGTTAGAATGCAGCTCCACTTTGGAGGACATAACAACAGGTTTCCGATTATAAAAAAAAATAATTTCACAACCACCACTTCCCGTACGGGCTCTTCTGTGAGGTTTCCTTCACGCAATACCACTACATTCTATGTTTACAACATACAACACTAGCACATACCCTGGACAGACCATGAAATCGTAGGGGATTTGCACTGTTGAGGAATCGCTTTAGAGCACTCATGGTGTGATGTACTGATGTTGTTTTAGCGCTCATGAGCGATACCTTATTCGTGCCTTAGTACGACCATACAATGTGCACATACCTGGACAGGACCATGAAATCGTATGGAAAAAATGGTGATTTTTAGGACCCTTTTAGTTTGATGTGCTGCTGTACTGCTCTAGTCGGCTTATTAGGTTTATATTTGCTAGTGTATATGAGATACTCGGAAGATGATGGAATCAGGAGCCGAGTAAAAGAAAGGAAATACTAGAGCGTCTAAGGATAACTGCGATAACCAGGTTACCGAACATCATGATTTTTAGCTCGTGAAGAGATATCGAGGTGGCTAGATTCGCAGTTTTTGGATACGCTTCTCAGCCAATCGTTTGGATAATTCCCGTAACCATGGAATCCTTGTTTCGCCAAGTGAAGTCACTGGAGAGGAAGCCATTTATCACTTCATAATAACATGTAATCCGCAGATATTTTGAGTATTCTTAGTTTACTTAATGCTCTTTTTATTAGACTTGAGATATGAGATTGTCGTATTTATCATCACGTTGGAAGAAGAATTCGAAAACAGCCTGTTTGTCATATATTGGATAGATTAGACTTGGTCCAGATAATCTCAATCGTAGAAAAATTTCGTAATCAGAAAAGAAATGGTGTAGCAATCAGAAGCCAATGATTTAATTGAAAAGACAACAGTTTGTTTTCACAAAACATAACTCTGACTATCGCTATACTCGGGTCACAATACCCTCAATGAATGAGTCACGAGTGTCATTTGTTATCATCTTAGTTCATTGGAACTCAAAAAGCTTCACGAGGTTACCAGGGTTTCCTTTGATTGGTGTTACGAGAAGGCCCATTAGCGATCGAATGTGATTACCATACGCTTCGGCTGCTGCCCGTAAACTATGAAGCTCTTTCCTGGATTCTAAATCCGACTGGACTACTTAAGTGTGCTAGAATTGTCTTGAGCAAGAACCTATAGTGACCTCAGTACCTCTTGTGACTTATGGACTACTTAATGTATGCTAGAATTGTCTTGAGCAAGAACCTATAGTGACTTAGTACCTTTTGTGACTTATGGACGACCTTAAAAGTGTGCTAGAATTGTCTTGAGCAAGAAACCTATAGTGACCTCAGTACCTTCTCTCACAGTGTTGTGATAAGCTAATGCGAATACGAGAAGATACGTCTGCATTTTGCAATCCTGTTGAAAGATAAAAGAAAGGTTAAGCTTCTCGTTCACGGCTAAACATGAAACGTCAGTTAACCATTAAAAAATTCTTTAAAATTAGTGAAAAGGAATCGCAAAAATCTCCAAGTAGTAGATAACAAACCAATACTTGTCTTTGTCGAGAGGTTTCGCAAAAGGTAACGTAAAATGTAGAGAAACGATGAAAACGTGGGTCACGTTTGCCGTTTGCGGGGAAAGAAAATACGGGAATCTTAATCTGCCTATCATTCAACGCCTTACCTTGTGCGAAGACAGACCAATATTTGCTAACGGTGGTCGCAGGAGAACGCATACAAGAAAATAAAGTACTTAGAGGGTGGATGAATCGTATTCAAGGTCGTTATCCCGTGTTTTCAGACGACCCAACAAAGGAAAAAATTAAAGCCAACCTCGAAGAACGGACTCCACAGGGTTTGAAGAAAACCTTGAGGAAGTTAAAGCTAGGACATTATAAGGATATTTCTTACCTTTTATCTGAGATTACAGGAGAAAAAATACCCGAGGTTTCTGTATATACCATGCTCAAAGCCGAGCAGAGGTTGTTCGACTGAATGAGGAGATTCTTTATTATTACCGCCACCCGGTAAGAGCGTCGGTCTGTTATCCGGGGGGGGGGGGGGGGTAGACAAATGGTTAGACCTTCAAGTCTTCTCGGACAAGGATTTTAAACCGTTGGCACTGTCTCCCTAACCCTCCTAACCTACAGTAAAATGGGGGACATAAAAGAACGTAAAAAGACGTAAAAGAAACCCTGGCAGTGACCATCTTCAGTGCCCTACACTTCATACTAACCATCTCTCATGCTTGTAAATTGCATAAAGCAATCTGTCATTCACAACTCCACGTAAAGCGCCTTTGATTATATCCACATATTAAAGGGCGCTATTAAAATCATAATCATTTCATTTTCATCATTTCATTATCATGACTTGATCTACGAAATATTTTACAAAATAGACCCCAACCACCCCCTCTTGGGATGGATTCCAAGAAAATAGTGCATAAGACGAGCATGCGCGCTGGTCTCTCCTTCTTATGTCGAAGAAACGTTTCGACTCGCTTGTTACTGACACTTATGGAATCTTAAACGAGATTTGGAACCTCTTTCCCGATACTCGAGAGTTCTTAACCAGGGCGAAGGTCTACCTCGATGAGAAGTACATTGGGGAAAACGCCTGCAGCCAAGAAACCCAAGGACTTAGAAGGTATCGAAAGAAAGTTAGGGATAGCCTGAACGATGAACGCTTCCTAGACTATGCCAACATCGAACAAGACCTAAAGGATGAAAATCGCGAGGAGATTTTGAAAGCATTAGTCTGTTGTCGAGAGCCATCGGGGATTGCGATAGAAAGACGATTTATTATTCTGCCCTACAAGGACTTTTCCTGAAACGCTTGTCCAAGAAAGACAGGGAGGAAATCAAGATGTCCAAGAGTCACAAAAGCTTCTTGATTGCTCTTGGTCGTTTGGTTGAGGATTATCCAGGTTGAGGCACTGTGAACTGCCTTTGAATTTCTTTTGTGGAAAGCTGGGCGTCATTCGGGCCATTTGTGAGAATTCCGAGGGTTTTTGGGAAAGGGCTTGATTGTTGTACTGACTGGATTTGTCGTTGCAAATAAAACTTGCTTCACTTCAATAATTTGCATAATCTTAGACAGACTTAAAATTGAATCGCGTCCTGGTTTTCTCAAAACAAATACTTACTGTGCGAGTTCTCTTTGAAGCCTGTTCGTATATTTTTTTTCTTTCCTACTCGTTTATGTCCTTGACTACCACCTTTTTGGTCCCTAATTTCGCTTGTCTTTTTCTCGTACTTGTTTTCCTCTGCTAAAATAAGCGAGAAATCTTAGTCACCAATCTCCCTGTCACGTAACGCTTTGCTGATAAGGACAGCGATTACTCTTGTATTTTGCCAGCATATATGCTGATCGTGTTTTGAAATTTCGCGGAAAATGTCTTCATGATTGCCGTGCTATTAGCTGAAATAATTCAACACACAGTCCCAACACCTGCCAAAGGTACCCCTATGGTAAGACCTGGTCCTGTTAAGCTTGTAGCGACGCCAGTGGCCGTAAGTGCCACGCTTAAGCTACCAGTAGTTATGGCTACCTTATGCAGCGCGCTTCTAGCCTTGGCATATTTCTTTCTAACTTCCTCGTAATGCCTGCCTTGCCTGAGAATCTAAGTGAGCCAGTATCAAATTCGCTTTATTTAGGCGAAAGTTCTCGGCGTTTATCTCATCAGGAACCGTACGATATGGAGCAGTCGGTTCTTTTTACATTCATAACATGCTAATGTACAATACCTTTGGAAACGACATAGAAGAAAAGCCTGGAGAGGATCTGGAAAGCTTTCAAGAAGGCAGCGTCCACGCGGGGCGTCGTAGAAAGATACTATCCAAACCGTAGTAGCTTCTGGAGTGCCGCAGTCCATAACCTTCTCATCCATCCTAGCGAAGGTTCCCTCGGCTATCGTCCTTTTCCTAAGAACCTGTTTAGAACCTTCCCTAGAGCCTTGAGTAAACTGCCTATAACTATCTTAGCTTCGTGATTGTCGCTAGGTACAGGGCTTGAAATAGAAAAATATTTAGCCTGCCACATAATTTTGTTTTGGCAGGTTATAGCAAATTTTGACTTGCCAAAACTTTTTTTGACCTGCCAAGCAATGAAAAGTAAGCAACTGAAGTTAAAAAGTGTTATAATTTCAACTTTTCAAAACATACAATTATCAGTTTGACAATTTGAACAAAATAAACATATATCCATGTCTTCTTGGTAACTTTTCTCTATATTTACATAAAGGCAAGCTATCTCTGTAAAATCCCATCAAAAGGGTAGATTAAGTGGTTAACTATTTGAAAAACTTTGAAGAAATGTTTTACTCAAACAAGACAACAGTTCATGCATCATCCTCTTCTATCAATAATAGTTTTTTGGCAGTTTCAATAACATCTGAATGAGGTAGGGTTCTCTTTGATCCAGAAGCTGTTGGTGTTTTCTTGGTCCACTTGGTTGTACAGACAAGGTCTTCTTTGAGTGGCACACTTATTACACCATCTTAAGAGTGCTGCTTTTGGATCATAATGTTCTATTGCACTTCCCTCCTCAAAGATTCTAAAAGATTTTCAACTCTCTTTTCTCCTAAACAAGCCTCTGCCGGACCAACACTCAGGTCAGGGTCTTAAATAACTGAGGAGAAGGTGCTGCCTTTGCAATAATATCTGCAAATGGTTAGACCTTCAAGTCTTCTCGGACAAGGACTTTAAACCGTTGGCACTGTCTCCTAACCCTTCCTAACCCCTTTGATTATATCCACATATTAAAGGGCGCTATATAAATCATAATCATTTCATTTCATCATTTCATTATCATGACTTGATCTACGAAATATTTTACAAAATAGACCCCAACCACCCCCTCTTGGGATGGATTCCAAGAAAATAGTGCATAAGACGAGCATGCGCGCTTGGTCTCTTCCTTTTTATGTCGAAGAAACGTTTCGACTCGCTTGTTACTGACACTGATGGAATCTTAAACGAGATTTGGAACCTCTTTCCCGATACTCGAGAGTTCTTAACCAGGGCGAAGGTCTACCTCAATGAGAAGTACTTTGGGGAAACGCCTGCAGCCAAGAACCCAAGGACTTAGAAGGTATCGAAAGAAAGTTAAGGGATAGCCTGAACGATGAACGCTTCTTAGACTATGCCAACATCGAACAAGATCTAAAGGATGAAAATCGCGAGGAGATTTTGGAAAGCATTAGTCTGTTGTCGAGAGCCATCGGGGATTGCGATAGAAAGACGATTTATTATTCTGCCCTACAAGGACTTTTCCTGAAACGCTTGTCCAAGAAAGACAGGGAGGAAATCAAGATGTCCAAGAGTCACAAAAGCTTCTTGATTGCTCTTGGTCGTTTGGTTGAGGATTATCCAAGGTTGAGGCACTGTGAACTGCCTTTGAATTTCTTTTGTGGAAAGCTGGGCGTCATTCGGGCCATTTGTGAGAATTCCGAGGGTTTTTGGGAAGGGGCTTGATTGTTGTACTGACTGGATTTGTCGTTGCAAATAAAACTTGCTTCACTTCAATAATTTGCATAATTCTTAGACAGACTTAAAATTGAATCGCGTCTGGCTTTTCTCAAAACAAATACTTACTGTGCGAGTTCTCTTTGAAGCCTGTTCGTATATTTTTTTTTCTTTCCTACTCGGTTATGTCCTTGACTACCACCTTGACTACCACCTAATTTCGCTTTTCATTTTCTCGTACTTGTTTTCCTCTGCTAAAATAAGCCAGAAATCTTAGTCATCAATCTCCAAGTCACGTAACGCTTTGCTGGTAAGGACAGCGATTACTCTTGTATTTTGCCAGCATAATATACTGATCGTGTTTTGAAATTTCGCGGATAATGTCTTCATGATAGCCGTGCTATTAGCTGAAATAATTCAACACACAGTCCCAACACCTGCCAAAGGTACCCCTATGGTAAGACCTGGTCCTGTTAAGCTTGTAGCGACGCCAGTGGCCGTAAGTGCCACGCTTAAGCTACCAGTAGTTATGGCTACCTTATGCAGCGCACTTCTAGCCTTGGCGTATTTCTTTCTAACTTCCTCGTAATGCCTGCCTTGCCTGAGTATCTAAGTAAGCCAGTATCAAATTCGCTTTATTTAGACGAAAGTTCTCGGCGTTTATCTCATCATGAACCGTAGGATATACGGTGGAGCAGTCGGTTCTTTAACATTCACAATATACTAATGTACAATACCTTTGGAAACGACATAGAGGAAAAGCCTGGATAGGATCTGGAAAGCTTTCAAGAAGGCAGCGTCCACGCGGGGCCGTCGTAGAAAGATACTATCCAAACCGTAGTAGCTTCTGGAGTGCCGTAGTCCATAACCTTCTTATCCATCCTAGCGAAGGTTCCCTCGGCTATCGTGCTTTTCCTAAGGTAGTTAGCCTCTTCGCGATCAAACGTCGTTGTAGGTGTTTAGAACCTTCCCTAGAGCCTTGAGTAAACTTACCTATAACTATCCTAGCTTCGTGATTGTCGCTAGGTAACCATACATCGTAGTCGCTTTCGCAAAGCAATGCTTTATGCGCAGTATACTGCAATCCAATGCTGGTCAAGTAACTTAGCAGCGGCAATGGCAACCATTGCTTGTCTAGTATGTGTTTACCGTACCATGTGTAGATGATGGGATACGTACAAATCCATTGCGGCCCAGGTCGTACGTACCTGGCAGGAACACTCTAAAGAATTGTCTGCTAGAGTGCTGGAAGTAAGGCTTGCAGTCGCCCATGCCCTTGAAGCTAGCGGGGTAGCAATGCTTCCCATCTAGCGACAGGTACTCCTCTTTGTCGTATTTCGTACTTCACAGGCCTCCATGGCCGTGCTCCAAGCAAGCATACTCTACGATAGATTGCTTGCAATGCTTCCAACCGTTCTTTTGCTTGGCGCAGCAAAGCTAGCACTGCTAGGGGTCATAACATCATCTACTCCTAGTTCTTCGCAACACTTAGCGATGGCCTTGTCATCCCCTAAGCGGCGATACAGCGCTCCGTCCTGGGTCTTAAACTGATCGTCGTCGTTGCCAGGATCCCAAATAGCATTCGTCTTATATAAATTCTTGATAATATCCCAGGAGTCTCCTACGTAAGTAATTTCGGACGTCTTCTTTAGAAATCTCACGTCCGACCAAGCATGGCCGTTATGGCGGTAAACAACGATTCAGTACCTCCGTCGGATACGTAGGTTTCCAAACGGGCAATGGCCTTTTCTCGCTTAGGGGGAAGCTTGCCTCCTCGGTTAGAATCTCTAAAGAATTCTCGCACTAAGTTAGCAACGCAATTACCAGGAGTGCGCATAGGTAGCATCTCTCCAAGGTCGGGACCTTCTATGCCTAGGAGCTCATAGACGACCACAGTCACGGGGTAGGAAACATTGTAGTACAAAGCATCTACCCCAACCAGGGCACCAGGGCGGGTATCTCAGAAATTCACCTCGATGCTTAATTGGCTCGTAGCTACGCTCAGAAACCCAGCTGCCATCTAGCTCTTTAATTGCCATCCTCAGAAAAGGTCGTGTAACTTAGCTGCATAGAGCGCTTCACATTCCTCCATACTCGTCTAATTTTGCGGTTCCTAATGTATATATTACGGTCCATATACACTAATGAATATTAGACCTAATAAGCAGACTAAGAGCAGTACAGCAGCACATCAAACTAAAAGGGTCCTAAAAATGACCATTTTTCCATACGATTCCATGGTCTGTCCAGGTTATGTGCACATGGTATAGTCGTACTAAGGCACGAATAAGGTTAAAGCGCTAAAATAAGGTTATTTAAATGCTAAAATAACAGCAGCACATCACACCATGAGTGCTCTAAAGCGATTTCCTCAACAGTGCAAAATCCCCCAGGGTATGTCCTGTACACTCAACTCACATGTTGATTTTCATGGAGGGAGGAAACCGGAGAACCCAGAGAAAGCCAACCATTGCAAAGGAAGAGAACAACTCACATATGATTCAGTCTGAGTCGGGACTCCAACCCGGACCACAGCGGTGAGAGGTGAGCGGTAAACCACTACGCCACCCATGCCAACCTGGTTTCCGATTCTCATAAGATGAAAATTCTTTGGCTTTGTCCTCCAAATTGAGCTCCTTTGACGTCACATGCAATTGGTCTATTTATACCTTATTAACGACATGATCACCTTGACGACAGATGTTTTATTTACCCTAAGCTTTATCCTTTCGTATTCTTCCCTTCTTTTCTTTCACACTCTTTGTCTCTTCCCTTTTTTAATTTCCATTTTCTCCTTTTCATCTATCCATTCCTGTTTCCTTTTTGCACAACCATTTTCTGTCTTTTTTTCATAAGGCTTGAAGCAGTACGTGTTGAGGTTCGAGGAGGCAACAAAGACTTCTCCAAGACTTTAATGGCTAAAGGTATTGTCAATATAAACTCTATGTTAGTTGGGTTGTTCCCCGCACTCTGATTGGTCCAAAAGATGCATTTCAAAGTCTTACAAAATGCATTTAGTATAGTAATTAGCCATTTCCAGGAAGAAAAAACTGGTTCGAGTTTATAATAATAAGAAAATACACGTTTTGGCGCTTTTATCTCCAAGCCCACAAAGTCTGTACAAAGTTCATGTGAGATGAATAAATTATCTCTGTGAGTGACGGTGAATCCTGTAACATGTTTCAAAACTTCACACCAGATAAATAGATTTTTTCCTCGCAGAATATCTTAATTTATTTCTTCAACTCATAGGAAACCAGTTTTAGAAAACTCAATCTAATTTTCTGTGCAATTTATGAAAAAGAAAACACACGTTTTGGCACTTTTGACTCCATGCCCACAAAGTCGGAACAAACTCATGTTTCAAGAGCTCACTTCAAATAAAATATTTTTTTCTCATAGAAAATCTTTATTTACTTTTTAATTCCTAGGCAACCAGTTTTAGAAAACTGAATTCTATTTTTTGGGCTATTTTTGATCTATCTTCAAAAAGAAAAAAACGTTTTTGGCACTTTTGACTTCAAGCTCACAAAGTCGGTACAAAGTTCATGTGAGATGAATAAATTGTCTCTGTGAGTGACGTTGAAGCCAGTAAAATGTTTCAAGAGCTCACTTCAAATAAATAATTTTTTTTCACATAGAAAATCTTCATTTACTTCTCTATTCCCTTGGCAACCAGTTTTAGAAAACTTAATTCTAATTTACTGAACTATTTTTGATCTAGCTTCATAAAGATAGCACATGTTTTTTGCACTTTTGACTCCGTGCCTACAAAGTGGGTACAAAGTTCACGTGAGATGAATAAATTATCTCTGTGAGTGACGTTGAAGCCAGTATAGTAATATGTTTAAAAACTTCACACCAGATAAATAGATTTTTTTCTCATAGAAAATCTTCATTTACTTCTCTATTCCCTTGGCAACCAGTTTTAGAAAACTTAATTCTAATTTACTGAGCTATTTTTAAAGATAACACACATTTTTTGCACTTTTGACTCCATGCCCACGAAGTCGGTACAAAGTTCTGAAAAATCTACTTCTAATTTCAGCGTTACAAGAATGTCCTACATCAGGGATAATCTGGTCAGAGGCTATCTTTATGGATCCCAGGCCCCAGCGTAAGACACGCAGCGTCGATGCTCTGAAACGATGTGAACACGACCCTCATGTCCTTCTAGCAGTTGCTAAGTAAGATTGATAACATCAATATATATTATTAGGATATTATTATTGTATATTAGATGTGAACACGATCCTCATGTCCTTCTAGCAGTTGCTAAGTAAGATTGATAACATCAATATATATAATTAGGATATTATTAGTGTATATTAGATGTGAACACGATCCTCATGTCCTTCTAGCAGTTGCTAAGTAAGATTGATAACATCAATATATATTATTAGGATATTATTAGCGTATATTAGATGTGAACACGATCCTCATGTCCTTCTAGCAGTTGCTAAGTAAGATTGATAACATCAATATATATTATTAGGATATTATTAGTGTATATTAGATGTGAACACGACCCTCATGTCCTTCTAGCGGTTGCTAAGTAAGATTGATAACATCAATATATATTATTAGGATATTATTAGTGAATATCATATGAAAATTGGGTAGGGTGACCCTACTGAAAGGCTACCTCTCCTCGTCGTGTCCATTGAATATTGAATGAAGTGGTAATGTGTATAAGTGAAAAGTGTCCTCAATGAGTGCTAGAAAGACGAGGCGCATAAATATGGTATTTGTTTACGTTGGTATATGATCAAAAAATCACTTTCAACTCCAGAATTCATCACCATCCTGTTATTCAGATTCGAAAAAGAGTTTTGTCAAATGCACTTATTCACCTTGGGAGTAATGTTTCGCCTATTTCAGACCACGTGTCGTATAATTTCTATGTTGGATACAATTAGTATAGGAAATAATAATAATAATAATAATAATAATAATAATAATAATAAACTTTATTTAAAGAAGGTTAAAAACACTTTACAAAAGTACCCCACTTTAGCAGAAGCTAATCATCCACTGGGCCTTCTAGGAAATCGCACGATCTCGAGTACAATTCGGAATTTATAGGTACGAGTAATGTTTCGAAAGTTTTTTTCAAAATTGGATTAGCCTCTTTTGAGAACTTTCTAAACATCACGAGTTATGAATTCCAATACATTCCATCTATAATTTCCAAATTGTACGAGAAGGTTGTGCGTATTTTTGTTAATTTCTGAGCAACTTAATTGGGACTCTACAGACTACACGTTGGGATTTAATTGTCCTCCTCTCGTCCAATCAGAATCGGGTAACTTTGTCGAGTGTATTATAAAGGAATCCTATTCTCAAGGGAATGACACGTGGTCTGAAATGGGCAAAATAAACGCCCAAGCTAAAGAGGTTTATTGATTGATTGTGGCCTTGGTTAATGTAGTAGCACTGTAATGTTTAGCTACATCTCAATAGCTATACATTCTTACCTTATTAATACAATCAATCCTTGCAGATTGTTCTGGAGCGAGAGGAAGGTTAAGAAAGCAAGAGACTGGTTCAACAGGTCAGTATTTGATATCACAGAATAGCAATTACAAGAATGTTAACATTCAGATTATTTTCCCCTGTCGTTTTAATTGGCTGAGACAATTGCAGATATATGCCCAATCTCGTGCCCAGAGCCTGCGTTTCTTCTGGCCTGCGGCGATGAACGAGGGCTCTTGCATAATTCATGTTTGGCGCATGCGCAATTTTCGGAAAGTTAGATTTAAACGTAACGGTCAAAATTAGCAAAGTCAAAATTAAATCAAAGTCAAAGTCAAAGTCATCATAGTGAAAATTGAAAATCGGGAAAATATATATATTCGTAATTTTTGGAAAGTCTTTGAACGCGTGCGCTGTTATACCGGAAGTCCAAGAAATCCTGGTCTCAAAAAATGGCCTATGCCAGAGCCCTCGTTCTTCGCCACAGGCCAGAAGAAACGCAGGCTCTGGGTACGAGATTGCCTTATCCGCAGGCTACCCCATATATTCTCTGTTGGGATCCCTGTGTTACATTTTATGGCAACCAATCAATCCATCCATCAATCAATCAATCAATGTACTTTATTTATCACGGTAGACGGCTTAGCAAGCTGACTTTTCAAAGAGCTACGCCTGCTATTATCATTAACCATTAGGGACTATTCATTAATTATGCCTTGGGTTGGGGGGCCCTGAAGAAAAAGTAGGGGGGCTTTAAAAAAAAATCACAAAAGAAGGGGGGGGTTAATAGTATTTGCTGACTTAAAGGGGGGTTTGGAACAAATAATTAAGGTATGTCTAAAAGGTCACAAGAAAGGGGGGGTCAAAAACTTTTTTGGATAGAATGGGGGGGGGGTTGTGAGTTTTTCCAAGGTTTTTTCGATTTTTCCTCCAATCCACCCTGAGGCATAATTAATAAACAATCACTTAAAGAGGAATAATGAGTTCTGCCTGAGTTCTTCTCTGAGTTCTTACTTTATTTCCTCCACTTTGTACATCAGGGCTGTGAAACTCGACCCCGACTTTGGCGATGCCTGGGCGTACTTTTATAGATTCGAACAACAACATGGAACAGAGGTAAATATACCACCTCAACCAGGTTCATATCTACACATACATGCCTAATTGAAAAAACGTAGTCGGGTTCGAGAAGGTCATATCATCGAAGTTAAGACCGAAAAGGATTTTGGGTACTCCAAAACGTGTATCATATTTGCATATAGACATGTAAAAATGCATAGTAGAGCAAAGTCAGTCGACCTAGATTAACAACATGCCAAAGCCATGATGTATAAAATGTGCACAAGAAGGAAAAACTGCAATACGCATGAAATTAGCATCATTGTTTGTCTTCCCATGCTCCCCTTCGGTTATAGCTCAATTAGGTGTATGCTCATGTTTCCAAAAAAAACGTCGGTCATGGTTTTAAATGGGGTTTTATGTTTTCTTCTAAAATACAAAAGTCATGCTTCGTATTTATATCTAAAAAGAAACTGCGTTGTTTAGCATCGTGCTACTTGGTCGCAGATTTCAAATCTACGTCCGACAACGTCCTTTCGAAATAGACGTATAATAGTGTCCAGATGTATCTGAGCGGTGAATGCGGCGCGCAAAGCATGAGTGGACAATTTTACAATAACGTACAAATTTCTCGCGCACTGATTGGTTATTTGTTATCATCAATAAGAGGACAGACAGATAAAGCTGACGTCAACGAGCGCGCGCTCTTTCCGTTGGTTGTTTTGGTCACTAAAAATGCAGGTGCTAAAAATGAGAAGTTTTTATCGTTTTTGTTAGAGCGGATGCAATTAAACCGTGAAATAAAATCAACTGAAATACTAACTAATAGAATCTATTTAGTGACTAATAGTTGCTATCACACAGCCAGAACATTCATCACACAAAGACAAATACACAAGAGACCATTTGTGACTTTTGTTTAATTCATGTTCTGGTTGAGTAATAGTGACTATTAGTCACTAAATAGATAATATTAGTTAGTATTTAGTATGAATTTATTTCAAACAAATAGACATCAGTTTTTTATGTGTCTGTCCTCTTATTGACGATAAATTTCGTCATCACATTGTCAAAGTAGTGTACGGATCGACTCGGCTACGCCTAGTGAATCCACACTATTTTGCAATGTGATAACGCAATTTATTGTCAATAAGAGGACAGACACATAAAAAACTGATGTCTAATTTGTCAAGATGACCGGCCCTAAGCATTTTTGTAGATTGAAAGAACGATGCAAACGTGTTGATAAAGGGAAATTGTTTCTCATCTTTTAGTGCTCAATGCGCTGTGATCGGTTGAAACAAAATTTAATTCAATGGTGCTCAGTATGTACGGAGGGGAATTGGTGGGGGGGGAGGGGCAGTGGGATTTTGAAAAGAGGTGATCATTGGTTACTGTGGTCGAAAAAAAAGGCATTGAAAGACAACAGGGGTGGAGGTGAATGACAAAATCTCCGGCCTTTCTCGTATTCTCCCCTCCTCTGTAACATTTAACGATGAATAATATAAGGGAGGCACTTTGTTATTGTAAGATCTAGCTCTTCGAAATCCTGGAAAATCGTGTCCACTTGTTCGCCCCTTTGTTCGTTCGTCTGTCCTTTTGTCTTGCTTATTTGCCTATTAAATCTACATTTCTGTTTTTAAACCAAAGTCTTAGTGCGCAGAAAGATTTCTAAAAAGATTTCTTCATCAGATTTGACGTCTCGGGTCTCGAATGGATTGAGCAATCTAGCCGGTGATTGGACGGGCTTTTTGACGTGAAATAGGTTGATACAATATGAATGTTCTATTAAACTGTCACGTTCAATTCATTTCTTACGCTTTGAAAGAGCAATTACCATGGCAGCATTTCATTCTCACGTGCATGCTTATGTCGTCCTCACATTAGTTTCTTCGTGTGGGACTTGTTGTTGACTTGTTTTTCGATAGAAAAATAATTTAAAACTTAATTAAAAATGCATGCAACAAGGTGTTTTGGTCACGGAAAGTTGTTTACATTTGTTAAGTGTTTTATACCCAAGTCACGTTTATTATTATTGTTATAATTTTAGTTTTCTCATTTAATTCTACAATATTTTAATTCTACTATTCCAAATTTTCGTCAAATTTTCTAAATTCATAATTCTTTCGTTTATTCCTCCGTTCTCTTCTTGTCTTTCATCTCTCCTTTGTACGTAACTATTATCATATCATATTATCACACCAGGCAATTCTCAGCACGTATTATTGTTTTCAGTCTAGGTAAGCAAGTTGCTAACATTCGACCAACTCTTAGCACGTACGCTCGTTAATACTGAGAATAATACAATGAAGAGTTGAATTAGTTTTTTTTGAATAAGTTTTCTTTGGCTGGTAGTGCCACACGGAGGGGATGATTTGGAGGAGATGAATTGGGAGAAGATTGGAGGGATATTTATTTATTTAAAATTTATTTATTTATTTATTATTATTTATTTATTTATTATTTTTTTTTGTGATGGATTTTAAAGATTTGTAGTAAAAGGATAAATCTAAGGAAGTGGAAGTGAAGTAAAGGGGAAATGAAAAGAAAAGAGGAATAGAAAAGAAAAGAAATTGGGAAAATGTAATGAAAATGAAAAAAGGAAGAAAGGAAGAAAGAAAGAAAGAAAGACGAAAGGAAGAAAAGAAAGAAAGAAAGAAAGAAAGAGAAAAGAAAGAAAGGAAAAGAAAGAAAGAAAAGAAAGAGAGAGAAAGAAAGAAAGGAAGAAAGAGAAAGGAAGAAAGAAAGAGAGAAATAAATAAATAAATGAAGGAAAGGAAAGAGAAAGAAAGGAAAGGAAAAGAAGAACAGGCAAGAAAAAATTAAGTAACATACACATATTCACGTGATTATTGTCTTCTGGTACTTAGACTCAACTTGAGGCCGTCATCCACAAATGTTCCCAGGCTGAGCCTCGACATGGTGAACTCTGGTGTGCAGAATCCAAAGCTATCCCAAATTGGAGATTGAAAACCAAAGATATCTTGCCACTGGTAGTCAAGTCCTTAAAGCCAATAGACAGAGAATAACCAGGTAGATAATTTATTACTAGGATCCCTCTGGAACTTGAAAACGAGAGAGAATTGAGTGCTAGTGTCAGTATGTAAATTACCAACTTGAGCTTCCTGTGTAAAGCCATAAAATACTGGTTGGGCTTCCTGTGTTCAGGTTATTGAATATTCTTACTCTATGCAATTTTACATTCAGTACACCTAGGAAAAGCCGCTTCATAAGCGAATCTTATGCAATCATTAAAATCTTGGCTTAAAGATCATTCTGCTTTGTACTTTAAATGTTTCGGCTCGTTAAACAGTCATAATAACGAACTGTTTTAAGTCACTTTTCCGAAACAAACTGGAAAAAAATTGTTTTTCACGTGTAAACTGCTCTTGTCATGCGCAGAAGGCTTTTTGACGGACCAAAAGAAGCGCAGGCCATAGCAAGAAACCCGTAGTAGACTGTAAGTAGACTGACTAGCGGAATATGTTTTTATGATACTTCCGTATGACAATAAATATGTAGTATTATTGGTGAGCGACGACCGTGTTTTTCTTCGTATTTTTTTCCATTAGCGGAACCAATCAGACCAAATGTCTTGTTGTCAGTCAAATTATTATATTGGTGCTTTATTAGTCCATTGCTTTCTTTAATAATGCTTCTTTAAATTGAACATTTCAACACGTTCTTAGCTTTAAGCGTTAAACTTGGATTAATGATTCTGTCAGTAGTTGAATATAGAAGTGCGTGTGTTTTTCTTATTTATGGTAGACATAGCTTTCGTTGCGTTTTAGGATTGGATGGAATACGCACGTGAAATGAGAAGCCATTTTAGTGTTTTGGAGTGCTTTACCTTCAGGGTATTTGCTGTAAGTCAATCATCGTAATGATATACTGGGTGTGTTTGTGTGTGGAAAGGAAATGAAATAAAACGAAAGGAAAGGAAAGGAAAGGAAAGGAAAGGAAAGGAAATGAAATGAAATGAAATAAAAATGAAATGGTCAGTGTTTAGTTCTTAATGCTACTTGCAAGCTATACTCTTTAAAACGAAAGGTCAAATCATTTCTAATTTTACTCTAATTGTATTTTAAACATGATTTCTCTGTTTCCTTGCACAATTTTTTGAATTTATTAGGTAGCTAAAATGTTAGAAGCACTCATTTACGTTCTTATTGCTTGTTCCCCTTGCAATAATAATGTATTTCTGGCAACAATAATAAATTATTAAGTTACTGTCAAAGATTCTTGGCTAATGACACTAACACTAACTCGTGGAATATATTATTCATATCTTCATATCTATTCTTGTCTTGTTCATATATCTTATTTATCATTTCAAATAAACATTCTGTTACAATGCTAAAGCTATTACAGTTTAATGTAATGCCGAAGATTCCTGGCTAGGCAGACTAATTAGATTCGGCAAAATTGATTATTATTTATGAAAAATAGGTTGAAGTGAATTTTAGATGAAACTCTTGGCGAATGTAGACAAAAAATTGAAGGAATGTTTCCAGGTTTTGTTTTGTTCATAAAAATATTTTGAGAAATATAGGACGACTTCTGGCAAATTATCGAACAAGGCTAGCTTTTTTGACTATCTATATCTCTTCAAATTGGATAAAGAATTAGGCTTATTTAGTTACACTGAAACAGCTCAAACAATCTTGTTGATTATGGTTTTGTCTTGTCTATTCTCCTCTCCTCTGCTCTCCTCTCCTCTCCTCTCCTCTGCTCTCCTCTGCTCTGCTCTCCTCTGCTCTCCTCTCCTCTGCTCTCCTCTCCTCTTTCTTTTCCTTCTCTTCTCCTCCCATAATCCTATCTTTTTCTCTTATAAACTCATCCTTTCTCTTCTTCAATTAATAATTCATCTCTTCTTCTAAGTTGTGGTTCGCCTCAAATGACAAACTTACCTCTGAAACACTTATAAATAAAATCCAGCTTCGAACAAATTTAAAACTACTTTACTAACTTCACATTTAATGTTCAATTTGATTTTGATTTCAAAATTTAGAATTTGTCAAATTTTCTCAACTTGTGACGTCTTTAACCGTCTTCCATAACCGTGAGGTTTAAAACCTTTTTGTGAAACATTTTAGTATAGACAGCCGGTGTTTTTCAAATTCTTGTTTTTAATATTATATTTTTAAATTAATATTCATACAAGACATGTTTTAGAATGTCGGCATTATTAGATTTAGAAGGAAAGGAGTATTATTTCATTCTTCGATAGAATATTAAATGTCAAGTTAAAGTTTTTTCAATAATGGCAAAAAACTCCAAAAACTAAACTTTCGTATGAGTTTTGATCCCTATTTTCGTTTTGGGCTAACAGTTAGAAACTGATGTACTATGATAAAATGCCTGTTTGAAGCGGTATTTTCAATTGTACATTGTTGCATTTGTGTTAGAATGTTGCTTTGTCAGGCTTTTTTCATAGAAAATATATGGGAAATAAGCAAATAAAGGCCTAAACCTCATTTTGTAATAAGAGTTTTGCTTTGGGTTAACACTTTGATTCCACTTTCATTGGTCCTCTCCACTTCCAAACAAGCTTCTGAATAGCGATATTTTAGCCTTGTACAACAGCCTTTCTACAAGAAAATAGTTTTGGCGCTCACTGCTTGAATACGAAAAGAATTCTCTCTTAATTTCTTAGTATGAAATAAAGTTCATTATCATCATCATCACCATCACCATCACCACCACAGCCATCATCATCGTCATCATCATCATCATTATTATTATTGTTATTATTAATATCACTTGAGTATCATATCATGCTGAAAATGCGGTTGAAAAGACAAGTCAAAACACCACATTCGTTTTCTTTTTCACTGAAGTTGAAATGATCTGATAGCACTTTTTTTAAAGTAGTTAAAATGAGTTCATTATCGTCAAATTGATCTAGACGATAAATCTTACCACTCCTTCGCCACGATGTTACATAGCACAATGTGAAGCCATTTCTTATCTGCTTCTATTCAAGAATTCTTGTCTTTAAAAGATTAAAAAGATTGCGAGCTTTCACGCAATTCTGGCAATTTCGTCCTATTAAAAATACTGTCATTTTCTCATTCTTATTCAGAGGTGCAAGGTATCATTTTTTTTTTCGTGTTCAAGGATTTCAGGTTTTACCTGATAACATAGTTAACTTAGCTGACTAATGGGATGTCATATTTAACACGCACGCAACTTATACGAGCATATTTGTTATTAAGTAGATAGTAGTATTTTATGGATTCCAATAAATTGTAACAACAAAAAGTAACATCGCTATCACCATCATCGTCGTCATCAGCATCTTCCATTATTACTATCGTTATCATCATTATTATTATCACCACCACTAGCGGCCGCGTCACAATCATCATCACCCTTGTCATCATCATTATCACCATCAACTTCATCAATTATCATCAATATCATCACATCTAGATCACCATCAACACCTGCGTCATCATGCACCATCAACATCGCCATCTTTCATTACTCAATTGAATTTTTTAGCGACAAGCTATCGAAATATTTAGAATTTCTTTTTCCTAGTTCTTCTTCTGCTCCCTGTTTAAGTTAAATATTTTACGCAAGTATCTTCTTTACCGATTCAATTTTTCGTCCACTTTAATAATTATCGCCAAGCGGATACAACGTAACTTATCTCGTCTACTCGCTATATTTATTCTAAATCGATACAATTAATTCATGTAATATTTCTCCTAACTATAAAGCTGTAATTTCCGTCTAAAATTTCTGAGACTTCTGTAAGAGAAAGTATATATTCAGACTTTTCTTAACCGAAATATTAGAAAATTGCCTTTTCTGGTGTAACAATAGGCAATAAGACTCGACAATTAATTGTGAAGCTCAAACGAAAGCTTTTAAAAATAAGTTCCCAAAGAATCCTAATTCTTAAGAAGCTTATTTTAAAAGTTATTCGAATTTACGCCTATCTCCGTGAAAGGGTACCCAATTTTTCTAATGAAGCTTTATGAATATTTTACAAGGTTCAAGTAGAATTTCTATGTATAATTACTTAACGCAATTGTATCACGAAGCGACAAACGCAGTCCTAATGAATCCAAAAATAATTCCAATTTGTCACTTTATCTAGAGAAGCGAATATCTTAAGGTCTTATATTTAAAACTTTAGTTTGTACACTAAAGATATGTGCTGTTTTTTTCACTTAAGAAGTCAAGTGACTTGCGAACGAAGATGAAAAAAGGAAAGAAAGAAAGAAAGAAATAACATTTTATCGCATAGTTATATGAAAGTTATTTTTCAACCAATTCAAACTGATTTTTGTTTTTCATTTTTTGGGTAACAACTTAATTATACTTCAAGAGACTTGTTTTTATAAACTCAAAAACCTCTCATGATTCCACTCATCAATTCAAACAAAATTACAGTTTCCACAGATATGGAGAGAACCGAAAAGAACGCTCAAACAGCACCAAACAAAGCCATTCAAAAACAAACTACGAAGCCACTTATTTACATACGAATAGATTTTTGGTAAATTTGTCAAGTTAAACTTTAACTCGCTTTAACATCTTCAAAATCTATCATTAATAAATTATTTAAAGTGAATTCTGTATAATAAGATTTGCGGACGGTTTCCATGACTTTTACGGCGACAAAACTGTTTTCCTCATTTCAACTACTTCAATGATTGGAAAACAAATAATTATCAGTCCTTGTAAAGGGTTTTGACAGAACTTACATTACATTTTCCTTTCAAATGCCCGATTTTTCATCCACCGTCGAGGAAGGTCCAAGCTTGGTTCACGAGTTGAAAAATATTGAAAATTTATCGCTAATCTTTTGTTAACTGAAATAGCCACGCTAAATAAAAAAAGATCTTAAATATGCGACAAATAAGTGAAAACTAGCGTAGACGAATTCAAAATTAATTACAGTATGAAATGTTTGGTAGAAAATATTCGTTCAAACAAGACGCTTTGAACAAATATTAGAATCAATTAAAGCAGTAATTGAAATTCTCATTTTCACTCTTTCTTTTAGATAATTCTCAGTAAGATATTCCCATAAAATTATCAACATATTCAGTCAAATGAAATTTTATTTTCTTTCTGAAGAATATAAAAATATTATTACATTCGGAGTTAGGATCTCTACATTAAGTTTTCATTTGCATTTACAAACTAGCTTGTCAAAAATCGTCCAAAAAACATATCATTGACAGAAGTATCAAAAAATTTGAGCGTTTTTTCTTAACTCGAAGACTTTATAATCATTTTTAGATGTATTACTATTATTATCATTATAATTATCATTGTTATCCGTTCGTAGTTTTGTAAAACTCTGAGTACGAGAAAGGAATTTCTAATTATTTTTTCTTTTCCATTGAAGTATCTCTCGTCATTTCGGTAGTCCTGCCAACTAATTAGCAATTCTGTTAAGAATTGAAAACTTCTCTGCTTTCTCTATTTTACTGGCGACTTTTTTCGCCTCGTTTGGTTAGTTTACCATCTCTATTCTTTACTGGGTGATATTTAATGAAGTTTTCTTGCTTTTTTCTGTTCGCTTGCTTCCAATTTCAAGCCAGTTTTTAGTGCGAAGAGAGTAGAAAGCACGAAAAAAATATTGAATAAAATATGACTGCGATATTAATCAATATTTCATAACTTTAGCAGGTGCTAAGGGTTTGTTATTCACTCTAAAAATTCCATTCTAAAAAATTCGGCTTTGCTTTGAGCAAATAAGTTTTCTCTCTCCAGAGCAAGATTAGTGCCGTTATTTCTTTCATTATTTTATAAACTCGTAGTTTAGATTATTCCACTTTTCTTCCCTGGTGTAAAATGGAATTACCATCGTACATCAAAACGAAGGCACATTAGAGTCGTTGTCCCATACAATTTAATCAAGTATGGAATATTTTCAGTAAGCCACCACTGACTCAAGCAAATAGGAGTGTGGTTAGTGATCGCGTCGCTCCGTCTAATTTCTGTTTGGGATCTTTTGTTTAGAAATGTGTACTTAGAAAATATATATAAACCGTCAATTCTCGGTGGAAAAAATCCTCATGGTTTTCTATATAGAAGCTCGTTTTTTGTCAGCACTTGTATAAGTGGGTTCTTTATACGTAGTAAACTGTTATCTCATCTTCGTAATTTCGTAGTAAAGTTGTGGAGTAATCTGACGGAGGTTCACAGCATTCAAACTGGTCTTGTGCGGATTTAATCGAGCATCTGTCGCAGCGCGGACCGCCGGGGACTAGATTTTCTACGGGCTCTTTCGTCTGGCTTGCTGTTAGCAATCTAAGAGCGAGTTGGTTCATAACGGATCCTACAATTGTTAAGCCAAAAAATATGAATAATAAAGAGATTCCAACATACGTATTGTCGAACTTAGTTTTTTCACTATCTTGTAGAGCAACGTAGTCTCCGAAGCCAATTGTTGTGACGGTTATGAAGCAATAGTATAATGAGTCGAAGTAGTCCCACTTCTCATAATATTCGTAGATAAAAGCCCCTGAACAAACCGTGATTGCCATGGATAATAACCCACATAGGACTACCAAGTTTGTCGTACTTGATACATCGCCATCCTTTTTGCCCATCTTTCTCTTTAGTCTCCTGAACATTGAAGCTAAGAAAGTGTTGAGCCGTTCACCAATAGATTGAAACATTGTCAAAGCTAAAGGAATGCCAACAGCTGCGTAAAGCATACAGAAAATCTTCCCTCGCTTCGTCCTTGGTACTGTATGGCCATATCCTAAGAGAAAAGTAATTAGGAGAATATGAATTTTAAATTTAACAAAATAGTATTTCGGTCAAGCAACAGCTCGATTCCATCACTGTATTTGAACTGCAGAACACACCGGAAATATTTAAATTTCATGTTGAGGAAATATTTTCACTCTGTGACTTTAAGCGTGAAATTATTATCGATTCTTATTTTTTTATTTGAGATCCCGCCCAGCAATCTGTGATTATGACTCGAAATATTCTCCAACGGAAACACGGAAACCCCATGAACGCTAACACAAGTCTCAAATAATGACCAAGTCGCTTAAAAACTATTTGTCGCTGTTCAATGACTTGTTGCAACTGAATCCTATTCCGAAAGCGCTTACTCTAATCCGTTTAGTAAATAGTCTTACTTGGCTTACATAATATTTTACTTCATCTTATATTCCTTGCTTATTAATGGTTCTTTGGTTCTGTATCAAAAGCAATTGCTTCTAATTTCGTATGTTAGTGAACCTTACCAATAGTCGTAATGACTGTTGTGGCGAAGTAAACCGACCCCGCGAAACTCCATTGATACAGATTCGCCTTAACATTCGTCTTCGCCACCAGATAGAATTCCCATTTTTTCAGGTCTTCTCGACTGATATTGTATTTTGAAGTTAGCATTTCTTCAAGCTGGCCTAACTTGAGTCGTCGCACTTGATCTTCGTCATATTCTAAAGCACTGAATATAGCAGCGCCGACAAGAAGATACGAAAGACAACAAATCGTCAAGAATATAGTTCTCAAGTTTTGCTGTCTCATTTTCGTTCAGTTCAATTCCCTCGAGAACTTTGTGTTGTCATCGTCGCGTATCTTTGTATCGTACGGCACTCGGCCATCCTCGAATCACTTTGGCGCGTAGCTTAAAAGAAAAGCAAAGCTCTGCCAAAACATCTGAAATTGGTATTGTTGAACAAGCTCTTCTCTGATTGGCTGAGCATCAGAAACAATTTAGGGATAATTTACAAATTGAAGGGTTGAGTATTCAGGATCCCATATTGGGGCTGAATTAATGAGTCACTACAATTTTAAATACTCTATGCAAATTATCTCCCTTGTCTACCCCCCTCCGGCTAAATGTGACTTACTTCATAAAGCTAAAAATATCAATTGCTCCCATCTGAGAAGAAAATTTAGCGGTAGTTTTGATGCTGTCTATACATTGGCCATACAAGTGTCAAATAACCTGTTCACCAGTAAAACCATAGAGTTTCCCGCCGTAAATATTATACAGACGCGTGCGTCCAACTCGCTGAACAATAGACATTGAAATTTATTCCAAATTGAATTTTCGAAGACGTAATTGCGACGTCTGTTAAAGGCAGAACCGACGGAAGCGAAGACTCTTTTGTTATCATTTTTCATTGGGCAATTAAGAGTGTTAACGGGGTTAGGTTTTATCAGAGTGTACTGTAGTTCCGCATTTGTTTGCCCGCGTTAGATATTTCTGTCTACCGCGTCACGAAGCTTTAGAATCCCCGCTCAAAACCGACTCACACTCTCTTCTCAAATGACGCTAACAATTCCTAATTTGAAGCAACGTATAATGAATTATTAATAAGTATACACATCCATCATATAGTAGGAAGGAATCGGCAATTTAATGTTTTAAATCTGCAAATTGATGATCCAATACTCGTGGTATGTTTATCTCCAGGTTTTCTGGTTTTCCTCCCTCCACAAAAATCAACTCCTTAATTCCAATTCCATCACGAAACGAAGCCAACAGGTTTGTTAGCCACTGGCTATTAAATATTACCCTCGTGAAACATAAATTTAATAAATTTTTCTTTTATAACTTAAAACTAAATTTTATATGAATAAAAGAGCCTGGATGACTACTTCCATTCGGTGCATTGTTAAAAAAACTCCTTGAATTATATTTACATGTTCATAAAAAGCGTAATACGCGCAGATATAATGAAAGTGGTTAACAAGGTTCTTTTTTGTTAGCAATTCTTTTTCTCTAGTTTTGCTATCGTTTAAAGAAGCGAGCGCTGTTCACAAAATTTCGCGCTCCTTTTCCTTTCCGTACCGTGGGTCTTGCCCACCATAAATCTATTATTAACCAAAATTTCCATATATTCCCACAAACAACTGGGTTGTTAACAGTGCGGTTCAGCATGACGTAAATGTCGCATATAAACAATGTAGCACTGGTTATTTATTCGCTTACTGGTGAGGAGTAAAGGTTGTCCGCAAGTATGACTACAAGTCAATGTTTGCGGCTTTAATGGTAACAAAGCTAAGCAAGATCTAAATCCGCAGCAATTTCTTATCTGTTGTCGAGAAAAGGGGGGAGGGGAAGGGGGACCTGAGAGAGCGGCTCCAGTTAAAATATGAGGAAGAAAAGTGATGCAAAAAGTAAAAAATCCCTCTCGAAAGAACACTAATGTTGAAATCAAGGGGATATGGCGATTTATTCTGCGTAGTTCTTATTTTGTTATTGAACAAAAAGAATTAAGATAATCAAACTTTTACATATTTTTAGTTTCGAATTATTGGTCGTTTAGACGTTAGTCTATTGTTTTGCAATGTTTACATTTTCCTTAACAAATTTCATTTGTGAACAGGTGTTGGATGGATGAATAAAGCCTTCATATACCATGTTTCACTTCAACCTTCGATTAGTAACAGTTTCTTTTAAAAATCTTTATTTTATTTTAAAATCAAAACTTTTCAGTACGAATTCCTCGGTTTTAGGGTTGGATTAGATGTCAGTTTGACCTTTGTAGTACGTTCTGTAATACATATCTCTACGTACAGAATAATACTAATACATAAATACATTTTGTATGTTCATTAGGCTTATTATGGTTACTAAGGCGGCCAGCAACAGACTTTGTCATTCATGGATATCGACTGTTCGTTTTGTGATTAGGGAAAGGTAGTATTACGAGGAAAATGGAAAGGAAGAATAATGGGAGGAAAATAAAAAGAAGATTGAGAGATTAGATAGGGAAATGAAGATGTGAAAAAAGGAGGTGCAATAAATGAAGGAAGGAATGAAGAAAAAATGAGAGCCGCGAAGGAACGAAGGCAGAAAGGTAAAAGAAAGAAAGAAAGAAAGAAAGTTAGGAGAGAGAAAGAAAGAAAGAAAAAACAAGAAAGAAAAAAAGAGAAAAAAAAAATCGAAACAGAAACTACAATGGGCTGGAGGGACAGAAAATTCCTTGAGAATATCTTCTTCCCAATATTTCCCCCACAGGAAGCCCGCAAGGATCCATCGCGTAGCAATCCCTTTACGTGGGCCGGGGCTTGTTAACCGCATGTTATATACCTACGCCCACTCGCAATCTACACCATGAACAGATTGATTCCGTGTGCAAGGCCACAGCAAATGTCAATAACGTGTTCTGATACAAAGATGTCATTAAAAGCTTGGCACCATCACGTGACGGACGCTATGTTAGATGGCAGGAACAATACATCGTTTTACATGAGAAAGAATTCAATTCCCAAGAACAAAGGGATTTTATTGTTCTGACATCCAACCACAGGCAGTCGTGAGTGTGCAAAGCCTTAATGAAGTGATGACCATCACTAAACCGCTGCTACGTGTCAAAATTTCCTGCTACAAAAACAGCATTATAAAAGTCTTTATTAGTCATATTATAATACACTTAACAAAATTACTCGACTCTGATTGGTCGAGAGGAGTACAATTATAGCGTTAATTGTACTCCGTAGAAGCACCGAATTAAGTCGCTATGGCAACACGGCCAAAACAATGTCAAAACAATTATTTTCTATCATTTTGTACTTAAAAAACATAAATAAAATTTTAAAGCCGTAAGAACTAATCTTTTTATGCATTTCAGTTGCGCGATGGACTGAAAATCGGCCGCCAAATAGACAAAGATGAACGGCGTCACTTCGCATTTTTTTCTGAAATTTTGTTGAGTGAACTATAAACAAAAAATCGCACGATCTTGAGTACAATTTGGAAATTAATAGACACTCGTAATGTTTTGAAAGATCGTGCGATTTTCTTTACAAATACGAAGAGAGAAAAAAGTATTAAACTTCTTGTTAATCAAAAGATCGAAGTAAAACAAATTTCGCGTTCTGATTGGTTGGGAGCGCGTGCTTTATGAGAGCACACAGCACGCACGCGCACTTTCAGTTGCGTCATCCCTATTCAAAATAACGATTGTTGTAATTTGCATTTGATAAAAGAAATAAAAAACTTGCTTGCTGTGCTTTCCCTACGGGTCGTGCTTCGTCTAACACTTCTCTGGTGTTCTGCCAATGCCCGCGTGCTTTATAACTCTACACAGCACGCGCGCGCGTTTTCTATTTCTTCACGTTCGATTCGAAAACGTCTATAATTGGGATACCTATAGTGTGCAATTACAAATCGCGTGCGCGTTATGATTGGCTGAGCTATTAGTGGACTAGCTTCCTCCATATCAAGAAAAATGTGTTTATTTTCTCTACTTTCACATCCCCATAATGCCTTGCGTCTTTGGGGGATAACCAATTAAAAAAACTGTCCCAAATTGAAAGGTTTCTTAATTGAATTTATACTATACCTGCTTTTATCTGTACAATACTGATTATCAGTTTATTCCAAGTTATTTTTGCGTGTACAGATCACCAAGAGTTTTGGTCTTACAGAAAAGGTATTGACTTACGAAAAAATGTTTAAAATTTACTTTAAACGTCTTCAAGCTTCTATCTTTTTCTGTTTTTTACTTCTTCATTTTATCTTTGGATACCAAACAAGGTATTGTCAACATTGTCTGATCAGCCTTCAGCAAAATAAGTGGGTTTTTATCCTCTGGTAACCCCCCAAAGACGCAAAGTATTATATGGATGTGAAAGTAGAAAATACTGCATACTGCATACTGAATACTGCATTCCAAGACCAAAGGGCATTGTGGGTCTCGTTAATTTGAAATAAAAAGTAAATATACAGCAATTAACTCTCTACATGTATGACACCAAGAAAACCTAACTTGGGCTACCTGTGGTAATATTCCAGTCTTCTTGATTCCTCGTCTATCCTGAAGGCTAGGTTACAAATTTTCAAAATGGCGGACTAAAGATCATGAAATTCGCAGTTACGATTATAAACTTAAAATTCCTGCTACAAAATGTCTGGTTTTGGGCCTCCGAGGTTTCCACATAGACCAAGAGGTCCTTTTTCATTTGATCCTAGATTTCCTCCGCTAAATCCTCCTCCAAGGCCGTTTACACCAGGTTTCAGACCAAGATATCAGGAGAACGAGAATTTCACATTCAGGCATCGTGGTAGGTCTGGACCAAGAGAAAGATTTCCAACACCTCATAGACACGATAGACCGTCCTTTGGGAATAGAGGCAGGGGACAGGTAAGAGAAACTTCCGTAGTAATGAACGTACTAGTCAGTTTCATCAATGATCGACATTTTCCAGAAATCTTCTGAAAGAGAAAGACCTCTAAAGTGTTCTTTCTTGTCGAGTAACGTTCATTTTGGAGCGATTTTATGAGATTACCGACGTTTATAATCTTATGCCGTTGCCTCTAACAATAAAGTAGTTTTGATGGCAAAACGTACATCGCAAAACTGCCTCGTTTCTTACTCAAGTCTGTTAACCGTTAATGGATGTTAATAGATACTAATTCATCGATAAATTATATCCATTTTAAAATCACTGGTGAATTATGCAATCTGATTGGCTCACAGTAGTGCTATCTTATCATCAATCTCACCATTTTGAGTCTTGAATTGCATTGTTTTGAAGAGCCAATGAAATTTCAGAAAACATAGCATTTGACCAATGAGGTCACAGAATAAAATGAAGAAAAATAGATGAAAGACAATTTTTGACTAAATTTTACATTCAAATCAAATTTTAGATTTAATATCAATACATGAGATTTGGAACAAAATATATGACTAATATAAGGGGGGCACTAAGTGACATCGGAACCGATTAAATCGTAGAATGAAAACAATACATTCGAACTTGGGGTAATGGAACCAATCAAAAAGCAATAGCTACCTAATATGTTTAAGGGTTCAACGGTAATGGTGGTGTTATCCAACTTGTTTTATTATACCTAAAACGTTTTACATACGTTGCTCCCCGCCATGTGGTCACACCGCAATCACGTGACCACCACAGGTAGCCCAAACTACATAACACTACCAAAGATATTTTTTAGAGTGCAAACAATATAACCGTGAAACTTTAGTAATACTAAAAAGCATAATTTCATGCAAATTCCATTGTTTTCTATTGTTTAATTAGCATTATTTTGTACTATTTTAGTAATTAGTGTTTCACGGATTAATTGTTTGCAATCTATTCCTACGAGAAAATGATGATAACTATCTTAGTAGTTGTTTACACCTAACAAGGTTTCTGATTGGCTCAACTACCCATAGTTTGGATGCATTGCTTTTATTCTAGTTTCTTTTTAAAATTTACTAAAAACGACTTTTCTTAGATGACAAAAAAAGTTGAAATTCGAAATTTTCCCCAGTTTCTCACTTTTACATTTCTTTACTGTATTCAAAAGGGTTACTATAGCAACAAAAGCTTTAAGAGATCACCTGATCAAGGCCAGGGTGTTGAAGCGTATTACAAACACTCAATGGTAGAAGACCCTTGGAAAGAACTTGAAGAAAATCTTAGAAAACAAAACCAGAAGCAAGAAAAACATGATGGTTCGTAGTACAAATTCAACCATGGAAAATGTGGAGTATTCACAGGTAGTGGCAGGATTTTTGTCATCTGGAAAGTAACCATGATCAGAGGCTTGTTTACTGAAGATTTTGTTGTCTGGATTTTCCTTTCTAGTAGAGTCTCCCTCATTAGGAAATCTTGACAGAGACAATTGGGAGAATATTTCTCTGCCAAGAATAGATAATGAGGTAGACTCTGTTAGCAGGAAGCCTGGTTGCAGCATAGAGGTCCCACTTTTCTCCTAAGAGCAAATGTTTTGGGATTCTGGTGGACATGTGATATTATGGATTTCACAGAAGTGTGGCACACATTAAAAGATTCGTCTGCGAATTTGGCTACGAGACGCTGTGACTCTGCCCACTTGAAGGTGCGATTTTGTGGAATGCACAATGGACATCAGCGAACTTGGTCATGTTACAGTAGGGGAAGAGCATAAGTAGTGATTTGAGATCTCTCGTTATATATGAGATTGTTGAAAGTGGTGGGGATATCATAACATTGTTCTTTCCTGGAAAATTTGCAGAAATTGCTCGAAAATGTCCCCCACCTCCATAACTCAACTTTGAATTCGAGCCTTCTACTCGCCGCTATAATTTCGAATTAAATGTTGCACGGGAATAGTTGAGAAAGGAATGCAGACAAAATCACACCTCCAAGTGGGCGGAGTCACAGCGTCTTGTAGGCAACCTAAGTGAGTGAGCGAGTGACACATTTGCATATTCAGAGCCCTCACAAAAATGAAGACAGTTCTAGTCCAAGTAGAAAGCTACGAAATAATGTCAAGGAAGCAAAAAATGTAATGCATTGATAAACAAACCAGAACAATCTTGTTTTTAAAACAGAAAACTATGCAACATGTTGGAGTTACATTTTGAAAACAACTGTAAAGACAACACCAGTCATGTTATCTACAGCATACGTTTGATTGATATGTCATTCAACCCTGTTCAAAACTTTATTAACCTTGTAATTCAGACTAGCCAATCAGGTGTAGTGATTATTTTAAATATAGAGCAGGCGTTGTCCGCACTGTCCTTGAAAAGCATTATGGGATCATAATTCCACACATTTTTTCCAAAATCACGCCTGGTTCGTGTTTACATATTCCATTTCATATATGATGTGCTTTTTGGATTGATGTGATCTTTTGAAGGCGATCATGTGGGTAATCGAACTATAGTATTCAGTCATTTTTGTATCATTCTTGTCATTTTTCTGAAGAATTTAAAAAAGTGCTTCTCTGACGAAAATCCCTCAAACTTGGATTCAGCTGAAACTTCCTAAGAATACTCTTTAAAGGTCCAATAATCACTGTATTAAGTGTTTTCTCGATATTCAGGACGAAAGTATGATATTTTATTTTTTGGAGTCTTATGACGTTATAGACTCAACATCGCTCCATTACATTTCGAAGTCGAACGTTCGACTCCATATCGAATCCGGCAATCCGAATCAAACGGAATGATTGGATTCGATTGTTTTCGGCAACCGAAAGAAATCGAATTCACACAAAATTCGAGACAATCACGACAATCGAACATTCGATTACGTTCGATTAAGATCGAACCCCAACCCGGGAGGACGACATGTCATCCGAAAAAGGAAAAAAGAATAAACTATTGAAATTAGGAGACCGTGAATATATTGTCTTTGTAAAGGAGTTTCGAAGTGAGAAAAATATATATTCGCAAGCAAAAGAAAGATCTATCAAGCGGGAAAACTGTTATAACTAATTCAGGAGTGTCTTTGACGTTAGACGAATGGACATCACTTAAGTCGGCAATTAAAGCAGTGAATATGGAAGTAAGTGATACTGTAAATGATACATCGATTACAAACGTAAAGTTCCTACTACAAATGTCAGGTTTTGGGCCTCCAAGGTTTCCACAGACCAAGAGGTTCTTTTCTCTTTGATCCTAGATTTCCTTCGCTAAATCCCCCGTCCTGCACCCCAGTTAGCAGGGTTTTAGACCAAGACCGAATCAGGGGAATGACTCACTATTTCAAAACCATGCTCCGTTTTTTGCTGACGGTTGTTTTGGGTTTACTATATATCAGCAGTTTAAAGGAAAGCCAGTAATAAAGAGGAGAAGGATGCGAAAGAAAGAACCGAACAAACAAGAAAATGAAGAAAGACAGGAGAAGAAACGAATAAAAAGATAGAGAAGAAATAAGGCCAGTTTTGATTGATGTCGAAGTATCGATAGGTGAGTTGACCTGTTGATCGCTCAATTGACTGGTTGAGTGGTCGGGTCAACGAGCTAAACAATAACTGATAAAGACTTAAGCAGTTTTGTTGTAAAAATGTACCATCATCGTTTTCCCCCCCTACATAATAAAAGACATTGTACGTTGTTCGAGATCGATCTCATTTTCATCACGGTTACTGTTTTAGGCTCTAGTGAAGCTAGTTGGATTCATACGTTGCTGAATAATAAATTAAACTTACGCAAAGGCTGATGTTCAAAATTATTTTCACGAAAATACCTTGGAGCTATTAGCAGGTCAAAAAGCCGGCGTCGGCACCCGCAAGACTGTAATGTTTACTATTCCTCGAAAGGGTATTCTAAGCTATAGGGCTACAATAAATTGATAGACATATAAATAGAATAAGGCGCACGTACTGTTTTTTTTAAGAGAACCGATATAAAATATTTGTAAGGAATAGATAAATTAGTCCTAGGGATATATAATGATCGAAAATACAGAGAAAATATATTATTAACAGATAACGGTTTGAGACTTTATTCAGTGTAAGGTGCTCAGTGTGTCAACGTGGATAAATAACTTACTTACTTAGGGGAACTTGAAAGGGTTTCCCCCAAATTAAACCCCTCCCAGTAACAGACTGAAACATGGCGGGTCTCATCAAAACGTTTGCCGCTGTTAACGTGAATGATTGTCAAGTGGGTGTCAAGTGTTTTTAAGCACAGGAAAATGACTGAATATAAACACGAAAGATGTCGTCAACACATCTTAAAGCTAACTCCTTTTCAAAGCTAAGAGAGCGAAAACTTGCATCCTCAATATTTTAAAATGTCAAAAATAACATGCAAAGATTAACATCGCGATCAACATTTATTTTAATTTACGAATTGTTGTATTTGCCTTTTGTATTCGTGATATACAGAGAAATATTTTTATTTACAAGAACATGATTTCGTTCTTATTTTCATTCTATCTAATTTCGATAGTGACTAACTGTGTTATTCGTTTTTAAAAATGAAAAATTCCCTTTAAACATTTTTTTGACATTAAAAAAGACTTAACAATACCTACCAGGAACCTTTAGTTCATAAAATGTATATAAAATAAGTAAAATAATTTCCCAATAATTTCTACGAGGAAGTGAAAAAGTCTTCCCTCAAGGATCCCCCTCTTGGGTAGCTACACGTGTGTGAACCCTCACTCCCGCATGACGTAATACCGGAAATCACCAAGTAATACAGATTAACCAATCAGGATCGATGAATGTGCTGAGTCCACGGCGTGTTGCGCTGCGGTAGTATTTATAGAGCATGCTCAGTAGGTTCTTCCTCCCACTCGTGTGTTCACGTCGTTTGAGCTTCAACTCAAGAGAATTTCAAAGCGGATTTTAGCTGAATTTATCAGGCTAAAACCGCCAAAAAAAATCTAAAAAACACCACAAAAACTACCAAAAAAATCACAAAAGGTTTAAAACAGTCTTTGGAATTGTCCAAGACCAAAAAAAGAGAGCTTTTTCCTCACGAAAACGAAGAATATTCAAGACGAGTCAAGATGAATCCCTCGGCCGGTCCTAACTACCCAATGGCGTCTCTATACGTTGGAGATTTAGCTCCTGATGTTACTGAAGCTATGCTTTACGAGAAGTTCAGCACTTCTGGTGCTGTTCTATCTATCCGTGTTTGTCGTGATCTAGTAACGAGAAGATCTTTGGGCTATGCATACGTAAACTTCCAACAACCAGCCAACGGTAAGTCGTTCTTCTCAACATATTCAGTGGCGTAGTAAAAAATCGAGTTTCTGTCTCAAATACGAAGTTAAATATTCCTTTAATACCCACTTTTATCCATTACATGCTTATTTATATATTAATAGTCGGCTTGGTGTGTTTTTATAGCGGAGAGAGCTCTAGATACGATGAACTTCGATCCGATCAAGGGAAGACCATGTCGTATCATGTGGCAGCAGCGAGATCCTTCCCTTAGAAAGTCAGGCGTTGGCAATATTTTTATCAAGAATTTAGACAAGAGTATTGACAACAAGTCCCTTTACGATACCTTTAGTGCCTTTGGAAACATTCTTTCCTGTAAGATTGCAGTCGATGATCTTGGGAATCCCAAAGGATATGGCTTTGTTCATTTTGAGAAGGGAGAGGATGCTGACAAGGCTATACTTAAGGTGGATGGAAAATTGTTGAACGATAAGAAAGTGTAAGTATACTCTCTAAAAAACACTAAAGGGTTAATACAACTCCTGTTATTGCTTTAGGATGGTTGGCTGCGTTCTCAAGAGAATTGTGTATAAAATGTTTGTCTTTGATGAACAAATGAACAACCATCTTTGAGGTTGATAGAAATGAGTTTTATGCAAACATCTAAAGCGAATTTTGAAAATATAACTAGCTAAAAACTAGTGTAAAGCGAAATTTGTTTTTTTTTTGTTCATTTTACTTTTCATTTCCTCTTGTCTTCTATTCAAACAAGAGGATCTTCACTATCTGAAATAGTAAGCCCTTTCCAAGCAAAAGACCAATCCTGGCTATGCTTGGGTGCCCACCAAAATGGAGTAGTTTTCCCAATACAGAATGTCCAACCAACAATCTTGAATTCAAGAGACATTTTGGTAGTTTTCTTCTTATTGTTCCTTTAGAATACAGTGATCGTAAGACAGACAGACATGATTTCCCACAATCAGTGTCTGTTAGAATACAGTGATCGTAAGACAGACAGACATGATTTCCCACCATCAGTATCTGTTCCATGCCGTATATCAAAACACATATAAGCTTGTCAGACGTAGTAACATCACTAGGTACATGAGGTACATGAATCATTACAGGATCAGTGTATTCTGGAACTAGATTTTGAATTCATTGAAGATTTCCAATTCATTAACCGTGATTAACTCTTGGTCATACAAACACCCATGCTACACTAGACTACCCATGGAACATTTGAATAGTCTATGCACTCAACTTACATATTTTATATCGAGAGAGGAAAGCTTTCATGTGTGAAAAAGAACATCAAATGAACTCCACTTGCATACTAACTTTGAAGGGACTTTAATTTTGGCCCATTGTGAAAGTACAAGACCTTAACATAAAGAACACTTATGCTACCCTAGATCACTCCTGCTATTATACACCACCCATGCTGCACTAGAACATCCATTTTACATTAAACTACCCAATCTACCCCACACCAACCATGTTATCCTAGACCTAATCACTAATATATTCGACATGTCATAGATTTATATATTCGTACACCATTTAGTTATAGTACACACACAGCAGAACACAAAACTAGCATACATATATGTAAACTTTGGAGGTATGCTCAAATGGAAGTAAAAATTTCTGTGCTGGTTTATAAACCATAAATCTTTATTTAAAGAAAAATAAAAAATTACCAATGTGTATAAGAAATATAAGGAAAAGAGATAGAAAATGTTATGTTTAGCTTTATATGTATATCTGTATATTGTAAAGTGACACGTCTTTGTTTTAATAAAGTATTTAAAATAATAATAATTAAATAAATCTTTATTTCTCAGGTTTGTAGGACGTTGGATGTCAAAGAAAGAACGTGCTGAAAAAATTGGTAACCAGCCCAAAAAATTCACCAATGTTTACCTGAAAAACTTTGGTGAAGAGCTGACTGAAGAGAGACTGAAGGATATGTGTGCTGATGCTGGGACGATCATAAGTTTGAAGCTTATGACTGATGACATTGGAAAACCTAAGGGCTTTGGATTCATCAGTTTTGAAACTCCTGAAGAAGCTGAGAAAGTAAGCATGGCTTTGTTTTTAGTGCATGCATCATTAATTACCTGGTTATAAGCCTTGATTTTTTACTCATTTCAAAGAGGTTTTTGATGTGCTTGTAACTGGACAAAAAGAGTTTTGCATTTAGGGGTAATAGCGTTTTCACTCGCGTAACAAGGCGACCATACCAACCAATACACCTAAATCCAAAATGGCACACTGGCAATTGAAAATTTACAAATTTACAGTATTTTCTTATAAATTGATGCTGCAAAATTTTCGCTATTTTGAATGTAAGAAGAAAAAAAAACAAGTTTATTGTTTGCATTGACACCATATTATTTCTTTGCATTGGGCCCTGGATGCCTCATTTTCATGTAACACACATGGCCGTGCGCCATTTTGAACCTAAGTGTATAGAAACTTTCTGCACAGTTTTGTATAAAATAGAGTTAAATTCCCCGAAGATACAATTGTTTTGGCAAATGTATTGTTTTGGCACCCCTACATGGTTGCTGTGACGTCCAGTGATCAGGTTTAAAATTTCATGAATGTGACTATGGCCCAAAATTTTAATTAATCATGTGGTCCATTGCTTAGCGCAATGGGCCATGGCCAATTTATTATAGGCCAGAATTATATAAAAATTTTAAAGCACCATGTAGCACTTCAATAATTATGACTCCCCATTCCTGAAATCATCAAAAAATTGAATTACGTCTTCTTCATTTTTATAATAAAAAATAATATAATCACTACACAACATCTTACTTTGATGGTCAGTTGTAGCCTCCTGATATACCATCAAAGATGTCTTAAATGTTTCGCAGCCAGTAGTAAACGAGTTTACATTTCCATTCTTTATACACTCTCTGCAAGACATTTTTTATCTTCATACTTCAGCTATGGCCAAATTTTAAAACATTTTTCTTGAAATTTTCGACTCTTGGATTTTGAATCATCAGTGTTCAATGTAGGACCTTTGTCTTGTGTATTAGGCTCATTCACTGCTGAATTATTAATATCTTCAACAAACCCTATTTTAATTTTTTTTCTTTACCACTCAATTTTTCATGTGTCAACAATGTCATGGGCATGTAATACAAGAGGAAGGCTCCTAACTGGATGAATAATATTTGTATTTCCCACTAGAGGCTAAAATTTTACAGAATTATCAGCTTGGTAGCATCTTCCAACAACTTGAGATTCAATAAAATAAAAATTATTTATTTTGCATTTGAATCAAAGATCATACTTATTCATTTGACTTATGATCATTGCAGTTAGCTGGACCTCAACGTTTCGAGTGCTACTATTCGAAAAACAACTTGTGAAAGCTAATCGCTCTTGCAAGTCTTCTTATATACTGTTAATCTGGCTTCCTTTAAGAAATACATCTGTTTCTTGCTTATGCTATTATTGCTTCACGTTTCTAATTGTATAACCCTTTGCATTCATACAGGCTGTGGAACTCCTCAACAATGCAGACATAAATGGACGCAGGTTGTATGCTGGTCGTGCCAAAAAGAAGGCTGAAAGAGCAGCTGAAGTGAAAGCTGAATTTGAAAAGAAGAGACAAGAGCGTATGAGCCGTTTCCAAGGTGTCAATCTCTACATCAAAAATCTTGATGACCCAATAGATGATGTGCAGCTCAGAGAGGAGTTTGCTGCTTATGGCACAATTTCTAGTGCCAAGGTCATGAGAGATGAAAAAGGAAATTCAAAAGGTATTAAGAAATTTCTTGGGCACTATTTCATCTTTGAAAAATATTCCCTGATATTCACTTCACCTTCGGTGAATAATTGTTTCAGTATAAATACACAGGTGATTCTTTAAAAAAAAAAGGGATAAAAGAAAAGTTTCTCCGATAACAGCAACGAAGCGGCTGGCCACCATTTTGGATTAATGCTGGAGGTGATTATCGTTTGATAGCGTGAGTTTCTCGGCCAATCAGCCTGCCCATTTTCAATAATCACCTGTGTATTTTTAGGGAGATATAACTAGCTAAAAACTAGTGTGAGCTGCGTTGGTGTTTCAAATTATACACCGTGAAATGTTTTGGACGCTAGTCCTCAGTTGGAGTAAAAGAGCTGTGCTGTCATTATGAAGCAAAATGTTTTGTGTGTGTGTTTACTAAACTCTAATAGTATGTTCGATTGACCCTACATAATACACCATAGAAAAGAAACATCTTTCCACTACATTTCTTGGTTCATTTTATCCAGTATTTTATCTAAGAGTATGTTCCATAGACCCTATGTAATACACCATAGAAAAGAAACATCTTTCCACTACATTTCGTGGTTCATTTTATCCAGTATTTTATCTAAGAGTATGTTCCATAGACCCTATGTAATACAACAGAAATGAAACATCTTTCCACTACATTTCGTGGTTCATTTTATCCAGCATTTGAAATATCATTAATAAATAAGTATTTTAACAATATTTCAGTGCTCTATCACAAATGCCTAAAAAGTTAGTGCATTTAAATGAGAAGGCTTTGTTAAAGTACTATGGATTCACAAGGTGTAGCGGAGTGGATCCGCATACCACTTTGACAATGTAATGAAAAAATTCATTGTCAATAAGAGGACCGACACAAAAATCCGATGACTATTTGTTTTTTACAATAACAAAAACGATAAAAACTTCTCATTTTTAGCGATCAAAATGAATAACGGAAAGAGTGCAGGTTCTTTGACAACAGCTTTATCTGTCTGTCCTCTTATTGATGATAAAAAATAACCAATCAGTGTGCAAGAAGTTATTGTAAAAAAGCATTTTGATATAGATATAAATTAGGATCCACATTATCAATAATGATAATGGGGAGTTCTAATATAGTAAGTACAATTCAGTGCATTTTCAGGATTTTAGGTGCCACATATTAAGGTGCTATTAACAACCGTGCAGCTTACGATATTGAGTGAATTTTTTTATTCAATCATCATTATTATGCCTCCAAGTTGGAATAGTCTGCTGATTGGGATACAATCCCCTACTCTTGCACATTACATAATTCAAGAGGTTCTTTTATGTCCTCTATTTATAGGTTAAAGTAAGGGTTGGGAGACAGGGCCTCTGGTTTTAAGTTCTGATCTGAGATAGTCATTAATGCCTAAGGTCTATATTTTTAGGATTCCTAGTATTCAAGAGACAGGTGATGCTATACTACAATAATAGGCTATTAAAATTCCATCTTGTGTTTTTCAGGTTTTGGTTTTGTGTGCTTTTCTTCGCCCGAGGAGGCAACAAAGGCCGTGACAGAAATGAATGGACGTATTCTCATTTCCAAGCCCTTGTATGTTGCTCTGGCACAGCGTAAAGAGGAGCGTAAAGCACAGTTGGCTGCCCAGCACATGCAGCGCATCTCTGGATTAAGAATGCACCAGGTATGTTTTTTTTTGAAAAATGTTTTAACAATCGTGACGGAAAAATTGGGCAATACATTGCCTCCAATCAGAGAACATAAAGGTACCTTTCTCTGATTGTGGGCAATGCATTACCTATTTCCCTGTTGCGACTGTTGTCTCCTTCGGCGCATAGCTGTCAAAAGAGTTGTAAATAATATACATATATATATAGCAATTAACAAGAAGATATAACTAGCTAAAAACTAGTGTGAGCTGCGTCGGTGTTTCTAATGAAACAGTAATGATGAAAAGGTAAATTATACACCGTGAAAAGATGAAAAAACTTACTGATGTTTCGGTTGCTAGTCCTTCGTCAGAGTAAAAGAGGCAATTAACAATTATTAACAAATCATAGACGAATTTAAGCACCATGGAAAATTTTTTATTCAGCAAATCATTTTAGATTCTGTAGTAACAAAGCATAATTTCCTGTCATATGAAAGATTACCTATTGAACTTATATTTATAAAAATGCTATGGTATAATTTATGGCGTTTGATTTGACTGGCTTATAGTACATAATGATGTCCATATAATTTCATTATATTATGATTGAGTTTAAGAATTACAATGTTTATTTTTCAATCTTGTTCTAGGCTGCTGGACAACAAGTTGGACAGGTGTTCCCACAAGCTGGAGGCTTTTACATGCCTCAAATGCAACCGGTAAGTTCTTTACAACTTTATTGGGTATCAATCAGAAAGGAAAATTACAGAACCAACATGCTACCCAAAGCGGAAAGTGTGAACGGGACTCTAGGACCCATGCTAGGCATTTCCTTTTGATTAACGATATAAATCAATAGAGAATTGTCTTGGAAAATTAATACAGTTATAGTAGTAAAAACTGATAACTAGTGAACTGAGAATGTCAAAAATTAATCGATGGAGTTCAAACAAACAAAAGTCCCTGAGGGAGGTTCAGTTATTATTGAGTACGATGACAAACAAGGCATCAAACTTCGATCGGCAAACAAGGCATCAAACTTCAAGGGTCGCACTTCAAGAATGATCATAGTAATTTATTTTAATCTTAAGTCATAAGAGCAATGATGTTATGATGCAATGTGCTTAATAGAAATAAACAATTTTTTTTACTTTAAAGGGTCAAGGTCCATTCTTTGGACCACAGATGCCACAAGTCCGCCCTCGATGGAACATGCAACAACCACAACAACAGATGCGACCTGGTGTACCCAACATGCCCAGTGCAGGGCAGGTACCCAGAGCTCGTGGTGTGCGTCAAGTTGTACCAAGGGGAGTGGGTCCACAGTCAGGTGTCCCTCAAGGCATGCAGGGTGGCGGACAACGCATGCCAAATGTGCAGATGTCCCAGCAGCCTCAGAGAGTACCAGGCGGACCAAGTCAAGTCAGACCTAGCTATAAGTTCTCTCAGACTGTGCGCAACCAGCCTTCTGCAGATGCACAGCAAGGCATTCAAGTTGCTGTATGTACACTCAATATTGCATAGCAATAGAATTAATTTGTCTCAGTGTAATATTCATTCATTTTTAATTGATATATTAATTATTACTAATATTCCTGTGTTATTGTGTAGGGCCAAGAGCCTCTTCTTCCAAGTGTCCTGGCACAAGCAACCCCCCAAGAACAGAAACAGATGTTAGGTGAACGTCTGTTCCCCCTGATCCAAAACACCCACCCAGACCTGGCTGGTAAGATCACTGGCATGTTGCTAGAGATTGACAACACTGAGCTCTTACACATGTTAGAATCTCATGAAGCGCTGCAAGCCAAGGTTGAAGAAGCAGTAGGTGTCCTCAAGGCGCATCATGCTAAAGATACCTTGGCTCCAGAGGGACAGAACTGAAGATGAACAAGAACGACGATAGAGATAGACCAAGCAATTGGGACATGGATGTGACTTATTATGTTAGTATTTACTTTTACCGGATGTGACAATTTGTTCAAGTTCAAATAAAGTTCTCTTTAAAACTGATAGCATCTCTGGGACCTCTTGTGATTCTATATAAAATAACTCTTCTCACATTGCATGTGACCTAAACTGGGCTAGGCTGTGTGGAACAACTTCAGAATGCCTGGCCAAGCACTTCGTTTTAGTATGATTCAAGTGCTTTGAAAAAGATGCAATAGAGTGCAAACAAATAATCTGTGAATCACTAATTACTAAATAGTGCTAATTAAACAATAGAAAACAATGGAATTTGCATGAAATTTTTGTGCTATTTAGTATTACTAAAGTTTCATGGATTTACTGTGATCACTCTAACAACATTAGGACAATAGTGGATATGTGTGCATACGATTGGCAGGGTATTCTGAAGTTGAACAACCTGGTTACAATCAAATTTGGATTTAATTAAGGATGTGAAGGGAATAATGCAGTTTTCTGGGAAAAAAGGTCATTGAGCTGTGGCGCTGAAGGAATTTTGGAGGCAAAAGATGGTTTAAACAATTTTTTGGCAATCTAACAGGAGTGGTGTCAAGCTGAAGTCCATTATTTCTTACTATTGGGGAAAAAATTCTTAAGATGGGCTAAATTGACCTATTTCACTCTGACGTCACATCAAAACTATTGTTTAAGCGCAAAGTATCATGGTCATTTGAGGGGGTCAAATTAAAGCAAATTCACCAAAAAATTGTTCTAAAACCTGTGTCAATCCATGAAGAGAAGTAGAATAGCCAGCAAACGCTCAGAATATTTTTAGTACATCTTAACCCATATTATATCTGAAAACCAGACCATTTTAGATGAAACTGTTTCGTTAGGAGCACATTTTGTTGAATTTTCTATTGGATTTGGCGATTCTATCCCCCACAAACAAGCAATGACGTCATGGTGAAATAGGGCAATTCAAAACATAACCACACAGAGCGAAAGAAGTGCTACAGTGCTATTTCTCAATGATCAGGTAAATTTTGAGGCTTCATTTCACGTTTCAATGATTTCATTGAATTTTTTGAAGAATCCCAATTCATCTCTTTATAACATGACACCACAGAAACCAAGCTTGGGCTACCTGTGTGAATATAAAAATCATGACAATGTTTATTTTGGGCTTCCTGTGGTCGCTGTTGGGTTTCCTGTGTGATTCAACATGGCATCGATACTCTTTAGCAAGAATTTCGGTTTATTTCTCACTATTCTCTCAAAGTTTTCAACAACTACAAAAGAGAAATGCTATTTCCAACAGCTTTAAAAGCATAGTTCCGGTATGTACACTGAATTTTGCATAGAAATTAGACCTAATTCGTCACGGTATATTCAAGGCCTGACTTGAAAAGCATAACTTCTTGATACAAGACCACATGAAATGGCACTATTCCGTAATAAATTTTAAGGTTAGGTTTTTATTGAGTTTGGGTTAGGGTTAGGGTTTCAAGGCGTTGAAACAATCGATAATTAATAATCGAATAGTGCCATTTCAAAATAAGATGTTCGAATTGTATCCATATTCATTCAGTCTTCTCATACACAACTGTTCGACAAAAAAATGATACTCTAGGGAATGACATGTGGTGTGAAAACTTTTCACCACAATGAATGAGCTCTAATTGCCCTATTTCACTATGAACGCAAAGGATCATGGTCGTCGGAGGGGGTCAAATCAACGCAATTTCACCGAAAATTGTTCTTAAACCTGTATCAATCCACGAAGAGAAGCAGAATAGCTAGCAAACGCTCAGGATATTTTTAGTACACATTAACACATATTATATATGAAAACCAGGCCATTTTAGATTAAACTGTTTTGCTAGGAGCAAATTTTGTAGAATTTTCTATTGGATTTGGCGATTCTATCCCCCCACATAAACAAGCAGTGACGTCATAGTGAAATAGGGCAAGGGTTTCTATCAACTAATAAAATCTTTGACTTTTTTTTTACTTCAAATGGTACTGGTTTGAAATACTGACAACCATGTCTGTGAAACAGAAAGAATTCTATCGACGACTCCTAAGAACGCAGGGAAATTAAGTTGCAATCAGAATTTTTTTCAACTTGGCATGGACATACCCTAACATATTCTTGTTCAAAAAAATAAAATGAAAAATGGGGGTTACCGAATTTGCTAAACGCTGAGGAAATGTGGTGTTCATTAAGGGGAAAATGCGCACTACAGAGTACTAATACTCCTTTTTACAGTTCCATTCAGTGACCACAAATAATAGTTCCTAGCCGAGGCTGGAGTTACTGCGCATAGCAAAGCTACAGTTTATCATGCACAGAAACTCCAGCCTCGGCTAGGAACTATGATTCGTGGTCACTGAATGGAACTGTAAAAAGGAGTATTGATCAAAGAAATGTTTCGAAAAAAGTCAAAAAAATCAAAGAAATGCAGAAAACAAATTCATGGCCATCAAATGTGACTTTCTTTAACATTTCTAAATCAAAAGCATGGAAGTAAGAGTTAGTGAAGAGGATTTATGACAATGCCTGCCCAGTGACAGTGCAGATGTCCCAGCAAACTCAGAGAGTACCAGGCAGACCAAGTCAAGTCAGACCTAGCTATAAGTTCTCTCAGGCTGTGCGCATCCAGCCTTCTTCAGATGCACAGCAAGGCATTCAAGTTACGGTATGCACAGTGAATATTGCATAGTAATAGACCTAATTCATCTCAGTGTAATATTCTCCCATTGGAAGATCAATGTGTCATTCTCTTGAGAATAAGATTATTTGCTTGATTTTTATTATAATTTTATGTGTCTTCTCATGTGCGACTGTTAGACAAAGACATGGTACTCTAGAGGTTGACACCTGGTCTGAAATGGGAAAATAACACACCACAAGAAACAAGGTCTATTGCTGGGTTACACTTGACGTCAGAAATGTTCATTAACTGGATCACAAGTTTTCAATAGAATTTTTTTGGTTGAAAGCACAGTGTTTAACCACCATTTGAAGCAGATAAATGAAATTCAAAGACTTTTATCTCGTTTCTATGTTTATTTATTCATTCATTCATTCATTCATTCATTCATTCATTTATTTATTTATTTATTTATTTATTTATTTATTCATTCATTTACTTATTTATTTATTCATTCATTCATTTATTTATTTATTTATTTATTCATTTATTTACTTATTTATTCATTCATTCATTTATTTATTTACTTATTTATTTATTGATTCATTTATTTATTGATTCATTCATTCATTCATTCATTCATTCATTTATTTACTTATTTATTTATTGATTCATTCATTCATTTATTCATTCATTCATTCATTCATTTATTTACTTATTTATTTCTTTATTTCTTTATTTACTTATTTACTTATTTACTTATTTACTTACTTACTTACTTACTTACTTACTTACTTACTTACTTACTTACTTACTTACTTACTTACTTACTTACTTACTTACTTACTTACTTACTTACTTACTTACTTACTTACTTACTTACTTACTTACTTACTTACTTACTTACTTACTTACTTACTTACTTACTTACTTACTTACTTACTTACTTATTTATTTGTTTGTTTGTTTATTTATTTATTTGTATTTTTAATCCATTTATTTATCAATTATTATTACTAATATTCCTGTGTTATTGTGTAGGGCCAACAGCCTCTTCTCCCAAGTGTTCTGGCACAAGCAACTCCTCAAGAACAGAAACAGATGTTAGGTGAACGTTTGTTCCCCCTGATCCAAAACACCCATCCAGACCTGGCTGGTAAGATAACTGGCATGTTGCTAAAGATTGACAACACTGGGCTCTTGCACATGTTAGAGTCTCATGAAGCGCTGCAAGTCAAGGTTGAAGAAGCAGTAGGTGTCCTCAAGGAGCATCATGCTAAAGGTACAGATATCCCTCAAGGCATGCAGGGTGGCGGACAATGCATTCCAAATGTGCAAATGTCCCAGCAGCCTCAGAGAGTACCGGATGGATCAAGCCAAGTCAGTCCAAGCCACAGGTTCTCCCAGGCTGTGTGCAGCCAGCCTTCCTCAGATGCACAGCAAGGCATTCAAGTTCCGGTATGTACACTGAATATTGCATAGAAATAGACCTAATTCGTCTCAGTGTGATATTTTCCCATTGGAAGATCATGTGTCATTCTCTTGAGAAAAAGATTCTTTGTTTGAGTTGTATATAAATATTCATGTATCTTCTCATGCTCAACCGTTAAACAAAAAATGATACTCAAGAGAATGAAGTGTGGCCTGAAATTGGAAAGCATTGCACAACAAGAAACAAAGTCTATTGCTGGTTTACACAAGGTCATTTTCTGTCCCATGCGGAATGTTGATCAGCTGAATCCCGTCTGGTTGACAGTACATTGTGGTCAGTGTTTAACCACCATTTGGAGCAGATAATAAGATTCAAAGACTTACTTTTTGCAGCTGATTAAAACTCAGCAATACTATTTTTTTATCGCCTGATCAAATCTTTGACTTTCATTTGTTTATTTATTAATCAATTATCTTTATTGTTACTAATATTCCTGTGTTATTGTGTAGGGCCAAGAGCCACTTCCCCCAAGTGTCCTGGCACAAACAACTCCCCAAGAACAGAAACAGATGTTAGGTGAACGTTTGTTCCCCCTGATCCAAAACACCCATCCAGACATGGCTGGTAAGATCACTGGCATGTTGCTAGAGATTGAGAAAACTGAGCTCTTACACATGTTAGAGTCTCATGAAACGCTGCAAGTCAAGGTTGAAGAAGCAGTAGGTGTCCTCAAGGAGCATCATGCTAAAGGTACAGATATCCCTCAAGGTATGCAGGGTGGCGGACAATGCGTTCCAAATGTGCAAATGTCCCAGCAGCCTCAGACAGTACCGGATGGATCAAGCCAAATCAGACCTAGCTACAGGTTCTCCCAGGCTGTGTGCAGCCAGCCTTCTGCAGATGCACCGAAAGGCATTCAAGTTGCTGTATGTACACTAAATATTGCATAGCAATAGACCTAATTCGTCTTAGTGTGATATTTTCCCATTGGAAGATCATGTGTCATTCTCTTGAGAAAAAGATTCTTTGTTTGAGTTGTATATAAATATTCATGTATCTTCTCATGTGCAACCGTTAAACAAAAAATGATACTCAAGAGAATGAAGTGTGGCCTGAAATTGGAAAGCATTGCACCACAAGAAACAAGGTCTATTGCTGGGTTACACAAGGTCATTTTCTGTCCCATGCGGAATGTTGATCAGCTGAATCCCGTCTGGTTGACAGTACATTGTGGTCATTGTTTAACCACCATTTGGAGCAGATAATAAGATTCAAAGACTTTTATAAGCTGATTGATTGAAACTCAGCAATTTCTGAGTTTTTTAATCACCTGATAAAATCTTTGACTCTCGTTTGTTTGTTTATTTATTAATCAATTATTTTTTATTGTTACTAATATTCCTGTGTTATTGTGTAGGGCCAAGAGCCTCTTCAACCAAGTGTCCTGGCACAAGCAACTCCCAAAGAACAGAAACAGATGTTAGGTGAACGTTTGTTCCTCCTGATCCAAAACACCCACCCAGACCTGGCTGGTAAGATCACTGGCATGTTGCTAGAGATTGACAACATTGAGCTCTTGCACATGTTAGAGTCTCATGAAGCACTGCAAGCCAAGGTTGAAGAAGCAGTAGGTGTCCTCAAGGAGCATCATGCTAAAGGTACAGATATCCCTCAAGGCATGCAGGGTGGCGGACAATGCATTCCAAATGTGCAAATGTCCCAGCAGCCTCAGAGAGTACCGGATGGATCAAGCCAAGTCAGTCCAAGCCACAGGTTCTCCCAGGCTGTGTGCAGCCAGCCTTCCTCAGATGCACAGCAAGGCATTCAAGTTCCGGTATGTACACTGAATATTGCATAGCAATAGACCTAATTCGTCTTAGTGTGATATTTTCCCATTGGAAGATCATGTGTCATTCTCTTGAGAAAAAGATTCTTTGTTTGAGTTGTATATAAATATTCATGTATCTTCTCATGTGCAACCATTAAACAAAAAATGATACTCAAGAGAATGAAGTGTGGCCTGAAATTGGAAAGCATTGCACCACAAGAAACAAGGTCTATTGCTGGGTTACACAAGGTCATTTTCTGTCCCATGCGGAATGTTGATCAGCTGAATCCCGTCTGGTTGACAGTACATTGTGGTCAGTGTTTAACCACCATTTGGAGCAGATAATAAGATTCAAAGACTTTTATAAGCTGATTGATTGAAACTCAGCAATTTCTGAGTTTTTTAATCACCTGATAAAATCTTTGACTCTCGTTTGTTTGTTTATTTATTAATCAATTATTTTTTATTGTTACTAATATTCCTGTGTTATTGTGTAGGGCCAAGAGCCTCTTCTACCAAGTGTCCTGGCACAAGCAACTCCCAAAGAACAGAAACAGATGTTAGGTGAACGTTTGTTCCTCCTGATCCAAAACACCCACCCAGACCTGGCTGGTAAGATCACTGGCATGTTGCTAGAGATTGACAACATTGAGCTCTTGCACATGTTAGAGTCTCATGAAGCACTGCAAGCCAAGGTTGAAGAAGCAGTAGGTGTCCTCAAGGAGCATCATGCTAAAGGTACAGATATCCCTCAAGGCATGCAGGGTGGCGGACAATGCATTCCAAATGTGCAAATGTCCCAGCAGCCTCAGAGAGTACCAAATGGATCAAGCCAAGTCAGTCCGAGCTACAGGTTCTCCCAGGCTGTGTGCAGCCAGCCTTCTTCAGATGCACAGCAAGGCATTCAAGTTCCGGTATGTACACTGAATATTGCATAGAAATAGACCTAATTCGTCTCAGTGTGATATTTTCCCATTGGAAGATCATGTGTCATTCTCTTGAGAAAAAGATTCTTTGTTTGAGTTGTATATAAATATTCATGTATCTTCTCATGCTCAACCGTTAAACAAAAAATGATACTCAAGAGAATGAAGTGTGGCCTGAAATTGGAAAGCATTGCACCACAAGAAACAAGGTCTATTGCTGGGTTACACAAGGTCATTTTCTGTCCCATGCGGAATGTTGATCAGCTGAATCCCGTCTGGTTGACAGTACATTGTGGTCAGTGTTTAACCACCATTTGGAGCAGATAATAAGATTCAAAGACTTTTATAAGCTGATTGATTGAAACTCAGCAATTTCTGAGTTTTTTAATCACCTGATAAAATCTTTGACTCTCGTTTGTTTGTTTATTTATTAATCAATTATTTTTTATTGTTACTAATATTCCTGTGTTATTGTGTAGGGCCAAGAGCCTCTTCTCCCAAGTGTCCTGGCACAAGCAACTCCCCAAGAACAGAAACAGATGTTAGGTGAACGTTTGTTCCCCCTGATCCAAAACACCCATCCAGACCTGGCTGGTAAGATCACTGGCATGTTGCTAGAGATTGACAACACTGAGCTCTTACACGTGTTAGAGTCTCATGAAGCGCTGCAAGTCAAGGTTGAAGAAGCAGTAGGTGTCCTCAAGGAGCATCATGCTAAAGGTACAGATATCCCTCAAGGTATGCAGGGTGGCGGACAATGCATTCCAAATGTGCAAATGTCCCAGCAGCCTCAGAGAGTACCGGATGGATCAAGCCAAGTCAGTCCAAGCCACAGGTTCTCCCAGGCTGTGTGCAGCCAGCCTTCTGCAGATGCACCGAAAGGCATTCAAGTTGCTGTATGTACACTAAATATTGCATATTAATAGACTTAATTAATCTCAGTGTAATATTCTCCCATTGGAAGATCATGTGTTTTCCTCTCGAGATAAGAATCTTTGTTTGAGTTGTATTGTCTATATTCATGTTTCTTCTCATGCACATCGTTCAACTAAAAACTGATACATAAGAGAATGAAGCATGGTCAGAAATGGAAAAGAATTGCATCACAAGAAACAAGATCTATTGCTGGGTTACACTTGACGTCATTTCCTGCCCCATGTAGAATGTTCATTAGCTGAATGCCGTCTGGTTGACGTACATGGTGGTCAGTGTTTAACCACCAGTTGGAGCAGATAATGAGATTCAAAGACTTTATAAGCTGTTTGAAACTCAGCAATTCGTTCTCGTTGGCAGCACATGGTGGTCAGTGTTTGAAAAGCACTTTGATCAGATAATAACATTCAAAGACTTTACTGTAGCTGATTGATTGAGACTCGGCAATTTCTAAGGAACGGAACAGAAAAATTGGGCAATACCTTGCCTCCAATCAGAGAACATAAAGGTACCTTACTCTGATTGGTGGCAATGCATTGCCTATTTCCCTGTTATGACTGTTGTCTCCTTCGGCGCATAGCTGTCAAAAGAGTGATAAATAATAAATAAATAAATAAATTTAGCACCATGGAAAATGTTTCATTCTGCAAATCATTTTAGATTCTGTAGTAACAAAGCATAATTTCCTGTCATATAAAAGATTACCTATTGAACTTAATTTATAAAAATGCTATGGTATAATTTATGGCATTTGATTTGACTGGTATATAGTACATAATAATGTTCATATAAGTTCATTATATTATGATTGAGTTTAAGAATTACAATGCTTATTCTTTTTCCATCTTGTTCTAGGCTGCTGGACAACAAGTTGGACAGGTGTTCTCTCAAGCTGGAGGCTTTTACATGCCTCAAATGCAACCGGTAAGTTGGGCTGGTACTGGTGTTAAAACTACATTACAATCTCTATTTGGAGGGATTTTAAAGCTAATTTATACCTCTTACCAGTTGTTTGGTGCATGCAGAGACATCAATCACAGCATGCTCTGCCAAGCAGCCCTAGCTCCAAGTCTTTTCAAATGTAAATCATGTGCAAATATTTAGAGAAAAAAATTTGAAGTTCATATGATGTATTAGGAAAATCATGAATACTTCCTGAGGAAAACACAATAGAAATTGTGACCATGAAGGAGGTTTTAGATCTGATATAGATTCGTCTACATACATCGTGAGTTTTTTAAGCCGTTTAATAAACTCGTAGATTGTGTTTTATCAGGTCTAAAACCACTCGGCTGCGCCTTGGAATTTATACCCAGTAAAACACTCCTGCTCGTTCATCAAACATTACTTAAAAATTAAAGCAAATATTTGCTGTCCAATCTCCTCAAATTCCGAGAGATATGTGACATTTAAGACTTGGGCGAGGGCTGGTCCGAATTAAAACAACAATCCTTTTTGCTCTTAGTTTTTCATACAGCTGGAACTGCTTTGAGTTCTGACTAAAACTGACCATTAAAAATACCTTATGGTTTTTCTATGGCTTGAAACCTGTTCAGGTTTTAAAAAACTCTAAAAACCCTCAAAAAATGCCCAAAGCCTGTCCATATTTTTGCTAAGTTCTTTTTCCTGACAGGAAAATTAATATCTACCCAGTTGAAGAGAGACTTATAGGTTAATATATCTAATAGTTTAACTACAAGTGCAACCCTTGCAAGGCTTACTCCAGTATTCGATAGTAGTTACAAGCTGCCATCTGGATTTTTTTCTGCCATCAATCAAAACTAATCAGTTAATATCTTTTTATGTTGTTGACTGGCGGCAGCCGAAAAGCCAGTTTCACAACAAGCCATTGGAATGTCTGAGTTTTACAGAATATGGAAAACCACAGTAATGCAAGGTTGAAATGCTCGTCGGCAAACAAGGCATCAAACTTCGAGAGTCGCACTTCAAGAATGATCGTAGTAATTTATTTTAATCTTAAGTCATAAGAGCAATGATGTTATAATGCAATGTGCTTAATAGAAATAAACAATTTTTTTTACTTTAAAGGGTCAAGGTCCATTCTTTGGACCACAGATGCCACAAGTCCGCCCTCGATGGAACATGCAACAACCACAACAACAGATGCGACCTGGTGTACCCAACATGCCCAGTGCAGGGCAGGTACCCAGGGCTCGTGGTGTGCGTCAAGTTGTACCAAGGGGAGTGGGTCCACAGTCAGGTGTCCCTCAAGGCATGCAGGGTGGTGGACAACGCATGCCAAATGTGCAGATGTCCCAGCAGCCTCAGAGAGTACCAGGCGGACCAAGTCAAGTCAGACCTAGCTATAAGTTCTCTCAGACTGTGCGCAACCAGCCTTCTGCAGATGCACAGCAAGGCATTCAAGTTGCTGTATGTACACTCAATATTGCATAGCAATAGACTTAATTTGTCTCAGTGTAATATTCTCCCATTGGAAGATCAATGTGTCATTCTCTTGAGAACAACATTTTTTGTTTGAGTTGTATTTATACACTTCTTTCAATAAGGTTAGTCACCTGAAAAGCTACATTGTGAGATCGACAAGGATTATGGGTAGATACATTTTACATGTTTCAACCGCTTGATAACTGTTTCAGGACTTGAGATCTTCTACCAGTTACAAGTTAACCTCCTCTGAGTATCCTCAACTGCTGCAGTTTGTATCAAAAGCTTTACTTGTTGGAAATAAAACATTTCCCCATGATTCTCAGCGATCACAGCTTTCTAGGTTTTTGGTGACTAACTGTATTGAAATAAATATATTCATGTGTCTTAAGTGCAACAGTTTTACAAAGAAATGATACTCTAGGGATTGATGTGTGATTTTTATTGCTAGGTTACACTTGAAGTCAAAAATGTTCATTAACTGGATCACGAGTTTCCAATAGAATTTTTTGGTTGAAAGCACATTGTGGTCAGTGTTTGACCACCATTTGGAGCAGATTATGAAATTCAAAGACTCTTATCAGCTGATTGAAACTCAGCAGCTGCTGTGTTTTTTTTTAATCACCTGATGCATCTTCGACTCATTTGTTTATTTATTTGTTTTCCTATAAATTGATTATTATTTTTTAATTGATATATTAATTATTACTAATATTCCTGTGTTATTGTGTAGGGCCAAGAGCCTCTTCTTCCAAGTGTCCTGGCACAAGCAACCCCCCAAGAACAGAAACAGATGTTAGGTGAACGTCTGTTCCCCCTGATCCAAAACACCCATCCAGACCTGGCTGATAAGATCACTGGCATGTTGCTAGAGATTGACAACACTGAGCTCTTACACATGTTAGAGTCTCATGAAGCGCTGCAAGTCAAGGTTGAAGAAGCAGTAGGTGTCCTCAAGGAGCATCATGCTAAAGGTACAGATATCCCTCAAGGTATGCAGGGTGGCGGACAATGCATTCCAAATGTGCAAATGTCCCAGCAGCTTCAGAGAGTACCGGATGGATCAAGCCAAATCAGACCTAGCTACAGGTTCTCCCAGGCTGTGTGCAGCCAGCCTTCTGCAGATGCACCGAAAGGCATTCAAGTTGCTGTATGTACACTAAATATTGCATATTAATAGACTTAATTAATCTCAGTGTAATATTCTCCCATTGGAAGATCATGTGTTTTCCTCTCGAGATAAGAATCTTTGTTTGAGTTGTATTGTCTATATTCATGTTTCTTCTCATGCACATCGTTCAACTAAAAACTGATACATAAGAGAATGAAGCATGGTCAGAAATGGAAAAGAATTGCATCACAAGAAACAAGATCTATTGCTGGGTTACACTTGACGTCATTTCCTGCCCCATGTAGAATGTTCATTAGCTGAATGCCGTCTGGTTGACATACATGGTGGTCAGTGTTTAACCACCAGTTGGAGCAGATAATGAGATTCAAAGACTTTTATAAGCTGATTGAAACTCAGCAATTCGTTCTCGTTGGCAGCACATGGTGGTCAGTGTTTGAAAAGCACTTTGATCAGATAATAACATTCAAAGACTTTACAGCTGATTGATTGAGACTCGGCAATTTCTAAGGAACGGAACGGAAAAATTGGGCAATACCTTGCCTCCAATCAGAGAACATAAAGGTACCTTACTCTGATTGGTGGCAATGCATTGCCTATTTCCCTGTTATGACTGTTGTCTCCTTCGGCGCATAGCTGTCAAAAGAGTGATAAATAATAAATAAATAAATAAATTTAGCACCACGGAAAATGTTTCATTCTGCAAATCATTTTAGATTCTGTAGTAACAAAGCATAATTTCCTGTCATATAAACGATTACCTATTGAACTTAATTTATAAAAATGCTATGGTATAATTTATGGCATTTGATTTGACTGGTATATAGTACATAATAATGTTCATATAAGTTCATTATATTATGATTAAGTTTAAGAATTACAATGTTTATTTTTCCATCTTGTTCTAGGCTGCTGGACAACAAGTTGGACAGGTGTTCCCACAAGCTGGAGGCTTTTACATGCCTCAAATGCAACCGGTAAGTTGGGCTGGTACTGGTGTTAAAACTACATTACAATCTCTATTTGGAGGGATTTTAAAGCTAATTTATACCTCTTACCAGTTGTTTGGTGCATGCAGAGACATCAATCACAGCATGCTTGGATGCTCTGCCAAGCAGCCCTAGCTCCAAGTCTTTTCAAATGTAAATCATGTGCAAATATTTAGAGAAAAAAATTTGAAGTTTATATGATGTATTAGGAAAATCATGAATACTTCCTGAGGAAAACACAATAGAAATTGTGACCATGAAGGAGGTTTTATATCTGATATAGATTCGTCTGCATACAACATGAGTTTTTTAAGCCGTTTAATAAACTCGTAGATTGTGTTTTATCAGGTCTAAAACCACTCGGCTGCGCCTTGGAATTTATACCCAGTAAAACACTCCTGCTCGTTTATCAAACATTACTTAAAAATTAAAGCAAATATAATGCTGTCCAATCTCCTCAAATTCCGAGAGATATGTGACTTTTAAGACTTGGGCGAAGGCTGGTCCGAATTAAAACAACAATCCTTTTTGCTCTTAGTTTTTCATACAGCTGGAACTGCTTTGAGTTCTGACCAAAACTGACCATTAAAAATACCTTATGGTTTTTCTATGGCTTGAAACCTGTTCAGGTTTTAAAAAACTCTCAAAAAATGCCCAAAGCCTGTCCATATTTTTGCTAAGTTCTTTTTCCTGACAGGAAAATTAATATCTACCCAGTTGAAGAGAGACTTATAGGTTAATATATCTAATAGTTTAACTACTGTTTTTGAAGTGCAACCCTTGCAAGGCTTACTCCAGTATTCAATAGTAGTTACAAGCTGCTATCTGGATTTTTTTCTGCCATCAATCAAAACTAATCAGTTAATATCTTTTTATGTTGTTGACTGGCGGCAGCCGAAAAGCCAGTTTCACAACAAGCCATTGGAATGTCTGAGTTTTACAGAATATGGAAAACCACAGTATTGCAAGGTTGAAATGCTCATCGGCAAACAAGGCATCAAACTTTGAGGGTCGCACTTCAAGAATGATCGCAGTAATTTATTTTAATCTTAAGTCATAAGAGTAATGATGTTATAATGCAATGTGCTTAATAGAAATAAACAATTATTTTACTTTAAAGGGTCAAGGTCCATTCTTTGGACCACAGATGCCACAAGTCCGCCCTCATTGGAACATGCAACAACCACAACAACCGATGCGACCTGGTGTACCCAACATGCCCAGTGCAGGGCAGGTACCCAGGGCTCGTGGTGTGCGTCAAGTTGTACCAAGGGGAGTGGGTCCACAGTCAGGTGTCCCTCAAGGCATGCAGGGTGGCGGTCAATGCATGCCAAATGTGCAGATGTCCCAGCAGCCTCAGAGAGTACCAGGCGGACCAAGTCAAGTCAGACCTAGCTATAAGTTCTCTCAGACTGTGCGCAACCAGCCTTCTGCAGATGCACAGCAAGGCATTCAAGTTCCGGTATGTACACTGAATATTGCACAGCGATAGACTTCATTTGTCTCGTTGTAATATTTTTCCCATTGGAAGATTGTGTCCTACGTCTAGGTTTTTGGTGACTAACTTTATTGAAATAAATATATTCATGTGTCTTAAGTGCAACAGTTTTACAAAGAAATGATACTCTAGGGATTGATGCATGGTCTGAAATGGGAAAACATTACATCACAAGGAACAAGGTCTATTGCTGGGTTACACTTGAAGTCAGAAATGTTCATTAACTGGATCACAAGTTTACAATAGAATTTGGTTGAAAGCACATGGTGGTCAGTGTTTGACCACCATTTGGAGCTAAATAAATGAAAATCAAAGACTTTTATCAGCTGATTAAAACTCAGCAGCTGCTGCAGGTTTTTTTATCACCTGATGAATCTTAGACTCATTTGTTTGTTTGTAACGGCTTGGGGTCACCCTTGCTGTCACCTAGACCCGCGGTTACGCCGCTTGGGGAGAAAGGCTTAAACACTGTAATCCATACTCGATTCTTTATTGCAATAATGTTGGATCACGTAAAAACTAAAACATAATACAAAGGACATAAATAACTAACTATAATCGGGTTACTAAGCTAGAATCACGTGCGTAAACTTTGGTAACATTGTATAAGTTTGGTTCTTTAAATCATAACAAATTTGTATACGTTGAAGTATGGATCTAAAGATATTGATGGTATAGGTGATTGTAAATGATCATGTAACACTATATATATGATATAAAAAGGGGGAAATAAGAAGGATAACATAGTACATACATCTTTTCTCCCGTACAGTATTCAATCTAAAAAAACGAGGCTGAAACATTATACTACGCTAATAGTAATTGACGAAGTGACGTAATCGAATAAACAGCAAATCATTTACATTGTTTATCTATAAATTTATTATTATTTTTAAATTGATTGATTTATTAATTATTACTAATATTCCTGTGTTATTGTGTAGGGCCAAGAGCCACTTCCCCCAAGTGTCCTGGCACAAGCAACTCCCAAAGAACAGAAACAGATGTTAGGTGAACGTTTGTTCCCCCTGATCCAAAACACCCACCCAGAACTGGCTGGTAAGATCACTGGCATGTTGCTAGAGATTGACAACACTGAGCTCTTACACATGTTAGAGTCTCATGAAGCGCTGCAAGCCAAGGTTGAAGAAGCAGTAGGTGTCCTCAAGGCGCATCATGCTAAAGATACCTTGGCTCAAGAAGGACAGAATTGAAGATGAATAAGAACGATGATAGAGATAGACCAAGAAATATTCTCTTGCGATTCTTTATAAATTCACTCTACTCGCATTGCTTGTAAACTGAACTGGGCTAGGCTGCTTAACGAGTTTTATCTAGTTCCTTTATCCAGTGCGCCGACACGCAGTCTAGAACTGAGCCCAAGTTGTTGCGCTCAACAACTTTGTAGAATTTGTCAAACGGAATGCTGCGTTCAAAACCAAACACATTTGCACAGAAAGATAATGAATACAGTCAATGTCTTTAACGTTGTCCACCGAAAAAAGACATTTACACATTTAGACTAAAAGAAATATCACGTGTTTCCTCGAACGTTCTGGCATAAAACAAACGCTGAAATACCATTCTCCATCGTAAATCCTCATTAATGGTCGGGGCATTCTGGATTTTCGATTCACGAGTTGAATTTTACATTTAACACGAAGCATTGAATACACTGAATGAAACAAAAAAGTCAATCTAAAACTCTCTATTGACTGTATATATGCTTCAAGCATGATGGCGATTTATAACATTCTCAAAGGAGTTCTAACTTTTTTATATGAAAAGTCTAACATTTTTATATGAAAAGTAGTTTTGAAAAGGATTGTGGTAGTTTGCATATGAAGAGTCCTTAGGGTCGGAGATATGACGTGTCACGCTTGTCTGGACAAAGATTACCTCTTGATAAATATCTATTGTTGGTAAATCATTAATCAATTGCAACAAACTCTTACAGGGTCAAATTCAAGCGTTTACATGCAGATTGTTAGTATGATTTCGTGAATTTTAAAGCAGCAGCTTTTGTCGAAATATAACTGAAACCATGCCTTTTTTTCATTCATCTGAGGAGAAAAAACCATTGATAAATTCTACGTTAAAGAAAGAAACTTATAAAACGTTTGAAAAAGCACAACGACTTGAACAGAGAAATGTTGACGAAGAACCAGAAGGAACTATGGAACCAAAAGTTGAGCTAGCAATGCCTGGAGAAAAAGCTAAGAAAAAATATCTTTATTCATCTGCAAGGAAGATAAGAAATATAACAGACAACGACCAAGACCAAGAAGGTATTTCACAACGAGAACGAAAAGTTCCGACATTTTCGTACTTGAAATTTAAGTCGTCAAAGAGAGGTAGTTCTTCTATTGCGTGGTGGAGAGAGCTTGGTCGATGGTCGCCGGCAAAAAGAGAGGTGTTCAGGGCACTACTTCTCTTCAAATGATGGTAAAATTATAAGTTTCAAGTCTTGTTTTCGTAACACGGCGAATGCGTTATTTTGGTCACGTAATCTGTGGTCGAATACTGTTACTCGGATGGTAAAGAGACTGCATGTGGCTTACTTAAGAAGTAATATACAATAATTGTTTTCTTTCCTCTTCATGGCGCGCAATAAATCGTAGGTCATGTAAAATTTTAACTTCATTTTAAATATTTATAAAAAAGATATAGTTATAGAATATAGAATTTTATTCTATTTAGAATGTTTATGGTAAGATATGACGTAACATTGGAATAGTTTAAGGAGTGGGAAACGTACGGTACTGACTTACAGCATGTACACGGTACGACATGCTGTAACATTGAAATGGCTTCCTATAAGAATGGTCATCGTATGAGTGGGAAACATACGGTACTGACTTACAGCACGTACACGGTACGACATGCCGTAACATTGAAATGGCTTCCCATAAGAATGGTTATCGTATGAGTGGGAAACATACGGTACTGACTTACAGCACGTACACGGTACGACATGCCGTAACATTGAAATGGCTACCCATAAGAATGGTTATCGTATGAGTGGGAAACATACGGTACTGACTTACAGCACGTACAAGGTAAGACATGCTGTAACATTAAAATGGCTTCCTATAAGAATGGTTATCGTATGAGTGGGAAACATACGGTACTGACTTACAGCACGTACACGGTACGACATACCGTAACATTGAAATGGCTTCCTCTAAGAATGGCTTTCGTGTAAGTGGGAATGCGAGAATAATAATAATTCAATACTTTCGAGTTCGCATTTGCTCAGTCATCAGCCTCCATTGTGTACAAATGTGTTCTTTTCTCTTATTAAGGACCATCGTATAGTAAGGAATGTACGTACTACGTAACAATACGAGTTGATTAAAATGCCGCAGGTTTTGGTTGAATAGCTGAATAATATGACACACAACCGAGACTAAGGCCCTGGCTAAACGAGGCAACATGTTTCCCAAGATGGCAAAACTGTCAGGAAACATCGGAAAACAATGTTTCATGCGTCTTGGAAACATGAAATGTTTCTGCCGCACAGCAAGAACATTTTTTTGCGTCTTGGAAGCAAAATTTGTTGCACGAAGCAATGTTTTGCATGTGGCTAAACTGGGAAACATGCGCGCGCGCGAAGTCCAAGACCGTAGGCCTACAAAACTATGAACTAATTTGTACAAATTTTTTAGTGCTATGCACTCTAATTAAATACGCGATAAAGTTCAAGTGTAAGTTTTACTGCTTATAGTACACTCAACAAAATTACTCGACTCTGATTGGTCGAGAGGAGTACCATTATAGCGTTAATTGTACTCTGTAGGAGTACCGAATTAAGTCGCTATGGCAACACGGCCAAAACAATGTCAAAACAATTTTTTCTATCATTGTGTACTTAAAAAAACATAGAAATAAAATTTTAAAGCCGTAAGAACTAATCTTTTTATGCATTTCAGTTGCGCGATGGACTGAAAATCGGCCGCCAAATAGACAAAGATGAACGGCGTCGCTTCGCATTTTTTACTGAAATTTTGTTGAGTGCTAAACAAAAAATAGCACGACCTTCTCGTACAATTTGGAATTAATAAACACTCGTAATGTTTTAAAAGCTCTTTAATTGCACTCGCCTTTTATTTCCTATACAAATTGTTCTATGTTTACATGCAATATGACTGTCACATAAATAAATACAAATATAAGAAAATACAAGATATGAACTCTTTTGGTTAATTATTAGCAACGAAAATATATATATATACTGCCGACACTAGTGAAAATTCTCAAAACATGTAAATTTGAATTTCAAACATACCTGACAAATTGGACTCCACAAAATGCCAAAACTTAGTGTCAATGCTTGAAACTTAAGGCTAGTTCTTTCATATTGTGTTTGTTAATACAGTATCTTGGTCTGACAAAAGTATACTCTTGAACGTTTTTGTATACTTGGAGGAAACAATTGCCCTACTTCACTATGACGTCACATCAAAACAATCTTCAGCAAAGCAGGGGGGAATTTTGCGAACGCTGGCTTCTACATAAAACAGTCAGTTTGTTTACTTTTCGAAGGATTTGTAGTGAAAGGTGATTTTATTCAGATATTTTCCGTAGGAAACTTCTAGGAAATGAAGGATTTTCGCTGAAATTAAATCTGTGGCATTAGTTCTACCCTATCAAAGGTACAAAAGGACTTATATCTCGCTGAAAGTTTTATTTAAAACTTCGATCATGTCACTGGTGGCTTTGATGGAACCCTTGCAGCACATAGTCCTGCTCAAACAACTTCTAAAAAAGGAAATCAAAACTCTTTTGAAGGATTTCTTGAATCATATACTGATTAAGTACATCTAGCCTACCAAAAGTCTTGAATTACGACGATGTTTGGATGTCCCAACGCTTATCAATGTATTTTACCTGGTCATGGAGACCAAGTTTGGCTAAGCCTTGAAAAACTCGAAGTTTGGTCACTTTAAAAGAAGGAGAAAGGTTAGTAACTGCATTGCTTTTGCAAATGATACTTTGATGTTCTCCAATGAATACATTTTGTTTGACATGCTTAAACAAATTTTTGGAAAAATTCATCAGAAAGATTCTAATCTTCGATTTTTTGACTCAATAACGAATTTTTTGAAAGCAGTGTAGCTCAAAATCTAACCGATCCCTCCAAAAAAATTCTTTCATTTTACTTTTCTTTACGTATTCAACCACTCATTTAACATGATTATAACATCGGAAAAATTCGGCCGGGCATGAAAATATTTTTTAAATTTATCTTTTTTTAAATTCCGATTTACGAGAGGTTAAGGGTTACGGCGGTAGAACCTATAATTCTTGGTGCCCAGTTTTAATCATATATTAAAATTATCCTTTGAGGTCCTGTCCTTCGACCTCCATAAAACAGCTCTTTTTAAAGTTATTTTGTGAAGCTTCTTTTTTTTCACAAAACATTTGTTAACTGTGATTTAGCCGAACCCTCCAAAATAAAATTCATGTCAATAGAGCCTTTATACACTGGGAACCGAAATATTTTAAAATAAACTTTCTAAAAATTCGGTAAGCTACATGTTTAGCTGATTGAAAACGCGGGACGAGAAACAATCTATAGCCGTAGTACGTAAACCCGAAACAACTTTTTACGTATTCCAGGAAAGGAAAGATACTTCTGGTAGAATTTATGTTTTCTTCACAATGACGTTTACAGACAATGCATTTTGTCTCTGATAATTTTCTTATACATGAAACAGCAAATAGCAGGAAAAGGGAAATAATTATAGTAAGTTTTCTTAAGTGAATAAGGCGCCATCTTTGTTTACAATTTTAAAGTTTCCCGCTTACCAGAGGAAGCCCGCGCGCGATAAAAAACAAAAAGCGTACGCATGCGCAGACAAAATTCCCCTCCTGCTCTTCAGCAATCTATTGTTTAAACGCAAACGATCTTGGTTGTCGGACGGGGTCAAATCAACACAAATTCACCGAAAGTTGTCAGAATGTTTTTTTAACACATACTAACACATAGGCTTGGAGCAAATTTTGTTGAATTTTCTATTGGATTCGGCGATTCTATCTCCCACACTAAAAAGCAGTGACGTCATAGTGAAATAGGGCAATTATTTCTCGCTCAAATCTTTTCAAAATTATTAAAACATAAAGGACTGAATGCACGCATGCGCAAACGTTTTCTCTAGCGTCTATACTGCAGAGATGACAAACTGAATATGCCGATAATATCTTTGGAAGATGTAGAGTAAAAAGGAAAAATGAAGTAGAAAAAATGAAAATATAATGTTAATTTAAACTAATGCGAAGTGTTATAAACTATATATTAATACCTAGCGAGATGGCTTGCTATACGAGAAATAGCTGGACGTATAGCAAGCCATCTCGCCCTATACCTATTTGATCTTTTCGTATATATCTTTAAGTATATACCTTGCTAAACGTAGTCCATACAGCTATTTCTCGTATAGCAAGCCATCTCGTCCTACCAAATGGATCTTTCCGTACTTCAGTAATTTCAATTTTCAAACACTGACAAAGAATTCCTTTAGCACTACTACTCTGTGCCTTTATTTGCCCAGTATCTTTGTATTCTTGCCACAGGGTAAACAGACCACACCGTCCCCTACCATCGCTGTTGCTGTAAGATATCTTAGCTCCTCCAAAGTAATCCTCAGGTGCGTTAACTCCACCAGATTCGACAATCAGCCTAGAAACTCGTACTGGAGTATAAAAGCGCACTAAAATGAAGTCTCCTATCTTGATATCTTTACCCCAGAACATCCCATGGCGAGTAGTGTCATATGCAGCTGTGATATTGTGTCTATTATAGCTTACTATTGACGTGTTCACTTCAGCGTGAGGATTGTGACTGTCTTTGTATATCCGATCGGTAATTTTAATGTCTTCAAGCGGGCGTACTTGGCCAACGAGAGATGAAAATGTGCCGACATGACGAAAGATTGGGGGACGACACCTTGCCCAAGCAGGATTCCCGTGCAGATGGAAATCGTTGAAATATCGATTTAATATATCAATAGGTAGTACCCAGTAGAAAGATTTGACAAACATTGACAATCGACCAACATCAGTGGCTCGATACATTATACCAATAAATCCACGCGCACCAAACTCTAATGCTGACCAGGCTCTCTTCTCATTGGTGGTTATGAAATTCTTTATTGTCTTGAGGTATCCTTTACTTGTCGAGATATCATCTTCGATCTGAAGATAGTATTCACCCAAATCTTTGGAATAGTTAAATAAGAATGCGTAATCTAAGCACTGCTTGGATCGCCACTTTACTCTCTCAGGCGCGTCTCCCCACAGTCGCGGAAGGTTCTCAAGACTTGGGTAAAAAGAACGAGGTGCCGTGACCACCCGTAGTAGTCCAGAATTCATTTCGCTCGCAAATGAATCGTATATTTCTTTTCGTATGCTTGGGATAACAGTTGTATTGAAGTCCGTTATGAAGACTAGGATAAGCACTTCGCTTTTCTCATGTTCTTCCAGTCCTTCCACTAACTCTTTTAACGTTTGGCTGAGGTAGCTGGCCGCTTTTGGTCGCCTAACGGTCGGAACACCGATCACAAGGAAAGCTGAAAGATCGATTGAAAGAACTGTAACTGTTTTTGACGTTTACCTTATTTACTGTTTTAACTTACCTCGGGTTTTAGCAGCTTTTGTTATGTCACTTTCACGAAAACCTGGAATAATTTTTGAGTCAAGTATGAGATATTAAAATAACGCAGTTTGCACTCCACTCCACTCCACTCCACTCCACTCCACTCTTCTATTCTCTTCTCTTCTCTTCTCTCTCTATTTTAAAATAATTAAAAATCACGTACCTGACGTTTTGGTAGCTTTTGTCGTTACACTTTCACCAAACCCTGAAATAATTTTTGAGTCAAAATATGAGATATTTAGATAACGCATTTTGGACTCCACCCGACTCTACTGCACTGCACTGCGCTGCGTTCCACTCCACTCCACTCTTCTCTTCTTGTTTATAATTACCATTCTAGATATGAGTTAAAATATTTATAAGAAATCACGTACCTGACGGTTTAACAGCTTTTGTCGTGTCACTTTCACCAAACCCTGAAATATTTTTGAGTCAAAATATGAGGTTTTATAAGTTACGAATAAAAGACTCGACTCAAGAGAACTTGAACTAAGAGAAGGAATCCCCGTGCCCCATAATGTGCACACTTTGATGCTGTATTTAGGATCTATTTTTAAAATATCATCCATTATTTTTTTCCGGTGCGGTATCCTAAAAAATCGTGCGTTCTGATTGGCTGTTTAAGCCGGCGGTATTTTGTAAGTATCTGCCCGCGCGCGCGGTCCGGTATCCTCAGGGCGGGAGGAGGGAGGTCCCTCCTCCCGCCCTGGTATCCTTTGCCGCTAAACGTCAACACAAAACGATTACCAAAACAAGTAAAAAAATACGGGGAAAAAATGAATAAGTTATTTACCGTCCTATAGTCGGTCCGGATAGGGAAACACTGTGCCCTCGGTCTTAAACACGGATATTCAAGACCTCGGGCACAGTCCACAACTCCTTAATATGTGAAGCATAGAAACAGCAAACGAATAGTTTCTTTCAAAATACCCCACGCCATCTTTAAGATAGTCGTGTCTTTGAATCGAAGCAGGACGAACAGTGAGATTGCAATGATAGAGACTTAGATAATTGTCCAAGGTTTTAAAAAAGGTCTCTATCGTGCAAAGACACAGTTACCATTCAAAATGGCGCACGCTTGCACTCGCTCTCCGATAAACCTTTATCAATCTTCTTATTCACTACTACGAATGTTACGCGAAAGTTATTTTCGGACCTAATATACCAACACGTACGAACTTCCTATCCAATAAAGGGTTGACAAGCTATTTATATGAGACGCTGGAATTCCATTTAACGATGTGGGATGATGTCTAGCACCAGGACAGGCTAGCACTGAGCATGCTCACACTCGAACATAGCTTTCCTTTGGATTATCAAAAGAATCAAGGAAAGATCGACGCAAGTCGCATCAAATCAAATCAAATAAAAAATAGGATCCTAAACTAGAGAATAATACTATAAATGAACATAAGAAACATAAAAAGGTATGTTTAAATTTCTTCAATGAGAATGAACGCAGTAAAAATATTTTTTTAATTTTACCGAAATAACAAAACATGTTGTTCTTGTCATACAGACTTGATTGAAGACAAGTTGAATAACATTTCTAAACGAATTTTTATAGAATATCCTCTTATTTTACAGTGTAAGTAAATAGTTTTTGAGTGAATCTATTTGTATCGTATGAAAATGTTAGAGGCGACACTTGCTAGAAGGTCAAGATTTAGTAATTTTAATACGCATAACGCAATACTCTTGTAACCAGGAAGTATGAGGGACAGAGGAAGCCCAACTTTCCAAGGGTGCAAGTACTGAGGATTCAGGGGGAGTTATCCACGAATTTGCCACATGCGGTATAGTTTGATTATCGTAATAAGTCACTTGAGTATCTCAGTACGTCTCACGCATATAAAAACATCAATATATGTTCACTCATAACTATATAACACTCCAACTCATATTTACAGCCCATTTAATATTTCTACAACCTAACCGACTCCAGAAGTCTTGCTTCTTGGCTTCCATCAATTAAAGCCGATAAATATTCCCGCGTATTTATGCACTCGATGGCCGGGCCTGTCGTAAAACTCACAACGCAAAGATGGTCGGGCTGTTACGTTTCTGTAACTTAACTGTAATTTTTCGCTTTCAGGTTTATAAGTACTGTGAATTGGGCACTACGTTAGGGTGCATGCAGTGGACTATGTTCTCAGAACCAGATCTAGACGAACTATATAAATATTGACAATTGTCAATCGTTCCGAACATTGAATCTAGGTATAAAATATGTTTTTTAATACTTTGGGCTTGTTTTTAGTCTGTCTTGTATTTGGCAAAATTGTAGATAAAGTCTGTGTAGAATGAACGAATTATCAAGTTCGCTGTCAGTAGTTAAATAGGAATCATCTTTCACTGTCTTTAACACTGCAGCTCGATCAGGCGGGAAAGACTGTCTAATTCACTTTTAAAGTTAGCTTTTTTCCTATCCTTACCTGAAGTCTTAATCCAACCAACCAGTAGTACGTTTGCAAGTAATATAAAGACGATACCGAATAGCAAGAATTTAGCCAAAGTCCTCTTTGATCTACTCATTTCTTTTAGTCAAACCTTAAAGTCAGCGTGTACTGATAAATAGTAGATATAGTGAATGGTTTGTGACCACGAGAATGCGGACAGCAGGAGAGCAACAATGAAAATGATGGTATGTCAAAAGATAGACAAAACAGGATTGTCCACTGAAAAGGCAGACAAAAACGCGAAGACTGACCACAGGTAGCCCAAGCTCGGAATATATAGGACCTAGAAAAACAAACTATTAAATGATTGTATCTTAAGATAGCATTAATTCTCCACTTTCACAAATCCTCATAATACTTTGCGTCTTTGGGGGGTAACCAGAGGGTAAAAACCCACTTATTTTGCTTAAGGCTGATCAAACAATGTTGACAATACCTTGTTTGGTATCCAAAGATAAAATGAAGAAGTAAAAAACAGAAAAAGATAGAAGCTTGAAGACGTTTAAGGGAAATTCAATACATTTTCTGTAAGACCAAAACTCTTCATGATCTTTACACGAAAAAATAACTTGGAATAAACTGATAATCAGTATTGTACAGATAAAAACAGGCATAGTATAAATTCAATTAAGAAACCTTTCAATTTGGGACAGTTTTTTAATTGGTTGCCCCCAAAAACGCAAGGCATTTGGGGATGTGAAAGTCGAGAATGATTCTAAAAATATCATTAAAGAGTGCTCATAAGGCGGCCAGGGGATTCCTTCTCTTAGTTCATTTTCTCTTTTTTATACTTCCAATATGTTAGTGATGTTACACTAATCCAGGCGAGTTGAATGGTAAAATATTTACAAATACAAAGAAGGTTCTCAAGACTTGGGTAAAAAGAACGAGGTGCCGTGACCACCCGTAGTAGTCCAGAATTCATTTCGCTCGCGAATGAATCGTATATTTCTTTTCGTATGCTTTGGATAACAGTTGTATTGAAGTCCGTTATGAAGACTAGGATAAGCACTTCGCTTTTCTCATGTTCTTCCAGTCCTTCCACTAACTCTTTTAACGTTTGGCTGAGGTAGCTGGCCGCTTTTGGTCGCCTAACGGTCGGAACACCGATCACAAGGAAAGCTGAAAGATCGATTGAAAGAACTGTAACTGTTTTTGACGTTTACCTTATTTACTGTTTTAACTTACCTCGGGTTTTAGCAGCTTTTGTTATGTCACTTTCACGAAAACCTGGAATAATTTTTGAGTCAAGTATGAGATATTAAAATAACGCAGTTTGCACTCCACTCCACTCCACTCTTCTATTCTCTTCTCTTCTCTCTCTATTTTAAAATAATTAAAAATCACGTACCTGACGTTTTGGTAGCTTTTGTCGTTACACTTTCACCAAACCCTGAAATAATTTTTGAGTCAAAATATGAGATATTTAGATAACGCATTTTGGACTCCACCCGACTCTACTGCACTGCACTGCGCTGCGTTCCACTCCACTCTACTCTTCTCTTCTTGTTTATAATTACCATTCTAGATATAAGTTAAAATATTTATAAGAAATCACGTACCTGACGGTTTAACAGCTTTTGTCGTGTCACTTTCACCAAACCCTGAAATATTTTTGAGTCAAAATATGAGGTTTTATAAGTTACGAATAAAAGACTCGACTCTAGAGAACTTGAACTAAGAGAAGGAATCCCCGTGCCCCATAATGTGCACACTTTGATGCTGTATTTAGAATCTATTTTTAAAATATCATCCATTATTTTTTTCCGGTCCGGTATCCTAAAAAATCGTGCGTTCTGATTGGCTGTTTAAGCGGGCGGTATTTTGTAAGTATCTGCCCGCGCGCGCGGTCGGTATCCTTTGCCGCTAAACGACAACACAAAACGATTACCAAAACAAGTAAAAAAATACGGGGAAAAAATAAATAAGTTATTTACCGTCCTATAGTCGGTCCGGATAGGGAAACACTGTGCCCTCGGTCTTAAACACGGATATTCAAGACCTCGGGCACAGTTTTTCCCTATCCGGACCTCCTGGCTGTTAAATAACGAATAATTATATCATTCATTTGATCGTTCGATTTTCTGCACGCGCTCCACACTGTTTGCTAACGTTTTCTTGTGCTGTTCTTATGTTCAAATGTTCAATCTGCCCTCAAGATGACGATTTAGGTCGAAAGCTTTGGAAAATAAATGTAAAAATACTCCAGAAAGGTGAACGAATTACTACTGCAATTTCCTGTCGTATTTGCCAAGCTTTCGACGTGCACATTCTTATTCAGGACAGAGTGTTCAACTCCTTAATATGTGAAGCATAGAAACAGCAAACGAATAGTTTCTTTCACAATACCGCCATCTTTAAGATAGTCGTGTCTTTGAATCGAAGCAAGACGAACAGTGAGATTGCAATGATAGAGACTTAAATAATTGTCCAAGGTTTTAAAAAAGGTCTCTATCGTGCAAAGACACGTTTACCTTTCAAAATGGCGCACGCTTGCACTCGCTCTCCGATAAACCTTTATCAATCTTCTTATTCACTACTACGAATGCTACGCGAAAGTTATTTTCGGACTTAATATACCAACATGTACGAAATTCTTAAAGGGTTGATAAGCTATTTATATGAGACGCTGGAATTCCATTTAACGATGTGGGATGATGTCTAGCACCAGGACAGGCTAGCACTGAGCATGCTCACACTCGAACATAGCTTTCCTTTGGATTATCAAAAGAATCAAGGAAAGATCGACGCATGTTGCATCAAATCAAATCAAATAAAAAATAGGATCCTAAACTAGAGAATAATACTACAAATGAACATAAGAAACATAAAAAGGTATGTTTAAATTTCTTCAATGAGAATGAACGCAGTAAAAATATTTTTTTAATTTTACCGAAATAACAAAACATGTTGTTTTTGTCATACAGACTTGATTGAAGACAAGTTGAATAACATTTCTAAACGAATTTTTATAGAATATCCTCTTATTTTACAGTGTAAGTAAATAGTTTTTGAGTGAATCTATTTGTATCGTATGAAAATGTTAGAGGCGACACTTGCTAGAAGGTCAAGATTTAGTAATTTTAATACGCATAACGCAATACTCTTGTAACCAGGAAGTATGAGGGACAGAGGAAGCCCAACTTTCCAAGGGTGCAAGTACTGAGGATTCAGGGGGAGTTATCCACGAATTTGCCACATGCGGTATAGTTTGATTATCGTAATAAGTCACTTGAGTATCTCAGTACGGTCTCACGCATATAAAAACATCAATATATGTTCACTCATAACTATATAACACTCCAACTCATATTTACAGCCCATTTAATATTTCTACAACCTAACCGACTCCAGAAGTCTTGCTTCTTGGCTTCCATCAATTAAAGCCGATAAATATTCCCGCGTATTTATGCACTCGATGGCCGGGCCTGTCGTAAAACTCACAACACAAAGATGGTCGGGCTGTTACGTTTCTGTAACTTAACTGTAATTTTTCGCTTTCAGGTTTATAAGTACTGTGAATTGGGCACTACGTTAGGGTGCATGCAGTGGACTATGTTCTCAGAACCAGATCTAGACGAACTATATAAATATTGACAATTGTCAATCGTTCCGAACATTGAATCTAGGTATAAAATATGTTTTTTAATACTTTGGGCTTGTTTTTAGTCTGTCTTGTATTTGGCAAGATTGTAGATAAAGTCTGTGTAGAATGAACGATTTATCAAGTTCGCTGTCAGTAGTTAAATAGGAATCATCTTTCACTGTCTTTAATACTGCAGCTCGATCAGGCGGGAAAGACTGTCTAATTCACTTTTAAAGTTAGCTTTTTTCCTATCCTTACCTGAAGTCTTAATCCAACCAACCAGTAGTACGTTTGCAAGTAATATAAAGACGATACCGAATAGCAAGAGTTTAGCCAAAGTCCTCTTTGATCTACTCATTTCTTTTAGTCAAACCTTAAAGTCAGCGTGTACTGATAAATAGTAGATATAGTGAATGGTTTGTGACCACGAGAATGCGGACAGCAGGAGAGCAACAATGAAAATGATGGTATGTCAAAAGATAGACAAAACAGGATTGTCCACTGAAAAGGCAGACAAAAACGCGAAGACTGACCACAGGTAGCCCAAGCTTGGAATATATAGGACCTAGAAAAACAAACTATGAAATGATTGTATCTTAAGATAGCATTAATTCTCCACTTTCACAAATCCTCATAATACTTTGCGTCTTTGGGGGGTAACTAGAGGGTAAAAACCCACTTATTTTGCTTAAGGCTGATCAAACAATGTTGACAATACCTTGTTTGGTATCCAAAGATAAAATGAAGAAGTAAAAAACAGAAAAAGATAGAAGCTTGAAGACGTTAAAGGGAAATTCAATACATTTTCTGTAAGACCAAAACTCTTCATGATCTTTACACGAAAAAATAACTTGGAATAAACTGATAATCAGTATTGTACAGATAAAAGCAGGTATAGTATCAATTCAATTAAGAAACCTTTCAATTTGGGACAGTTTTTTAATTGGTTACCCCCAAAAACGCAAGGCATTATGGGGATGTGAAAGTCGAGAATGATTCTAAAAATATCATTAAAGAGTGCTTATGAGGCGGCCAGGGGATTCCTTCGCTTAGTTCATTTTCTCTTGTTATAGTGTTTATACTTCCAATATGTTAGTGATGTTAGACTAATCCAGGCAAGTTGAATGGTAAAATATTTACAAATACGACACACTGTCATATGAATACAAATAGAAAAAATACAATTCTTGGTTTTCACCTACGTCATCATGAATTTCAAAAGCGTAAATTCGCATTATAATGAAATAAAAGTTTAGTAATCTTGTAAAGTGGTCCAAACTACATTTTCTGGCCAAATTTCGAGACTGTATAGCATTTCGTTGCGGAACTAGAGGCGAATAAAGGTTCTATCGTCGTGTACGGATTAACAAAGTGCGTCATAGAGTTTCCGACCACACGAGTGAGACTTAGAAATTTTGGTTCTCCTCACTTAGAAAAAAAATTAAGTGAAGACACCAAGAATCGAACTCGGTACCTTCGGCACCAAAGGACTACTACAATGCCAACCCCAACCCTAACCCTAAACCTAACCACTAGACCACGAAGCGAATTCGGTTGGGTGGTCTCATTTTTGAGTCATATTTAAACGATGTATCATTAGCATGTGCACATAAATATTTATTATAGTTTAATTTATGCTATCGTAGGGTACGACTACTAGCCGATTACTCCAAATTTGCATTTGAATAGAATTCCCCTGACAATTCCCGTACACGACGATACAACCCGAATAAACATGACGCAATTTTGGTTAAAATGTATGGAGCGGCCATCATGGCGAACGAAATTCCAAAGGCTTAAAATGATGGAATATTTAATATGTTTGACTATTTTTCACTTAAATATACTTTGAATAGATATTTTAAACGTGTCTGAGGGAAAATATTTTATTTAAAGTAAATTATTTTACTATTTTGATCGCTATTTAGATAGACGTGACGGCATTGCGTGACACAAACTCAACCTTCATAACTCGGGAACCAAACATCGAAATGACTCGAGATTTTTTCTTGTGACTTATAACACTGACTTCTAAAACATACTTGAGAAATGCCTTTATACGATCTATAGCTTAGATTTTGATGTTTTGATGACGTCATGTGAAAACCAGCAATAGAGGCTTTGCACCACCAAGTGTCAGCAGACACGTTAACCACAGGAAGCCCATGTATAGATATCCTACGAAACAGACGCTTTACTAAAATTCTTCCACACTTGCATTTTCTAATCTTCGCATGACATTTCATCTTTCCTTATATATCTCTAATTATATACCTATAGCTAAACATAGTCCATACAGCTATTTCTCGTATAGCAAGCCATCTCGTTCTACCTATTTGATCTTTCCGTACTTCAGTAATTTCAATTTTCAAACACTGACAAAGAATTCCTTTAGCACTACTACTCTGTGCCTTTATTTGCCCAGTATCTTTGTATTCTTGCCACAGGGTAAACAGACCACACCGTCCCCTACCATCGCTGTTGCTGTAAGATATCTTAGCTCCTCCAAAGTAATCCTCAGGTGCGTTAACTCCACCAGATTCGACAATCAGCCTAGAAACTCGTACTGGAGTATAAAAGCGCACTAAAATGAAGTCTCCTATCTCGATATCTTTACCCCAGAACATCCCATGGCGAGTAGTGTCATATGCAGCTGTGATATTGTGTCTATTATAGCTTACTATTGACGTGTTCACTTCAGCATGAGGATTGTGACGGTCTTTGTATATCCGATCGGTAGTTTTAATGTCTTCAAGCGGGCGTACTTGGCCAACGGGAGATGAGAATGTGCCCACATGACGAAAGATTGGGGTACCACACCTTGCCCAAGCAGGATTCCCGTGCAGATGGAAATCGTTGAAATATCGATTTAATATATCAATAGGTAGTATCCAGTAGAAAGATTTGACAAACATTGACAATCGACCAACATCAGTGGCTCGATACATTATACCAATAAATCCTCGCGCACCAAACTCTAATGCTGACCAGGCTCTCTTCTCATTGGTTGTTATGAAATTCTTTATTGTCTTGAAGTATCCTTTACTTGTCGAGATATCATCTTCGATCTGAAGATAGTATTCACCCAAATCTTTGGAATAGTTAAATAGGAATGAATAATCTAAACACTGCTTGGATCGCCACTTTACTCTCTCAGGCGAGTCTCCCCACAGTCGCGGAAGGTTCTCAAGGCTTGGGTAAAAAGAACGAGGTGCCGTGACCACCCGTAGTAGTCCAGAATTCATTTCGCTCGCAAATGAATCGTATATTTCTTTTCGTATGCTTTGGATAACAGTTGTATTGAAGTCCGTTATGAAGACTAGGATAAGCACTTCGCTTTTCTCATGTTCTTCCAGTCCTTGTACTAACTCTTTTAACGTTTTCGACACGGTTACCTTTCAAAATTACCTTTCAATCTTCTTATTCACTACTACGTGAAGCATAGAGACAGCAAACGAATAGTTTCTTTCAAAATACCCTACTCCATCTTTAAGATAGTCGTGTCTTTGAATCGAAGCAGGACGAACAGTGAGATTGCAATGATAGAGACTTAAATAATTGTCCAAGGTTTTAAAAAAGGTCTCTATCGTGCAAAGACACGTTTACCTTTCAAAATGGCGCACGCTTGCACTCGCTCTCCGATAAACCTTTATCAATCTTCTTATTCACTACTACGAATGCTACGCGAAAGTTATTTTCGGACTTAATATACCAACATGTACGAAATTCTTAAAGGGTTGATAAGCTATTTATATGAGACGCTGGAATTCCATTTAACGATGTGGGATGATGTCTAGCACCAGGACAGGCTAGCACTGAGCATGCTCACACTCGAACATAGCTTTCCTTTGGATTATCAAAAGAATCAAGGAAAGATCGACGCAAGTCGCATCAAATCAAATCAAATAAAAAATAGGATCCTAAACTAGAGAAGAATACTATAAATGAACATGAGAAGCATAAAAAGGTATGTTTAAATTTCTTCAATGAGAATGAACACAGTATAAATAATTCTTTAATCTTATGACGTCATTTACTTTCAGTTTATATTATGGTACTGTGATATTGGGCAGTATATTTAGATGCAGTTGGACCCATGTTCTCAGAACCAGGCCTTAGACCGTTATGAATATTATTGACATTTGTAAATGTCGTTCTAACATTCAAAATGTTGACACAAACTATTCTAAGCTGCAGTAGAATGCAAACCATAGTACTAACTACAGGGTTCGTGCTAAGGTAACCACTTAAAATTCAAGGACTATTCAAGGAGTATACCAGGACCTAAAAATGAATTTTCAAGGAGTATGTTCAGCTAACTATGCCAAGGTTTTACACGGTGGTTGCACATGGCCGACTCTCAGATTTTCTGATCTTTCTGACTAGATCCACTTATGAACCATGCAAGTACAGATCAAAGCAATAATTCAAGGAGTTTTCAAGGAGTTTCCGCGCTAAAATCATAAAATTCAAGACCTTTTCAAGTGCCCTTGAAAACGTGAATTAAATTCAAGGAATTTAAGGAGTAGCACGAACCCTGTAAATATTGAAAATTTAGTACAAAATAGCACCAATGAAACCATTGAAAGCAAAAGAGATAGATGTGTTTAGAGCTATTTAGTTTGTGTGCTATTGAACGGATAAATGGCCTACATTCTTTTTCGCATAACTTCTGAGCCATGCTATATTTCCTAGCCCACCTGCAGAGAACACTAGCTAGTACAAGAATGTTTAGATATCAGAATCAATATCCTCGTAAGCTTTTGTTTTCCTTTTCTTCCTTCTCGACTTTCTTCGCCAATATTCTGGGTATAAAATGAATATCTTTTTTACTACTTTGGGCTTGATTTCAGTCTGTCTAATATTCGGGAAGATTGTAGATAAAGTCTGCGTGTCCTGATCAGCTCTTACCTGAAGTCTTTGTCCGAAAGACCAGTAGTACGTTTGCAAGTAATATAAAGACGATGCCGAATAGCAAGAGTTTAGCCAAAGTCCTCTTTGATCTACTCATTTCTTTTAGTCAAACCTTAAAGTCAGCGTATACTGATAAATAGTAGATATTGTGAATGGTTTGTGACCACGAGAATGCGGACAGCAGGAGAGCAACAATGAAAATGATGGTATGTCAAAAGATAGACAAAACAGGCTTGTCCAAAACGCAGTCAAAAACGCCAAGGTGGGTTTTGCTTGATATACTGTGAGGATCAGCTCAATTTGATACATAGCTATACATTATAACCGCAGTACAAATATATAGTTCATGTATATCCTCATACGCATAAATCATAATTAATGATGTAAAAGCAATGCATGATTAGATAACCCTGGCCTGACCCCGGGGGCTCTGGATTTTGTGCTATTTCACGGCTATAAGGCTTGCACTCCATTTAGCATAATTTTTTAGCAACAACGCTATTCCAAGCCCACCCGCTGGGTCCGCTAGATGATGACAAAACGAAAACGAAGATTCTTCGTTCAGGAACCATGATACGAAAAATCATTATCCTAGTATGGTTTTGCTTTCCTATCCTTCCTTCTCGACTTTCTTTGCCAAAATTCTAGGTATAAAATACATATCTTTTTTACTACTTGGGTCTTGTTTTCAGTCGAATGTGCGAAATGGCTTAATTGCATTCTTTTTTAGCATCATTTCTGGGCCATGCTATATTTCCTCGCTCATCTGCTGAGTTCTCTAGATAATAACAGGATATTTAGATAATATGTAACGCGAAAAGAAAAATTATTATTTCATGACAAAGATCACGAAATAATATCCTTATGAGGTTTTGCTTTCCTTTTCTTCCTTCTCGACTTTCTTCGCCAATGTTCCGTATAACATAAATCTTTCTTACTACTTTGGGCTTGTTTTCAGATTAATGAAAGATTGGTAAGATTGGAAGTAAAAGAATAAAGCGTTTAAAATACATTAAACGGAAGATTCACTTCGCTGTTTCACTGTGTCTTCCCTGCAGCTCGAACCGGTGGGAAGGAAGAATATTATTTAACTGTTAACATTAACTACTTTTATTATTCTTACCTGAAGTCTGATTCCAAACCGCGATGTTAGCAAATATTATAAACAAGACACCGAATAGTAAGCATTTCGCTAAAGTTCTCTTTGATCTACGCATTTTTTAAGTGAGAAAGGTAGCAGACACCTTGTTCAAAAACCGTTGAATACTGATTACTGCACCAGGGAACACTAGAGAAAAACAAAACGTTTGCGCATGTGCACTTTCAGCACGATTTTCTAAGAATTTTGAAGAGTTTGAATGAGAAAATAAATGTTTGTTTTCTCCAAGTATTGATGGTCACGTCGGCCATGTTGGAGGAATTTAACAAAAGAATTGTTATATCCTCCAACATGGCTACTTCTCTTGGAAATGGTTGAAAACCATCAATACAAAATTATCTCGTGCATACAGTTTTGTCAGACCAAGATACTGTATTAAGGTGGCTGCCTACTTTTGAACGTTCGATTTGAGTCCACGATGAGCGCTTGCTCAAAAACCGCTGAAAAATCTACAATATTTTATTGAAGAACCATACGCGTTTTGAACTTCAACAGGGCAAAACCCTCACATTTTGCACGGGACTCTCAATTTTTTAATGGCTCATTCGAAAAAACTCTCGAAAATCTATGTCATATCAAAACCATCTTCACGTGTGAAAGATATGGTATCTTCCACTGGTTAAAGATGTCAAGTTTTCGACACTAGAGAAAACCTGGTATTTGTCACGAAGGGAAGTGGGGGAGTGATACGTTCCCTAAGGACGATGTTTCTTGGTGCAGAGAGGACGACGAGACTGGTTTTCAGCTTCTTTTATTCGGCTGATCTGCTCAACTGTACTGCTGCGACTGCAATTATTCTGAACTCCAACAAGTCTCTTCTGCTCTTCTCCTCTACTCTTCTGCTCCAACTCCAACTGAACTACTCTGAACTAAAATGTGTGCTACATGCGCTTATAAAAGATTTCACTATCATAACCTGTGACGTCATGTCCAACGTGACCTGACCCCACTTACAAGCATTCTGATTGGTTAGTTATAATTATCATTAGTAGTAAACTAGTTCCCAATTCCTGAGGAGGAATTTGAACTGTTACCGAATTCTGTTATTTAAACTTAACTGTCATCAACGATGGTTATACCGTCGAAGGATCGTTAATCAGACTTCCCATCGCCGGTACAAATTATAGCTGATAAACGAAATTATAAAAGATTGCTGAGCTTGAAGTCAGGTTTTGGATCGTAAACCTGGCAGCGCCCAAAGTAAATATTTAAGTAACTTATCAGCTAAGAATCTTCTAGGCATCAATCAAACACAGGGGACAATTCTTGGCGAGAAAAACAAGATAACATACTAAATCGGCTTTCTTTAGCTTTCTGCGTTAGTGACAGTTTTGAGAGACTAAACCAGATAAGTTAGCGTCGCAGTGGCGCTAAACTTCCAATAGTGCTGACATCGCTGTTTTCAAAGAGCTTATCTTATCTTATTTCTGCTCCTTTCTGAAACAGTGGTGCCGCTACAAGATTATCCGGCACCTCAGCTTTTCTTAGCATTGATTATGCATCTTTTCTCTTTATCCGATTATTTTTGTTTTTTTCATTTTCTATTTTCTAATGTTTCTCCTTACATATTTCATCGATAACTATATACAGTAAACACTACTTCGCATCAGTGCGAAAGGAGATTTTGAGGTTATTGACTTTTGTGGAGGGAGGAGAACCTGGAAAACCCTCGAAGCACATGAGAGAACCAACTAGAATATCTACTCACTTACAACACCGAACCTGGTCAAGTTGGAATCCAATCTGGGTAGCAGGCATTGATGACGCCACCCATGCTTCACATACGCCACCCATGCTTCACATACGCCACCCATGCTTCCCATATGAAGACACTATATGGGTTAACAAAGATACTGTGCAACAAAAAACTCAAGCAGAGCACAGCAGTGCAGGATAGGAATGGAAACCTTCTCAGCATAAAAAGCGAAGTACAGGCCAAATGGATAGAACACTTTAAAGAGATGCTGAACAAAGGAAAAAGCAAATCCAATAACCAGCAAGGAGGAAAATGGGTTTGAAAATAGTGCAGTAATGGAAGAGATAGCTGTCAATGAACCAACTATAGGTGAGAGATGAGGCGGTAAGGCGCGTGGGATAAAAGGGGCAGCTAAGAAACTGCAGAACGGGAATTAAAGCACCGGGAATCGGCAACATCACAGCAGAGGACGTTGAGTTTTCAGCACACGTGATACACGAGTTACTGTAGCGGAAAATATGGAAAAATGAAACCATTCCAAAAGCCTGAAGGCCTCAAACCATCCTCTGGCGAACTCGTGGTAATACTAGTTGCACTTTTTTCAGAGATTTCTTATTTTAAATACTCAATTTAGCTGGTAAGATGAGAAAACGTCCTTTGATTTATTTTCCTTTTAACACCTACTTTGTTTAGTTCTTTAATATTTTGTTGAGTTTGGAAGCGAATTCTGTGATGAATTACATGTCTGAACTTCAATTACGAAACACTTCTTCGACTTCGATGGAGTCAACTGATTTTTGCAACCCAGGGCCCGGTTGTACGAAGCCTAGATAGCGTTATCAGGCGGATAAATCCTTATCCAGTGGATAAGTCGACTGCTGTTATCCAATATATTTATCCACTGGATAAGATTTGTCACTGGGATAGCGCTATCTAGGCTTCGTATAACCGGCCCAGGATACCACTTTTCGATCCATCGAGTATGTCAGGTTCAGAAACAAGAACTTAGGAGCTGAGACCAATATGGCACATGGGAAGTACGTTAATTAAATGCATGTTGTGACCGGCGACCCGTGGCATCATCCACTGTTTTGAATACGCGTTTGGCATTCTAAACCGGCTACATGGATGGCACAAATGAATACATTATAATATAATTATGTCATTTCCCATGTGCCATTTCGGTCTCAGCTTCTATGTTCTATGTTTCTGAACCCGACAACGATTTTTCAATTGAGTAGCTTGGGCTGCGTGTGGATTTGACTGACGTCACGCTTAAAAGCGCTATAGAGAGACGTCACCTTAAGGTTTGTTTGGTTAGCTGCAAGTTACTAGATCTATATGCTTCTGATGCTGGAAGCACATTTGATCGAAGAACAATGGCGGTCGAGCTTCTTTCATTTAAACAACTTCAAACATTTAACAAGAACGACATTGCTGACATGGAACGAACTGCAGAAGCCGACAAAAATCCACGCTTCACTGGTAAACTATAAGAAAAAATATATATATATAATTTTTGATAAGTTAATATTTGACCAATATAAGGTTTTCAGTGATATTGTTAATAGCACGCTCATGGGCTAGAGTCGCCGTCCTTATGATATTCTACTCTTCTCATAGAAGCTTGATACAGTCGCTCTTTGACCAGGAATCGTTACTTAAATCTAAATTTAAATTTAAAATTTACATGGAACGGGCATAAGGTATGAACCATACAAAAGAGGAAGCCTAAATCTTCAATTGAGTTTCGACGAGCTAGTCTGTCGAAATCTCCGTAAAATAGTTTTTATAAAATGAAATGAATAATTTTTCAAACAATAATAAGGAATCCTGTATTGAACTGTAATGGATGGAATACGGGGAGCTATCTTAAACAGCCGATCATTAAAGCAAGTCTGCTGTACATAAAAAATGTTTTGACTACAACTATTAAGCATACGTCTGCTGATCCGAGGAAAGAAAACCACGTTAAATCGAAATCTTAAGTAGTTGAGAATCGCTTGAAGTTTTATATCTATTGAAAATATGGAAAATTAAACTAAGCTTTTCTAGAATTCAGTGGAATTCGGTAAACTGCGCAGCGAAATGTTTATAGGGAAACCTATTGTCCTAGGCTTTTCGGATTCGACTTTATCCGTCAGCTTCACCTCATGCTACTCTTTCGCTTGTTGTTAACCGTTTTTTATATTTTCTCTCGTGCGTTTATATCGCCATGGGCGAGTGCTTTTTTGTCGTCTAACTGATTTATAATATAACCAAAAATCTACCGTGCGACCTATGGGCAAATAGTTAATAGGCATTACAGCCAATCAGAGCGCGTGTTATATCACCCATCTCGCTCGTTGGCGCGCATTTGACGCCATTGGGTTTCAAAATTTAGAGAAAAAAAGGCGAGCGTCCGTCGAGATCAGCATGCGCGAGCGTGCAGCCCATGGGGAAATAGTTTATTGATTTTTGGCCAATCAGAGCGCGCGTAAATTATATTCTAAATAAGGTTGACCCATAAAGATTCGGAGCGGATGATGCAATAAAACCGTGCACGTGAAATAAAATCAAGCTAAATACTAATAGTATCTTTTTATGAGAATATGTGGACCGTGTAGCGGGAATCGAACCCACGACCTTCGAAATCGTACTACCGATGCTATTCACCCTGATTCTGCAACTCGTTTTCTTATTTGCAGCAACTCGTCCGACATGCAGCAACTCGTTTCTCATTTGCACCAACTCGTCTAACATGCAGCAACACGTTTCTTATTTGCAGCAACTCGTCCAACATGCAGCAACTCGTTTCTCATTTGCAATAACTCGTTTCTCATTTGCAGCAACTCGTTTCTTATTTGCAGCAACTCGCCTAACATGCAGCAACTACGTTTTTTTTTTGCAGCAACTCGTTTTTTAACATGTACCAACTCGTTCTTATTTGTAGCAACTCGCGCCGTCTAACATGCAGCAACTCGTTTCTTATTTGCAGCAACTCGTCTAACATGCAGCAACTCGTTTCTTATTTGCAGCAACTCGTCTAACATGAGCAACTCGTCTAACATGCAGCAACTCGTCTAACATGCAGCAACTCGTTTCTTATTTGCAGCAACTCGTCTAACATGCAGCAACTCGTTTCTTATTTGCAGCAACTCGTCTAATTGCAGCGGCATGTCCCTTTTGGACCACCTTACGGCAGGCTATTACCCGATAGTCCCCTTCACAGTTACCTGCGCCATCTTGAAAGGTAGCCGTGCCTTTGCATTGATATAGAGAAAAATTTTAAACACCTTGAGCAATTAATCACATTTCTCCATCACTGCAAGCTCACAGTTCGTCTCGCTTCAATGCAAAGGCATGGCTACCTTTCAAAATGGTGCAGGGAACTGTGAAGGGGTCTATTTCCCTTTCGCGGCTGAGTGTCATCTCGAGTCAGTGCTTATATATACAACTAAAACAATGACTTAAAATGACACTACTCTTTATCAATTTCAGCAAACCACAAGATCTTGAGTTTTGATAATTTAGCTTCAGGTAGAAATAGTATTGGAGAGAGAGGGTCCGGAAATCTTGACAACACTGACATCGTCACTGTCGAAGAGATAGCTCCACCCACGACAAAGATGTCAAGCTGGAAGGCTGCGGCTAACTTCATTTGCGACATTGAAGGTGTTGGGCTCTTAAGTTTACCAGTATGCTATCTTAAAAGGGGGCATCGCTTCGTTGATAGCACTGTTCGTCGTACCAATGATATGTCACTACACTGGAGTCGCTATGATTGAGTGTTTGTACGAAGAAGACAACGAAAAGAGGAAAATTCGAGTCCGTTCGACCGTTGAAGACTTGGGCGAGGCGTTGTTTCCCAAATATGGTAAAAAGCTCGTAATCATCTTACAAAGCATTGGACTCCTAATGGTGTCTACGTCATATTTGGTTCTAAGTGGATCATTCCTTACGCATGCGTTTCCAAAAGTACCGCTTAGTGAGAGAATCTGGATAATCGTCGGAGCAGTTGGTCTTCTACCAACTATCTTTCTTAAACATCTATCAAGGATTGCCTGGGTTAGCTTGCTAGGGGTCGTAGTTCTCATGGTACCAATTGGATTCGTTCTATGGCACGGGTTTTTCGCATGCACCTTCATGGAAATTTGAAAATCTATTGTTTTGGGACAGCCAGGGGTTTTTTGTAGCTTTTGGGATCATAGTATTTAGTTACACAGCTCACCCGGCACTTCCTCGCCTAGAAGGATGTATGATACACAAGAAATCCTTCAGTAAGGTCCTTGGCTTTTCATTCTTATTTGTAACTCTTGTTAAAGTTGTCTTCGCGTTGACATCTTTTTTGACATTCGTCGGCTTAACTCAAGAAGTAATTTTGAATAACTTTCCCGTAAACATTCTTTATCACGTTGTGTGCGTGTTTCTTAGTCTTAATGTCCTCTGCTCGTATGCTTTTCCTGTGTCAGTAGTTGATCAAATTATCCAAGAATCAATCGCGTCAGATTCATGCCTTCACAGGTTACCCAGAATGCTTTCGTTCTTGTTGACTCGTTTGTTCTTACTTTTCGTTACCTTGGTAACGGCTCTTGTAGTCCCACACTTCGCTCTTCTTCTAGCATTCTTTGGGAGCATGATAGCGTCTTTGTTTTCATTTGTTTTTCCGTGTTTGTTTCGCCTTAAACTCAAGGGAGCTTCCTCGAGCTGGTGTAGGAGTTTTTGTGATGTTTTTATTATACTTCTGGGAATCCTTTCTACTGTTTTAGGCATCTTTTTCTCGGGAAAAGCTCTCGTTGAAATTTACCAATGAAATAGGTGGATATTAAGTTTAATTTTGGTTTTATTACATTCAGCATCAAGATCAAAGAGGCTCTCCATATGATTGACACATGGGCTTCCTGTGTACTTTGACAATTTTAAAGTTTTTATCTCAGTTCTTAACTATTAGTCACAAAAACTATGTTCAATTAATAAACCGAGACGTACAAGACTCGGCGTGAGTAAATGTTATAAAAATGAGTCTGTTATAAATGAAATTTAGTTTAATAAGAGAATACTTGATATGGGTTACCTGTGGTATTTTTTTGGCGGGAGGGTTGTGATGCTGGTCGCTGATTGGCTGAAGGAGTTTGTGGCGCAGAAATCAAAATCTGTTGAACGAAACATGGAAAACGCCATCAAACAATGTTGACTGCCTGAATTTTGCCTTAATTTTCCCAAAAATCTCTCCCGATTAACATGAGTTCAGCAGAAATCAAGCAAAATAAGACTCCAAAGAACACTATGAAGCAATTTTCTACTCTTCCAAGCTGTTTTTTAACGCCAGAAAGCGATGAAAAGCCTCACAGTTTTGGAAGAGTCACGCCAACGCAAGATCAATCTTCGTCTGTATTTCTGAGTCCTCCTTCGTCTTTGGAAAGGAAATCCTTACCAAACTTTGGGATTTCTACTCATGAAGATCCACTAAAGCTTGAACTAGATTTTGATGATTACTCAGCAAAGATAGCTCCGGATTCAAGGAGTTTGAGATCTCCTTTGCTGCTCGGAGATAAAATAGGAAGGACAAGAATAGATTTGATTACAGAACTAGTACGACGCAACTGCTTCAAGATCTGTCGAAGTATTTGTGAATATCTGAACGATCGAGAACTCTCCAGGTTAGTACTGATCTCTCAGTTTTATTCTATTGCAGAGATTGTGCCTTTTTTCTTTTCTTTTTTTTGGTAGGAGCAAAATCGCGCCAAATATCTCAACAAAAGCACGCGTTGTTTTGACAAAATTAAATTGCACTTCAAATTCAAAATATTTATTGATCGGCATTTACTTTTTATAACAATTCTACAGGTTTGCTTCAGTGAGTAAGAGTTGGAGGAGTTTTGCTAAGGAAGAGCCTCAGATTCGCGATCGTTTGAGTTTTTATTTATTGCAGCGCAAAGAGTATTGCATTCTGAAAGGAAAGGTATGTTTCACTACATTTCTTGCACTAGCACCAAAGTAATAATAAAAATGACTCTTCTAATCTTTTCTCTTGTATATTTTCCTCCAACCGAGAAAATCATATTTGCTAATTCCTTTGTAGGTTATCATCCCAGAGGTTGTTTAAGGGTTTGATCTGTGAGTTAGCCATGCCCTGACTTAGACCAGCCCCAGAGGTTGATTAAGGGTTTGATCTGTGAGTTAGCCATGCCTTGACTTAGATCAGCCCAGAGGTTGTTTCAGGGTTTGATCTGTGAGTTAGCCATGCCCTGACTTAGATCAGCCCAGAGGTTGTTTCAGGTTTCTATCTGTGAGTTAGCCATGCCCTGACTTAGATCAGCCCAGAGGTTGTTTCAGATTTCTATCTGTGAGTTAGACGTCCACTGAATTAGATCAGCCCCAGAAGTTGTTAGTTCAGGGTGTGATATTCTTAATTAGATCAGTCAAGGAAAAGTCAGAGATCAACAATTTTACATTTGAAAAAAAAAGAAGGCTTCGAAAATCCTTATTTTCCATAATTATGTTTTTGTAGGAAAATCTTGGTTCACCAACAAGTGTAAAACCAGACTTGTCTTCACAGCAGATCAAAAGAACACCCTTGGTAAATATTGATGTGAACAAGGTCACTTCAAGTGTCGCGAAAACAAGCAGAGAAATTCAGTTACCGATTTTGCCGAAACAAATATCTACACCTCATGTAACTACTGCCTCTGAAATTGTTCGTCCTTGTCCAAAATGCTCTTCGCCATCCAACTATGCTAGAGTACTTGGTAGTCATTGTTGCTGTCAAAGATGTGGACTTGAATTTTGTTCCTGTGTGTCTGCAAGATACCAAGACCCATAAAGAAAAAGTTTGTAGAGGGTTAGATAACCCATGTGATAGAATAGAAACAAGGAGTAAGACTAGAAGGAAAGGAAAAGAAAATTTGGTGGTAGGGAGTAGAAAGAGTAAAGAGCGCATGCGACGGTTATAATATTCAAGTAAAATACAATACTTATGCACCTTTTTGAAGGTTCAAGACTTGAGATGCACATACAGTATGGGCAGGCCCTACATCATGGAATGAAAGCAATGCATCTTCAAGTGTGAATATTCCCTAATGTAAATATCTTATTTATATCACTGTGTATCATATCTATGATTGTGTAAATACTTTACTTAGATAGGTATACTTTTATCAAAATTATCAATTATGTAGCTGTGTCGTATGTAAGTTCAAGTGAGGTAAAAGCTACAACTAACTTTCCTTCTAAATGAGTTGAACATGTACTTATCCTTGCTTTTGGATCAGTTATTTCAACATCAGGAATTGAGATTTATGCCTTCAAGGTCACCAGTGAAATTTCATTTACATAGAGAAGACAAAGCTTTTACCTCACCTAAAAATGTAAACTTGTCAATAATATTATATTAATTGTCAAATGTTTAACCCTTTTTTAGTTACATTAATTTAATTTTTTAGTTAGCATATTTTTTAAATATTACTTAATGGTCTTAGATTGTTCAAGAGGTATTTTTTATGACTTAAAACACAAACCATAGTTTACTATTGTAACTAGTGGAACACCTGTCACAAAAATTAAAAACCTATTTATCATGAGGCTATTATTTGATATTGGAAATTAATCTTAAAATTAAATCTTAATGGAAGATCTTGGTTGTTTAGGATTGGGTATGTTTTTTCTTTATAGACCATGTGTTCATTCTCCTTAGTATCCATATTCACAAGCTTAAAGTCTTCTGATGATCATATGCAACTGTTAAATTGGCATTGGTCTGCTCACAATCTGGTGGTGCCTGGTTCAAGTCCCTGCTTGTGGCCACCAGCTGAGACTGTATTTGTTCTGATTCCTGATTAGCTCGGATTCAGTTTCTCAACCATGCTTGTAAATAGCCAACTGGTTTACCTCCTTGCAAGTTGGAATTCTTAACACACTTTATGTTTCTTTGAACATTCATTTCATTAATAATTGTAGGAGGGCCATAATGGAAAGTTTTGGTTAAAAATCAAGTTCGTTTGATGCAAAATAAGCCTAGACTCTTAACTTTGGAAGGAAGCTGGGAAGGTCATAAACCTTTTTTAGTTCCGAAGTTGGTTGTCAGATTGGGAATTCCCAAACATAGTTTGGAACCCAAAGGTGTAATTAAATTAATTAATGTGGAACCCAATGTAATGTTTCTGTGAGCTAAAGAACTAATTCTCTACATATATTGTGTATACATTCTTTTGTTTTAGCTATACTCAAAAGAACCCTAAAGTTTTAATAGGCTGTTATTCATCCATACCGCATTTTCATTGCTACATACTGATTGAGAAAACAGTTCTAAGAGTCTATAAAGCGGTGAGAGTCCTCGCCTCTCACCCATAAAAAACAGAGCTTTCAATGTAAGGCGGCTACTGGCGGTTTATTGTAGAATACTTCACCTTAAACTGCAGGTTATTTTGACAAAAAATTAATTCATTGCCAGATAAAGTGATATACAAACACCAGTGGCTTCAGCCCCTACTTCTTAGGACTAACCACCTACTACAAATATTATTGAAAGCTCAGACTGGAGAAGCAGAGCTTGGTGGGGTATGTGAATAGAGTTGCTTGTTGGTTCTCTCCTGTGTATTGAGGGTTTTCTGGGTTCTCTGACGTTCCTCCGTAAAAATCAACTTCTAAATTTCAATTGGAATCCAGTGGAAGAATAGCCACTATTGATTCCACTGTTAATCCAATTATTTATATTATGTTATTATAAATGTTATAAACATAACATCCTTGTTCTGGGTCTCCTGTGTTTTTATGCCATCAATCAAATCCATGTGTTTCAAATAGACCTTGCTTGTCAGTAACATTGGGCATGGCAATTCGATGTTTATATACTATTAATGCATCAATAAACAGTTGTGCCTCAGGCTCGGTGAATATTGAGGAATATTATGGGTTTAGCATCTGATACTGTGGTGTATTTTTATGACTCCAGTATTTGAGTGAGTCAAAATACAAGTGATGAGTAGAAATGCCCAGATGTATCACATTCTTAGCCTACTGATAAGTTATCATTTAATTCTGCAAATAAATGCTCAAACTCCCTCAAACCCTATTATACCCAGCGCGAGCAGATGAGAAGTGCTACTACGGTCTCATATCAGACATGGTCTTTTTCCATATCACGCACGTTCTTTGCTGAATTAAATGATAATAACAATAATATCATTATTTGTTAAAATGCTTGCCTATGATTGGCTGAATTTGTTTTTAAAAATAATTTGCATCAGCCAACCAAAAGAAGCCTTTTTTCAACTCATTGCCATTTTTGCTTTCTTTATTATAGAACTTTGGAATATTTTTTCAATGTTCTTTTTTGGTTTCGGTTATTCCATATTTTTCTCTAAGTTTTTGAGCTTCTGTTTCAAACTCTTTGTTGATTTTCTTCTCCTCCTCAATCATTTCTTGTTGAAAATTTTCCCAATCTTTCCTCGCTTCTTCTTTGATCTTCTCTCTTATTTTTTGATGTGTGTCTTCCTCTTCTTTAACAAGAATATTATGACAGCTTTGTCTTGCACTTTTCAACTTTTCTTTGAGGTCTTCGAGCAAAACTGCTTGGTTTATTGACTTTGGTATCACATCTTGGATCTGATGTAGTTTTTGCTGAGTTTCTGTTAACCTCTCTACTTCACGATCATTCCTCTTGCCTTCAAATTCCCTTAGGAAGTATTTACACTCGCCTCCAATCACTGATCTGTGATCAAAAAGTCTTCCATAAACCCCAGATACATTTTTCATCACTTTTTCGCCAGCCATTTTGAAAACAAGGACGAAGAACCACGAAATGTATCCGAATGTATTCCGAGCTTAACTCTTGTACTTCGAGAGTTTGTCGTGCACATTCGTAAACTTCCCGGAAAAAGCTGGAATCCCAATTTGAGAAAACAATTCTAGCTGTTTTTTTAATTTTGAAATGTTTTTTTAAAGAATAACTTTTGGCATCTTATAAAAAAGATATAAACCTATGGGAAATTGACTAAATTATTGATTGAAATATATTATAATCTCAAAGGCTGGTTTATCATTTTTCGGTCTCTAAGGCAAAAATATTCGACATATTGTACATCTAACAAATTTAATCTCATTAATAATAATTTTTTTGAGAAGTTTTTGGTCCTAAGAAGTTTAAAGAATTACGAGGAAAAATATCCTCTCAAAATGGGCTTCCTGCGTAAGTTTTTCCATATATGGTAAAGGTTCGAGTTTGGCGGGAAAATCTAATCACGTGGGTGAAGAGCAGAGCTGGTTCGCGTTGAAGTGAACATAAACCTTATTGTTTAGTGAAGAATTCTTCCAAAATTCAACAAAAATCATGAGTTTAGACAACGAGCAATACCTCAGAGGGATTCAGAGAGAGTATCTGGACTTCCTTGACGACGATGTAAGTAGAATTTTGTTACATTTATAGCGTATTTTTGAGATATTTTGATGTGTTCGATGGCTGCTGATTGAAGTTTGTACAACGTTGGAAAATATGTTCAAAGTTAACCCTTTTGCCACTCGATCTCGCTCTAAACGACACTATAACACATCTGTAGCTTCCTTCTAAAGAAGATGTTAAGATTTTAACTAATCTTTGCCACTGAAGAGTTTTAACTGGAATTTTTTTTTCCCGGGAAAATATGTCATCGAGTCACATGTTTCATCGAAATGTTTTTCAATTTTTCTTGGCTTTTTTCCCCAACGTTTTCGATTTCTCTTCCATAATTCTAAACATTATTCAAAGTTAACTGAAAGACAGCTAAATCGATTGTTTGAAAAAAAATATTTCTTTGAATGTTGTATGTGAACTTAAACGTTTACTATACCTTATAAATATTAACGACCTATGTTATATCACAAGTGATTATAAAAATGATAATAATTTTTTGGAAATTTTTTAAGTCTTAATTTTCATCTTTTGTTATATTCTCTTGTGGTGAGCTTTTAATACTGATCAGGCATAATTATTATGACATATCTTTATCAATTTAATTATGCAAAGAATGTGCGTGATACAGGAAAAATACATGCCTGATTGTGAGACCGGTCGTATCGGCACTTCTCATCTGCTCACGCTGGGTATGATAGAGTTGAGAGGGAGTTTGAGCATTTCTTATCACAATTAAATGATAAACACCTTATCAAATGAGTAGGAAGCTGATACGGCGGTGCGTTTTTACTCATCAATTATGTTTTGTAAATACTCCATGACTCGTAAAAATACACAGCCATATCAGATGCTTAGCTGAACCTCTATTTATTCACACCTTACATGCCCCATCATGCCTTTTAATCCAAGATAACCACCATATTGTGGAAGTAGTCCATTAAGGGACCAGTCATTACTAAGGGCCCCTCATTTTCTCCTCCACCCCACTTCCCCCCATCTTAAATAATGAATGGCCCCTAACAACCAGTTATGTAGAAGTTTTATATTGAAGTATATTTATTATTCCTGCGTTGAAGGAGGATCAAGGCGTGTACCATGGTAAAGTGAGGGACATGATCTCTAGAAATGAATGTCGTCTCATTGTGAATGTCAATGACCTGCGGCGAAAAAATGAGAAACGAACAAACCTGTGAGTATAGAATAGCAGATATTAGCAGGGTTCCTGCTACTCCTTAAACTCCTTGAAAACTCCTTGGAATTAATTCATGGTTTTAAGGGCACTTGAAAAAGCTCTTAAATTTTACGATTTTAGCGAAACTCCTTGAAAAATTATTGGATTTTTGCTTTGATCATTACTTGCATGGTTCTGAATACATTAGATCTAGTTCAGAAAGATCAGAAAATCTAGAAAGTCGGCCATGTGCAACCACCGTGTAAGACCTTGACATAGTTAGCTGAACATACTCATTGAAAATTCATTTTTGGGTCCTTGTATACTACTTGAATTTTAAGTGATTACCTTAGCACCAACCCAGTATTAGAGTTATACACTATTGCCTTCAAGCAATTGTTTCAAGTTGAGACATTTGGGTCAATACAACAAAATGTATTGAAATTGACCCAAATATGACGACAGTTTGAAGGCAATAGAATATAACTCTGATATAGTCTAATTATAGTATAATGTCGACATGATATGCTGTTAGCATATGAAACTTCAAATAATAATTTTTTGGCATTCTTTACTTTGTCTTTGGTATTCTTCCATTGCACGTTACGTCATTGGGCCTCTCAAGGGAGCGCTGGTACCATTTAACAAAAGATTTCTTATAGCATCCATTGTTAACCACACCACAATGGCTGCCATGCTTTTGTCTTTTAACTCTCTTGGGAATGCCTTGCAACCCATCAATTTGTTAATAGTTAGAGACTGAAATTTGGGGTTTCAAGTGATATTGATTATCAAAGAACACAGAAGTATTTTAATATGAGAAAGATAGAATTATTCACCAATTTATATTTGTTTTGCCAGATTACTAAACAAAGGATTTGAAGAGCTTTTGGCATTTCAGGTAACAAAATGTGTGTATGCTGAATATTTATTATTGTACTGCGGTTGTAATGTATCAAATTGAGCTGATCCTCGCAGTATATCAAGCAACTTATGCAGCTGCAAATTGAAAGACTCAGAAAAAATTCTGATTCTTGAACATTAAATCAAAATCAAATTTTTTTTGCAAAACTGAGATGTCACTTTTCCCCTTGAAATTATGAATTCACAGGTCACAAAATGAAAATTTTTTAAAATGTTGATTATATGCTCTTGATAATAGTGACTACTAAGTTAGTGAATTTCATATCTTTACAGGCTTATGCAACCTCAGTTTTGTGCGACATCATTTCTACGTCACTATTTCAGATTAGCTGGATGACCTACATTTAAATTTTATTTTTTCAGAATGCATTAAAGGAGTTTGTAGGCACCGTTGATACAGCTTATGGTAAAAAATACGAAGAATTCTTGATTGGTTTTGAAGGAAGGTAAGGCCATTCATTCATAGACCCCTTGCATGTGACATCAAAGGATGTCAATTTGGAGGACAAAACAAAAGAAATTCAATCTCCTGAGAATTGGATACCTTTTGTTTCTAAACCTGTTTGAGGAGGCAGCATGGTCAAGTGGTCATTGTAGCTGGTCTTGCAATCTGATGGTGCTATGTTTGAGTCCCTCTATGGCCACCAGCTGAGACTGTATTTGTCCTGATCACTGATTAGTTCAGATTCAGTTTCTTGACCATGCTTGTCATAAATAGCCAACTGGTTTGCCTCCTTGTCAGTTCGGATTCTAAAACCACTTTATGTTTTTTTTTGATTATTTTTAATTTCAGTTTATTAATTTGTGGACTACAATGTAAACTAGCAGTTAGCTACCTAACATCTATTTCACCCCGGCCTGCTCTCAGTCTGACCTCTAGCTCAGCTGGTAGAGCATCGGTAGTACAATTCCTGAAGGTCGTAGATTGGATTCCCAGTGAGGCCGGAAATAATTTTTTCCGAATTTAATTCCAAGGATCTTTAGCCCGGAATAACCTCGTTCCCAAGCACTATAACTTACCTATATTTCATGTATTTCATAAGTGCTATGCGGTCCACATATTCTCATCTTAGCAGTTAGCTAAGTGTACTCTCTACGTTAAGGTTAAGGTTATTTATTTATTTATTGTTTTGTCCTTCTAATTGTGCAGTACTACAAGGGGTACATTAGGATATTATTTCATAAAGCAGCAGTCAATATTGTATTTCATTCATTTTGTTCCCAGTTTTGGTTCTAAACATGTCACTCCCAGATCACTATCGTCAAGATTTCTTGGCTCTGTAGTGTGCCTTGAGGGAATCGTTACAAAATGTAAGTATTGTGCTAATGATTCTACTTTCAGACGACCATGTAGTAGAGGATTTTCATGTGATTGGGAAACGTATAGTGCTGATTTATAGTATGTACACTTTACGACATGCTGTTATATCTAAGCGCAATAGAACAGCAATGTATAAAACTATATAAATTATGTTATCATCATCGTCATCATCATCAGCAACACCTCCACCATCATCATCACCATCATCATCAGCAACACCATCACCAATATCATCACCGTCACCATCATCATCATCAGCAACACCTCCACCATCATCTTTATCATCATCATCATCATCAGCAGCAACACCATCATCAGCAACACCATCACCATCATCAGCAACACCATCACCAGCATCATCATCAGCAACACCATCACCATCATCACCATCATCAACACCATCACCATCATCATCAACATCATCACCATCATCATCATCAGCAACACCATCATCATTGACATCATCACCGTCACCATTGTTGTCGTTTATAATATTATGGTATAATTTTTCGTAAGACCAACACTATCCCTACACCTATCAACATACAATATCAACCTTAACTTGCTTTAACCAGGTTCATTGGTCAGACCCAAGGTGGTACGCAGTGTGCATTACTGTCCTAAGACCAAGAAAACACTAGTGAGAAGATATACAGACATGACATCACTAGATGCTGCACCAACAAGCTCTGTCTATCCCACAAAGGTTTGTTGGGTTTTATACTTTAAAGATCTTTCTATTGTAGATGTCAGGCTCTAAGACACTCACATTATGATTCTTTTTTTTGTGGGGGGGGGGGAGGTTAGATTTTTTTGGAGGGGTAGATTTTTGGGGGGGGGGGGTAGTTTTTTGATATATTTTTGGGAAAGGGGGTAGTACCGTTGACACTATCTTGTTCAGATACTAGACATTGGATTAGTAACTCTAGCCTTTACATCCAGTAGCCTAGAAGAGTAATTTTCTACACCAGATTTTCAGTCTATCGCACAACTGAAATGCATAAAAAAATATTAGTTCTTACGGCTTTAAAAATTTTTAATATGTTTTTAAGTACAAAATGATAGAAAATAAATGTTTTGACATTGTTTTGGCTGTGTTGCCATAGCGACTTAATTCAGTACTCCTACAGAGTACAATTAATGCTATAATTGTACTCCTCTCAACCAATCAAAGTCGAGTAATTTTGTTGATTGTACTATAAGAATAGTAATAGGCAATAATAATAAAAAATATTATCACCCACAAAAATCTACATTGTACTTAAAAATTATTTCATTTCTTGACTTATAAAACACTTCGATTCTGATTGGACAAGAGGAGGACAATTAAATCTCAAATTGTACTCTGTAGAGTCCTAATTAAATTCCTCAATTTTGTTGAGTGTGTTATAAACAAAAAATCACACAATCTTCTTGACAATTCAGAATTTATAGATACTCGTGATGTTCTGAAAGTTCTCTAATTGGATTCGCCTAAAAGGGTACTCTTACTCGTACCTATAAAGTCTGAATTGTACTGGAGATCGTGTGACTTCCTATACAAATGGACTTATTAATGATGGTGTGTCATGATAGGACGAAGATGGGAATCCATTAGAGACTGAATATGGCCTTTCAACATACAAGGATCATCAAACATTCACTATTCAGGTAATGGAGTAAATGGTATGTTGTTCAAAAACAATTTCCAGCCAGAATCAGATCTTTTTCAGTCAAATCTTTGCCTTGCAAAGAATTTGATTTTGAAGGAATCCAGGAATTCAAAGTCATTATGACCATTGAGCCAGAAACACAGTAGCACTGTGCTAAGACTAATTTGTATAGTGACTGATGAACCATTTTAAGCCTTATATATGCCTAATCAACTGTTTTCCCATTCAGACCATGTGTCATTCACTAGAGTATTATTTCTTTGTTTAACGGTTGTGCATGAGAAGACACATGAATATGGATACAACTCAAACAAAGAATCTTATTCTCAAGAGAATTTGTCATTCCCTAGAGTATCATTCCTTTGTTAACGGTTGCACATGAGAAGACACATGAATATAGATTCAACTCAAACAAAGAATCTTATTCTCAAGACCATGTGTCATTTCCTAGAGTATCATTTCTTTGTTTAACCGTTGCACATGAGAAGACATGTGAATATGGATACAACTCAAACAAAGAATCTTATTCTCAAGACCATGTGTCATTCCCTAGAGTATCATTTCTTTGTTTAACAGTTGCACATGAGAAGACACATGAATATGGATGCAACTCAAACAAAGAATCCTATTCTCAAGAGAATGACACATGGTCTGAAATAGTCAACACATACGCCCAATAGGATTTGGTCCATTATCAGTGAGATTTAGGGTTTGATTAGAAATATACTAAAATAATGAAATAAAAGTGATATTTTCTGTTGATATTTTCTCACAGGAAATGCCAGAGAGGGCACCAGCAGGGCAGTTGCCCAGATCAGTGGACATCATCGCTGATAATGATCTTGTCGACAAATGCAAGGTACAAATATAACCAAACATTTCCTGTGCAATATTCACTTTAATTTATAAAATAACTGTTAGAAATCTTGCATTTTGATTGGTTGGGAGGGTGTGAATTATGAAAGCACACAGCACACAGCACACATGCACACCTTCTACTGGTCATTTGTATCCAAAATAGCAGTTAATCTAATTTGTATTTTATAAAAGAAATACCATCTGTATACACTTCTCATATTCTGCCAACCACAAAATGCATTCTAGCATTCCCACTAAGCAGCATTATTCAATTCATTATTGCACTTCAATTAATACTTGATTTTCAATTGCTGTCAATGTATTCAAAAGTATATTAGAGCACATTTGAGACAATAAAAATGATAAACTGTCAAAATAGTGCAAAATTAGCCAATCAGTGATGAGCTCAACTACATTCCAATGTGCCGCGATCACCTAGTAAGCTTAAAGCAATACTTGGTTCATTAAAATTTTAATTTAAGTCTGAAACAACCAAGAAATCAATAATGAACTGAATAATGCAGTGTAAGGGGTGAACCCTTCATGTCATTTGGCTGTAATAAACTATTTTCTTTATTGTTTACATTATATCAGCCTGGGGATAGAATACAAATAGTTGGTACTTTCCGTTGCTTGCCGTCAAAGAAAGCAGGTTTCACAGCGGGTACATTCAGGTTGGTAAGACAATGAAATCCAGAACTATAGGCCTCTTCGGCTCTGACGTAATGTTTTCCCATTTCAGACCACATGTCATTCTCTAGAGTATCATTTCTTCGTTTAATGGTTGCACATGAGAAGACACATGAATATGGATACAACTCTAACAAAAAATCTTTTTCTCAAGACCATGTGTCATTTCCTAGAGTAACATTTCTTCATTTAACGGTTGCACATGAGAAGACACATGAATATGGATACAACTCAAACAAAGGATATTATTCTCAAAGGGAATGACACATGGTCTGAAAAGGGAAAACATTACCCCAAGCCGAACAAAGAGGTCTATTATTATTAAGATAAAATTGAATTTGGCTAAGGAAATTGAAGTTAAAGTTTTACAAATCAGGCAATTTTGTATCAGATATGCAACCTCCTCCATGGACAATGACTTCCATTGTGTTTTCCTCATTAATTATTCATGAGTTTTATAATGTGGAAATAAAACCTTGGGTGGCCTTCATTGGTTGAGAGGAAAGTGGCTGTGCCACCCCAGCTATCCCACCCATGCTAACAAATCAGGACCTGGATGGGAGTCTCTTAACAAAGAGATAAACGAATAATAACTTTATTAATGTCTCGAAATTCTTCTAGCCAGGAACAAGCGCCCTACTAATCAGGGAGACATGCAGCCTTTTTTTTATAAGAAAGAGGAATAGACGAGTGATTAATGACTGTTGTATTTTTAGGACCGTGTTGATAGCTAATAATGTTCAAGTCATGAGCAAAGAAGTTGCACCCAACTTCTCTGCAGCAGACGTTGCAAAGATTAAGAAGTTCAGCCGCAGCAAACAGGTATGGAATATAGGGATGTCATGATACTCCATCCCATCTTATCCTATTTCATCCCATCCCATACCATACCATCCATCCATCCATCCATCCATCCATCCATCCATCCATCCATCCATCCATCCATCCATCCATCCATCCATCCATCCATCCATCTATCCATCCATCCCATCCATCCATCCATCCTCATCCATCCTCATCCATCCTCATCCATCCTCATCCATCCTCATTCATCCATCCCATCCCATCCCTCACATCGGATTGCATCCATCCATCTGTCGGTCCATCTGTCCATCCCATCCATCCCATCCCATTTATACCCGTACCCATCCTCCCTCCCTCCCTCCATTCGTACCATCCATTTCATCCATCCATTCTTGGCTAACAGATAGATTTTATATCAGGATGTGTTTGAGATGTTGTCCAAATCCCTTGCACCATCAATTCATGGTCATGAGTACATCAAGAAAGCTGTTCTCTGCCTCCTTCTTGGAGGCTCTGAAAAGATCCTTGAAAATGGCACCAGACTTAGAGGGTGAGCAAGTGTTAGTTGAATTATCTTTGTTTTCTTAGTGGCAATGAAAGTTTGTGATAAGAAATTGCTGCTGTTGGTTGCAGGGTTTGCAGTTAAAGCTTTGCCTTGCCACAGAGTCATTTTGACCAGTAATATGTTGAGCCAGTAATGAGCTATGACCAAGCTATTTTGATGGTCATCGTGACTGGCAACTCACAGCTGATTTTTTTAGCGCTGGAGTTGCATATCGAATATTATTTTTTATGGTAGTTTATGGTAAACTTAAATAAAACTAATGAAGTGTATTTCATATGCAAATGCTCACATGAATGCTTTCTAGATCAAATTATAAATTAGAAGTTGATATTTGCGGAGGTAAGAAAACCACTGAACCCAGATAAAAACCCTCAAAGCACAGGAGAGAACCAACAAACAACTCTACTCACATACTACACAGGAGAGAACCAACAAACAAATCTACTCACATACTACACAGGAGACAACCAACAAACAACTCTACTCACATACTACACAGGAGAGAACCAACAAACAACTCTACTCACATACTACACAGGAGAGAACCAACAAACAACTCTACTCACATACTACACAGGAGACAACCAACAAACAACTCTACTCACATACTACACAGGAGAGAACCAACAAACAAATCTACTCACATACTACACAGGAGAGAACCAACAAACAACTCTACTGACATACTACACAGGAGAGAACCAACAAACAACTCTACTCACATACTACACAGGAGAGAACCAACAAACAAATCTACTCACATAGAACTAGTCTGAAGGTCAAACCAGGGGGTTTGTATTGGTGAGAGGCAAACGCTTTTCATGCTGTGCCACCTGTTTCCCAATGGTACATTACATGTAAGCTGTATTACATGTTGGGTCCTATTCCTCGTTCAAATCATCATATGTTGCAAGACTGTATACTGTTATCAAATATAAACGTTGTATGATTTTGCTAAGAACTTTATATTATTATTATTATCAAATATAATTGGTTGAATATATATGATTGGTGAAATATAAATAACTTATTGTTATTATTGACAGAGACATCAACATCCTTCTGATTGGTGACCCTTCTACTGCCAAGTCACAAATGCTCAGGTATTGTTACGATGTAAACAAACATTAGGCAAAACAAAAAAACAAGTGTGTTTCCTGTTGCATGAGAAAAAGAATTGGGTTCGATAGGTCAGAGAGAGAAGATACCGAGTGTGACAGGGGAAAGAAACAGAAACTACGTCCCAATTGCAATCTAGCCCTCTATAGATAAGACATACATTAAAATACACTTTAAAAAATTGTATAAATATATACACCTAATTGCATGAAAGCCACCATACGACAATTCAGCGAGTAAGGGATCAAATAATTTCGTCTTCCAATCATTGGACGACGAAAAAGAAAGAGAGTGAACATCTATCAAAGTACGCCAACCAATCACACAGTTAACTTCTATCTATGACATTTGTTTTATAAACTTTACTAATACCAACCATCCAGGACAATACAGCAACCATCTTCAACAAATACTTTAGATCCTTGGATAATTATTAATTCTTGGATATTAAAATCGCCGCTATGTTTCTAGATATGTTCTACATTGTGCGCCTAGAGCCATCCCAACCACTGGTCGAGGATCATCAGGGGTGGGTCTGACAGCTGCCGTCACTACTGACCCTGAAACAGGTCAGTATTAATACTGTGGTATACTTCCGCCATGGAGGGGGAATGGAATTTCCATGGGGTGGGGAGGGTCTGATGAGGAGGGTATACTGTGTAGTACCAGAAAATATCCATACCTCCCCCATGGAGGGGGATTGGAATTTCCAAGGGGTGGGGAGGGTCTGAGGAGGGTATATTGTGTACCTTCCCGTAGGGGGTGATTGGTATTTTCTAATGAATTTTTTGCAAGGAAATCCAAAATGAAGAATAACAATATTTTTTGTTTTGATTGACAGGTGACCGTCATCTGGAAGCAGGAGCCATGGTGCTTGCCGACAGGGGTGTGGTTTGCATTGATGAGTTTGACAAGGTATGACTGGATGACCTAACTTAGATCAGCCCAGATTTGATTATGATGGAATATTTTTAATACATAATTCAGATGAGTGACATTGACAGGACGGCGATCCATGAGGTGATGGAACAAGGCCGTGTTACTATTGCCAAGGCTGGAATCCATGCCAAACTGAATGCTAGATGTAGTGTGCTTGCTGCTGCTAACCCTGTTTATGGAAGGGTAAGATATTAGAATATGATATCACTTGGATGGGGGTGTATGAAAAAGTGACATGTATTGGGGACACACCCTGTTGTGTGTTAGATGTAGTGTGCTGGCCGCTAACCCTGTCTATGGAAGGGTAAGATACTAGAAAACACTTGGATGGGACTGACAAAGTTATTAAAATATTGACTGCTAGCTGTTGCATGATGATGTAACTCAACACGTATGGTTGTGTTTTTCAGTATGATGAATACAAGAACCCCATGGATAACATTGGCATGCAGGATTCTTTGCTGTCCCGTTTTGACTTGCTGTTCATTGTCTTGGATCAGGTATGGAGACACTCTTCTAAGGCATGACTTTGAGTGTTGGGGTGGCTTTGTGTGAGAATGAATTTGGATTTGAGCAAGGGTGCTAATGTTTTGTGTGTGAGGGCATGGCTTTGAGTTTAGGCTTGAGACACTCTTCAAAGCAATGACTTTGTTTGTAGGTGTAGACTTGACACTCTTCAAAGGAAGGACTTTGTTTGTAGGTGTAGGCTTGACACTCTTCAAAGGAATGACTTTGTTTGTAGGTGTAGGCTTGACACTCTTCAAAGGAATGACTTTGTTTGTAGGTGTAGGCTTGACACTCTGCAAAGGAATGACTTTGTTTGTAGGTGTAGGCTTGACACTCTGCAAAGGAATGACTTTGTTCGTAGGGGTCGCTTTGTGTGAAAGTGGATTTGGATTTAAGCAATGTGTTACTGTTTGTGTGGGTGTGACTGTGTGTGCAGGCATAGCTTTGAGTGTATTCTTGGCTTCATATGAGACACGATTAGGATTAAGACATATTGATCAATCAAAGTAATAAAAAAAACCAATGTTATTATTACAGATGGATCCTGAAAACGACAGAAGGATTTCTGAACACGTCTTGAGAATTCACAGGTTCAGAAAGCCTGGCGAACAAGAGGGAGAAGGTAATAAGTTACATAGAATAGCTTATTATCTATCATTATTACACTCCTTCGGCATTTTTTTGAGATAACTGTATGTTGCAAATAGACAATTTGCACTAACAAATCATGTGACCTGTTTAACTCCATTAAAATGAGCAGTTTTGTCAAAATAAAAAACAATTGAAAAGAGGATCTCAACATTAGTAGGGAGGCTGAGTTTTAGCTCATAATAAGGGAAACATTTGAACTGAGACTTCACCCTCTTACTAAAGTTAAGGTGCTCTTTTCATTTCTGGAGTTCATTTTTACTCATTTTCTCATTTAAAGGGGAATGGGGTCATGTGACCTGTTAGTGAAAATTGTCTATCTAGCTTGAGATTAATAAAGACCAATTATTATTATTATCATTATCATTATCATCATTATTGTTATTTTATTCTTCTGCTTCTTCTCCTCCTCCTTTTAGCTTATTTCAGCTTTCTCCCACCTTATCTATTCTTTTCTTTCAAATTCTGCTATATTTTTTTGAAGCTCTTCCATTTGGAGAGGCATCAGATATCCTGTCTACCCGGGACCCAGATGCTGAAGAAGAAGACGAGGATACACCCATATTTGAGAAGCATGATCCCATGTTATATGGTCCACGCAAGTCTAAAAATGACAAATTTATTTCTCTTGGGTTTATGAAGAAGTATATCCATGTTGCTAAAGCCATTAAGGTATGTGTATTAAAAAAAAAAAAAAATTATATTTTACAACCACCACTCCCCATGCATGGCTATTTGGTGAGGTTCCCTTTACACGCACTACCACTACATTCTATATTTACAACATACAACACTCAACTCACATGTTGCTTTTTATGGAGGGAGGAAACCGGAGATCCTGGAGAAAACCCTCGTGGCAAAGGAGAGAACAACACAATAAACAAACTCAACTCACATATGATCCAGTCTGAGCTGGGGCTCGAACCCGGACCACAGTGGTGAGAGGTGAGGGAACAAACCACTATGCCACCCATATGTGGGTGTACTGTGCACTGATGGTCAATCGGTTCAATGTATAGACATGCTCTGCTTCAGCATTGGTTGTCAGACCATGTGTTTGTATATAGACCTTATTCGTAGTGTGACAATGTTTTCCCAATTCAGCATAACAAACCTCTAGGGGAATAAACAGCTATTGCTTTGAAACTCATCAAGATATTGTTATACCTTTCGTATCCTTTGGGATACTCATGAATTTTTCGAAGAGTAAAAACAACAGAAAATGAAACCTGGAGGTTTGTCATGCTGAATTTAGAAAACATTGTCACACCACAAATAAGGTCTATTATGAATGGGCAATCTTTGTCATGCGATCTTCTTATAACTTCATATGTCATATATGACCTTCTTTGACATTGTAATACTTTTTTACAGCCTGCCTTAACAAAAGAAGCTGCTGATAAGATATCCAAAGCCTACTCAGAATTAAGGGACCAAGAAAATGTGTCCAACGAAAGGGCAAAGGTTAGTTCACCCATGGCCCCTGTCTAAAGATCTGAGTTTGGGATTGAGTTTGGGTTGCTTTGGGGAGTGACAAGCAGTCTTGTCACTTGTTGTTTCCCTGAGGAGAGCCCTTGAACAAAACCTCCATAATGCTGCAATATCCTTATCCTTAATGGAATGAGCTCATGCTCGTTGATGTCAGCTTTATCTGTCTTTCTTATTGATGATAAAAATTAACCAATAATCACCCAAGAAATTAGTAAGTTAAAGTGAAAAAAAAACCCAGCATTATAACTATATTATATATACATATATATATATTTTGACTGGCAATTTACGACTATCATTCCCAGTAGGAGCTCTTGCATGAGGGTTGCTCAACACTCAATGGATCAAAATTGCTTGAGCATAATGTTTGGCTCATTTCAGATTATGTTTCATTCCCTATGAATGATTCTTTGTTTAAAGGGTATCCATATTCATGTGCCTTCTCATGTGCAACCGTAAAACAAAGAAATGATACTCAACAGAATGACATGTTTATACCACATTCACCACATTGTGTGTTTACAGCACACAACACTCAAATGTTTATTTTTTATTTTTATGGACAGAGGAAAAATTATTGAGAATGCAGAGAAAAACCCACATAACAAAGGAGAGAACAACATGTCGAACAAGCTCAACTCACATGCAGCTCAGTTGGGAATTGACCCATTCTTAAGCTACACATGGATGAGAGGCAGTGCCATAGCAGCAAATGCCACTCACGCTGCCCAGTAATCGTTTGTGTCAATAAATATTTAATAACAGTTTGTCTTTGCATTATCTGTAGACTACCCCTGTAACGGCAAGAACACTGGAAACCTTGATCCGCCTCTCAACAGCTCACGCTAAAGCAAGAATGAGTAAAACTATTACTGAGGTGAGGTGCTGTAGATACCAGGGGTTACTGAGGTGAGGTGCTGTAGATACCAGGGGTTACTTAGATGAGGTGTTGTAGGTATGAGGGGTTACTGAGGTGAGGTGCAGTAGATACCAGGGGTTACTGAGATGAGGGTTTTTCTCAGCTGATCAATAAATATTTTTATGAGTAAATGAATAAATGGATGAATAAACGAATGGATGAATAAACAAATGCACAAGTGTATAGAAGAAAGAGATATTAAGAGAAAAAGTAAAAGAATGAATGAATAAATAACAGTCAGTTGTGTTTTTAGAATGACGCTGAAGCTGCTATCAACATGGTCCAGTTTGCCTACTTCCACAAGGTTAGATATCTGATCACAAACAATACAAACAGTTAACAAATCACACTTTCCTTTATTCCATTCAACATATTAATTGTTTCCCAGCTCCTGTAAGTATTGCATTTTGGAAGAGTCTAATGCGAGGGAGCACATGAAACTCTTATATGAAGGCATGGATAGGATATTAGAGGCTTCATAGAGACCCCTTATATTAATTATGTTGTCGTGTACATACTTATAAAAACATCAATAAATACAGGGTCTGGAAGGGTATTTGCAGGAGCTGGGCAATGGATAAAATATAGCTCAGGTTCTAGGAAATTAAAAGAAAATCTTACGTGATTCAGAATATTGGCATAGGTTGTGACTCTGGAATTGCTGAATTCACTTACCGGGATGCAGAATTTTGCTTTCTGATTTTTGGGAAAACATTTTGAACATTAATAAATGTCTTCTATAGAGGGCCGTAACTAGAATTTTTAGAGGGAGGGTGCACATCAGATAAAATCGGACCATTGATCGTTTGTTTTAAGAAAGCAGAACCCGAAAAACATGAGGAGGGTGGGGGGGGGGGGGGGGGGGGTGGGGTGGGTAACCAAAGAAAAGCAGAACCAAAAGAAAAAAACCTTTTGTGGCGGGTGCACATGCACCCTAGGCCTTTGCTTCCCTTAGTGCGACCCTGTCTTAGAACTTAGGGAAAAAGTAGTTCTTCATTGAGATCTGGAACCCCCTTAATCCAGGCCCTGAGTGTTAACCCAAAACGAAAATTGGGATCAAAACTCATACGAAAGTCTAGTTTTTGGCACTTTTTGCCATTATTGCTCGTTATTGAAAAAAATTCATCTTAATGATGCTTAACGCAGGTGGAGAGAAAGGTGAGCAAGAGGAAGCAGCAGTCAGACACAGAAGAGAGCGGCACGGAGGGAGAAGACACAGGGGATGAGGGAACACAGAGAAAGACCAAAAAGACCTCTAAGACACCTAAGAAAGTAAAGAAGCAGAAGGTCCCAAAGAAGAAAGAAGGAGAAGAAGGCTATGATCCATTTGATTTTGATAGTGATGCAGAAGAGGGACAAGAGGGTGGGTATTTTATTTATGATGATGTCGTCATAAGCTACAGACACATGATGCACCATTGCAAACAATGTTTCATGTGATTGATGTTGCAAGCAATGACACACAACGCAATTTGAAGTAAGAAACTGGGCCTTTAAAACAAGTATAAGAATCTTATTCTTGATATTCTTCTTACTGGTATTCATCCTCCCTTCCTTCCTCCTTCCTTCCTTCCTTCCTTCCTTCCTTCCTTCCTTCCTTCCTTCCTTCCTTCCTTCCTTCCTTCCTTCCTTCCTTCCTTCCTTCCTTCCTTCCTTCCTTCCTTCCTTCCTTCCTTCCTTCCTTCCTTCCTTCCTTCCTTCCTTCCTTCCTCCCTCCCTTCCTTCCTTCCTTCCTCCCTCTCTCCCTCTCTCCCTCCCATACCTCCCTCCCTCCCTCCCATACCTCCCTCCCTCCCTCCCATACCTCCCTCCCTCCCTCCCACCAACTACATTTCAACTGGAATCAAAATTGATCTTTTCTTATTTACCTGCCTTCACAGATGTCGTGGAGAAAATAAAGAAGCGTCGCTCATCCAAGCCAAGCGCTGATGACAGCCAGGCTGAAGAACAAATGGACACAAGTGAAGCAACACAAGGAACAATAACAGATGAACGGTAAGAAGATTCCAGTTTTACCTTCTGCTTTGCTGCCTTAAACACTCCTGTTGCTTTAGAAATAGACTTAATCACTGTTCTCTAGTATCAGGAAATGTGTCATTCCCTTTAGAATAATATAAGATTGTATGGTGAATCTTGTGATGGGTGCTAGAGAAAAAATAATACTAAAAGAAATGACATCATTTTGAATCAAAATGAATATATTGTTATTGTGAAAATAGATTGTCATACTGTAGTATCCTTCAATGACAAATGTTGGGTGATGACGAAAAGGGTGTAGGGGAGGGGAGGGGTGGGTGGGACATAGTGCTGGTGGGAGTGTGAGTTGCAGCAGAGGAAGAAAGATAATATCCAAACTTGCAATATTTTTCCACATCTTTACTGCCTTGAAATCAAAGTTCCTTGTTGGTCGTTGTTACATTCATAATAGTTTGTTTCATCAACCATTAATTTAATAAGTATGATCCGAAAAACTCACAAATCATGAATAAGTTACTTAAATGTGAATTATTTCTGTATTGACAGACTTGCCAAGTTTAAAACCTCTTTGGTAAATGCCTTCTCCGCTGCTCATGTTCAATCCCTGCCTCTTATTCAACTGAGGGAGTCAATAAACAAAGACAATGCTGACGCTAAGTATGACGAGCTGGAATTTGACGCAGCCATTCAAATCATGCAAGAAGCTAACCAGATATATGCTGCAGATGACAATGTATTTCTCATTTAACATTGACATTGAAGTAATTGCATAAGAAATTTGTTTGCAACATAGAGGGAAGGTAGGGGTGATGATAATTGGTTTATATGTGTATTTAACTATGTATGGTTGCTAAATACTTTACTGCCAATAATTTATTTTGAGCTTTTCATTGCCATAAATCAAAAAAATGATAGGTACCAACTAATTAGTTTTGATTGACAGCAGCGAAAATCCAAAGTTTAGCATGCAGCTCACCACTTGCGAGTTTGCCTGTTTAGTGCAGTTTTCGTATGACTGTGAAAAGTTCAGTGCCGTGCCGTGACCGTGATACTTTCTAGAATTTTAATTGGCTGATTTTTTTCCACGCGCAATATGATTGGTCTAAAAGTGCTGTGATCTTGGCGTGACCGTGTCCACGCCTTGTTTATGCCGTTTTCTGGGTATTTGATTGGATGGAGAGTGAATTCTCGAGCAATGTGATTGGTCTGGCGTATCCCTAGCCGTGTCAAGAACGTGTTTGTGTCGTGAACTTTTCACAGTCATGCGAAAACTGCTCTCTGAAAATAGCAGTAACATGCTGTTACTATGCTTTCTTTTGGTTAAGATCAAATTTAAAGCTAAAAGCAAAATCAAGGCAGGAAAATGAATGAGAGCATGTATAAAGCAACAACATCTAGTTTTGTAAAACAGGGTAAAAACAAGAATAATATTAAGCTAAACTTACACCACAACCCAGTGTATCCCATGATGCAATGGAAAAAATGGTTCAAGTCATTAACTTGATATGTATATTTAGTGTATATATATATTTCAATACCCAGTTACAGTGGACTCTGTGGTGCCTGTAATGACAGGTCTCCCAAATATCGCAAGTTATTTACAGGCATTTCTTTGTCAGTATTTTTGTCTAGGGAATTTGCTTCTGTCTGCAATAGCAAGGTGTCTATGATATTGGGGTGCCTACGAGGCTACCGTTGACTGTAGATTGTAATCTTTTGAACCTCTATTTTATTTCCTGTAAAGAAATACTTTATGATATTAGCAACTTTGTAACCCCACTTTGGGCTACTTGAAGAGTCACACCATGCTTTAGAATATTTAGTCATCAACTACTTAGTTGTAAAATAGCTTAGAATTCACTCATGAACCAAATAAAGATGCATCGAGGTATTATCTTTTTGATCCCAATGTTTTGCTACAAGAATATCCACTATTTTGTACAAAATAGTTGTAATTAGACGACACGTTTGGTTTCGTTTCACATATTGCATGCATGTACAACTTGTACAACAAAGTATGTTCATGAACATATTTAAATGAATAAATTGCAATCATATTCATTCAAACTATCAAAGGTATCTTGATATTTATTTAACATACAACGTTTTATCTTATTCCTCTTTCTTTCACTTTTTTCTCTTGTCTTCCTTTTTTCCTTTCTCATTCTTTTCAGTTATATTTTCTTTTCTTTGCTAGCCTGCTTATTTTCAAGTCTCTTGTTTTCGTCCCACATCTCTTCACTTTCCTTCCCTTCTCTCTCATCTATTCATTTATTTTTCCTTGTATTTTATTTTCCCTCTTCTCTTCTCTTCTCTTTTCTTCTCTTCTCTTCTCTTCCCTTCTCTTCTCTTCTCACCTCTCCTCTCTTCCCCACCCATATAAAGCAAAGTTACAACCTGTAACCCGCAACCTGCAACCCGCAACCCGCAACCCGCAACCTGCATTATACACCGTTTGTGATGGTTTTTTATACATGGTATCCCTGTGGTGTCCCATGATGCTGTGCTGGCTTTTTCAAAACATAAACAAACAAGATGGCGGAAGAAGAAGAAAGCATGGCTCAAAATACCATCCTTTATCCGGTAAGAAATGCTTATATACTACACTAATCCATACAAATATTAAGAATAAGGTTTATTTCGTGTTTTCTGGGTTTATTCGTCCTTCATCGTTTATTCGTCGTTTCAATTTTGCTCTGAATCAGTTTTGAACTAAAAAACTTAAATTGCAAATGAACTTTTTGACAATACACTCAGTACTGGTTCTACATGAAGTAAGTAGTTGATTGGTAAAATATTTCTTGATTTGAGTGATGCGTCTATAAGTTATGAAGGTTTATACTTCTAATATTTACGGATTATCCATATGGCTCTTCCTTTTCTCTGTTTTCTTTATTGCAATTAAATTGATTAAATGAATGAATGAATGAATGAATGAATGAATAATATGTTAATGATGATGACGTCAGGTAAGGCTTGAGTTTTTTCGTTGTAACTAGTAATACTAAATACTGGCAATTTTGAAAATCATTTTCTTTAGGGTTAATAAATAATTTTAAAATAGCTTTCATGTAAACCATGAATAAAATAATGATGCTCTTAAATACTGTATCTATGAACCAGTTCCATTTTGCATATTTAATTAAGCCCTGTGGCGGATCCAGGGGAGGGGTGTGGGTTGTGTGCACCCCTCCCTGATTCCACTTTATGTTCCTTCTTTAAAGATAAGCAATACTGTTTTTTCCCTTTGATTCTAAGGGGTGCACCCCTCCCTGAACAAAATCCTGGATCTGCCCCTGAAGCCTTAATAGACGTCACCACCATTGGCATATTGGATGGAAGTATAAACCATCATAACTTAGAAATGCATCACTCAAATCAAGAAAAATTTTCATATTATTTTAATTAAAAACCATGTTTTATTAATTATTTCAGTTAGGTGGGCGGAGGTGGAACTGAATATAATATTGCGTTTTGCGAATTCACACCTTGATGTTCCATACGCTGTATGCCCAATAATAGTTGTATGGCCCATTTTAATACAAGAAGAAATAGCCCAGTAAGCCTAATAAGTACTGACTCTTTAGAACTTACGAAAGCATTAATACCAACCATATACTGCATATATTGTAGGATAAACACAGGTTTAAAAAAATGAAAACCAGATATTATTCAGAGCTATCAATTCAGCTGTAGAGGTAAAGGAGTCCCAATTGTTTTTTGGCTGACCATTCTTTCCCTTCTAAACAAGCTGTGACATCATAGTGACATACTGTACATAGTGTTTTAGTGACCACACACATCACATTCTTGGACCTTTGTACCTGATAAAGTCCTCTTCATCTTAGTATTCAACAAATTTTTATATAATGACTTGTGTCTTTATACAAAAAAATACTAATGAGAATGACTTTATCAGAAATAAAGGTACATCCAAGTTGATATGAAAACTTATTTTCTCATAAAGGCCAGTCTCCTATAGATCACTGACAACCAGCAAAATGTCTTCCGTTGCTTTCTATTGCAGAAATACTCATGCTAGAGACATCAACAACTGCAGAGTGTACCACTTCTCCAATAACTTTTGTCGCAATTTAAGGCATATTTTTCAAGAATGTACATACCCACATTTCTCATTTTTTCCTGAGAAGCCAAAATATGTTGCAAGTTGTTGAACCGCCAACCGGTGGGCTCAGTTGCTTGAGCATCAAACTTTCCTGTGGAAGATCGTGGTTCAGGTCCCTGCCGGACAAACACCAAGGGTCCAGGGCCGTAACCAGAACTTTTGCTGAGGGTGCACAAAGATAAAAAATAAAATAGGGCAACCAAAAGAAAGCAGAACTAAAAAGAAAAAAAAAAGGAGATGGATGAGCGTACCTTAAACTTTTATGGGCCGGTGCATGTATACCCAGTGCTCTCCTCTGGTTACAGCCCTGGGGTCTTAGAATAACTGATTAGAAAGTGCTGCCTTTGTTATTACATCTGCAAATGGTTAGACCTTAACATGGCTTGGATGACCACTTTAAATGGCGGTCCTGTCTCTCCACACTAATCATTACTAGCCAATATAGGAGGGATGTAAATGAAGCACTGAGGACGTAAAGAAACCCTTGCAGTGACCACCCTCAGTGCCTACACCTTATACTAACCATCTCTCATACTTGTAAATTATGCATAAAAGCAATCTGTCATAAATTGCAAAGTGTGGCAGGACCTTAAGACTTTCACTCAAATACCATAACTTGCCACTTGACCCTATTTGATGTGTGTTACTAAAACAGGCAACACGATTTTGACATTTTTCACTTGTTTTTATTTTCTATAGCTTTACCCAATCTGTCATATTCAGTCATTACCAAGCTGTTGTGCTGCAAAGCCTTGTGAAATGATGCAGCACTGAATCATGGACCAACAATAAGGTACTATGAATAATAGAGTTAAAGAAATATAGTTACTACCTAGTAGGCTATTAGAAAAGTATACCTTCTACTACAGAATCTACCAGTGAGTTTTGAAATGCTGGAGAAAATGTGTCATGATCCCTGCACCCACAAGTATCAATGATATGGTTTTTTTTCTTACTTTTCCACACTACAGTGGATTCCGTAGTATTGGGAAAAAGAATTTTTGTAGAATTTCAACAATTCTAAGACTGCTTAGAGTGAAGGCATTTAAACTGTGAAAAAAAAATTATTAGTCAACATGTAATAGTCAAATAGACACAAGAATTTAATTGGATTAGATGGATGAAGGGTGGAGTAAGAATGGACTAATGTGATTTAATTGGATTGGATGGATGATGGGTGGAGTAAGAATGGACTTATGTGATTTAATTGGATTGGATGGATGATGGGTGGAGTAAGAATGTACTAATGTGATTTAATTGGATTGGATGGATGATGGGTGTAGTAAGAATGGACTAATGTGATTTAATTGGATTGGATGGATGATGGGTGGAGTAAGAATGTACTAATGTGATTTAATTGGATTGGATGGATGATGGGTGTAGTAAGAATGGACTAATGTGATTTAATTGGATTGGATGGATGATGGGTGGAGTAAGAATGTACTAATGGATTTAATTGGATTGGATGGATGATGGGTGGAGTAAGAATGGGACTAATGTGATTTAATTGGATTGGATTGATATGACGAGTGGAAGTAAGAATGTACTAATGTGATTGAATGTGGATTGATGGATGTGGGTTGGATTAAGAATGGACTAAGTGATTTAATTGGATTGGAGGAATGATGTGGGAGTAAGAATGAACTAATTGTTGGTTAATTGGGATGGATTCGATATGGGTGAGTAAGAATGTCTTAATGTGATTTAATATGGATTGATGGATGAGTGGTTGAGCAAGGAATGGCTAATGTGGATTTTAATTGGATTTGGATGGTGATGGGGGAGTAGAATGGACTAATGTGATTTAATTGGATGGATGAATGATGGGTGTAGTAAGAAGTACTAATGTGATTTAATTGGTTGGATGCATGATGGGTGTAGTAAAATGACTAAGTGATTTAAAATTGGATTGGATGGATGATGGGTGGAGTAAGGACATGGACTAATGTGATTTAATTGGATTGGATGGATGATGGGCTTGAGTAAGAATGGACTAATGTGATTTAATTGGATTGGCATGGATGACTGGGTGGAGTTAAGAATGTACTAATGTGATGTAATTGGATTGGATGGATGATGGGTGTAAGTCAAGAACTGTGACGAATGTGATTTAAATGGATTGGAATGGACTGATGGGTGGCAGTAAGAATGGTACTAAATGTGATTTAACTTGGATTGGATGGATGGATGGGTGGAGTAAGAATGGACTAATGTGATTTAATTGGATTGGATTGGATGCTGGGTGGAGTAAGAATGGACTAATGTGATTTAATTGGATTGGATGGATGGTGGGTGGCGTAAGAATGGACTAATTAATTTGACTTGGAATTGGCTGTATGATGGGGTGGAGTAAGAATAGGGAACTAATGTGAATTTAATTAGATTGGATTGGATGATATGGGTGGAGTAAGAATGGACTAATGTGATTTAATTGGATTAGCATTGGATGATGGGGATGTAAGAATGGACTACCATGATTTAATTGGATGGATGGATGATGGGTGGAGTAAGAATGGACTAATGTGATTTAATTGGATGGATGGAGGATGATGGGTGGAGTAGAATGGACTAATGTGATTTAATTGGATTGATGGATGATGTTGGTGGAGTAAGAAGGACTAATGTGATTAATTGGATTGCTGGATGGATGATGGATGGAGTAAGAATGGACTAATGTGATTTAATTGGATTGGATGAATTCCATGTTGGGTGGAGTAAGAATGGACTAATGTGATTTAATTGGATTGGATGTATGATAGGGGAGAGTAAGAATGGAGTAATGTGATTTAATGGATTGGATGGATGATGGGTGGAGTAAGAATGGACTCATGTGATTTAATTGGATTGGACTGGAGTGATGGGTGTAGTAAGAATGGACTAATGTAGTTTAATTGGATGGATGGATGGTGGGTGGAGTAAGAATGGACTAATGTGATTTAATAGGGGGTGAGGTGGAGTAAATGGACTAATGTGATTTAATACGATTGGAGGGATGGATGATGGGTGTCGTCCCATCTCATCCAATTTTTCGTATTGTTTGTAATTTTTTGGTATTAGATAGATGGATAGATGAAAAAATAAATAAACAATTCTTTTACTATGATGTTTTAATGACAGGTACATCCCGGCAAGATACTTAAAAGAAGGTGTTGATTTTTATGAATCCATGTTGGGTAATCACTTGAAGCACAGAAGATTGACCATATTGTGTTTGGATATCGACGTTGCTAATGAAAGGTAAGAGGCAGCACATTAACAGTGTTAAAACCCCCTTCCTCTCGACCCTGGTCTGTTATGGAAGGTACTCGATATTTCTGTTTTCTATGCCTTGTTCGCTGTTCCCTGTTCGGTTTTAGTTATTAAATATATCAACCATGTGAATCACGACAGAAATAAAAAGGTTTAGGTTGCTCTGTTAATCACTCCCAGCAGGTGATGGGCACAAAGAACGATGGAATAAACGACAACAGGAATCAAGACAAGAGAAGAAAATTGTAAACAGAGAAAGAGAAAGAAGAAAGGAGTTGGCAAAGCGTGAAGAAAAACGACAAAAATTGGACACAATAGAGGCACTTAGTCTTTGAAATGAAGATAAGATGGAAAGAATGTAAGAATAGAAAAATACGAAAAAAAATACGAAGGAAAATAGCATAAATGAAAAGAAAGAAAAAAAGAAGAAAAGGGAAAAGAAAAGAACAGAACTTAACAGAACAGAACAGAACAGAACAGAACAGAACAGAACAGAACAGAACAGAACAGAACAGAACAGAACAGAACAGAACAGAACAGAACAGAACAGAACAGAACAGAACGAATTGATAAATGTGATAAAAACAAAACTACGAGAGTTGTAGATAAAAGGTAAACAGGGTGATAGGAGAATAAAAGAGATTTTATATATATTTTATATAAATTTCATATATATACAACGCCTGTAAAAGATTCAAAATCAAGTGAATTTCATTAAACTATTCTTAAAAAAATACGAAATCTCAGTCGTCACTATACCCCCCCCCCCCCCCCCCACACACACAAAAAAAAACACATACATGCCCACAGCGTGATTGGAGCCTCGAGCCTCTTGAATGCGAGTCTTACAAGACAAAATAAAAGAAATGTCACGAATTCCTATGTGATAACAACTGTGACTTCTTTTGTATTTGACTGTTCTGGTCGCTGCGCAATCAGAACAATTAGCACCCTGACCGTAACCAAGAAACAAAGAACAAATACTCAAGGGATTTACAAATTAATAATAAATGCATTGATTTATAAAGTGCAGGATTCTTTGAGGCTTGCTTTTTTTCTTGTTGTTAGAAATAATGCTGATGCTATGAAAGAAAAAAAATGATGATCGTGGGAATGACGTGACTAAAACACACGGCCCCTTTCTTCTACAAAACAGAAACAAAACGTCCACAGGTTTCTACTGTATTCACGCCAATATGACGTCATGTATTTGATTACTTTGGGCGTTGTGTAGTCACGTGTTATTCTCTCGGGTAAATGTTTTATTCTATGCTTGAAAACACTTATTCAAACTGAAATAAAGGAGAAAAATTAATGCGCATAATTTACTAGTATCGAACGGTTCGTCTGTTCTGTTTTGCCTCAAGAAATAAAACTCCTGTTTTACGCGCTAAAACTTTTTGCTAAACTTGTGTGGGACTTGTCGTTGCGAGACAAGATTCACGGGATTGGAACACGACACAATCTCGTTCTAAATATCTTCTCGAAGATTTTCGTTTGCCGAAGGCACGAGTATAGCTAGTATGAGCAAGTTTCGGCTAAAAGTATCTAATGCGTGAAAGTAACTTAAATTGAAATCAGGCGCGCGAAGTAGCGAGGCCGCATGAGTTAATAAAGTTGATAAACAACTTGAAGTGTAATAAAAAATATTGGCGCTTCATGCGTATTCGTCTTAATAAAGTTGATAAATACTTGAAGTGTAATAAAAAAATATTGGCGCTTCATGCGTCTTGAAATCTTTGTTTGTTTCTCTTTGTCTCTGGGTATTTTTTATTCTTGGTCGGGTGGAGTCTAGACATTAAAGGATATCTTTCAGCTGTTGTTTTATTTCTTTATTTGTTTTTATTTTTATGGGTCAGACAATAAATGTCACACAATAAAGGTTCGATGTTCTTTTATTATCAACTGCGTGATCTAATGAATACAAATGAAAGGATTATTTCAAACCCCCGATTATTTTTTTGTTATGAAAATTTAAAAATCACGCCTTAAAAAACACAAAATTAAGGGTCACGTGACTGGTCACGTGATTAATTAGCATAATAGTGTTTTCCCCCTAAAATAAGCGTTTTTCCGGGTTTTTATCCTCCGTATGGTACGAATATAGCCTGTTCTGGTCATATTTCACGTTTTGGGCAAAAAATATTGCTCGAAAACCGTCTATTTTTCCGCCAAAATATCATGATTTTTGTGGGATCCCTGTGTAAAATGCTAGTTCCAGGTGCTCGCCGTGAAAGGAATTCATTTCAAATCTTGGTCTCTTGGCGGTTCGACGTGGGTCAGTCTGTGGAAACATAAAGAGAAGTTTTTACAAGAACAAAAAATAATTATTAGCTCGTGCTAAATCTAACAGAGAGATAAGGACACAAAAACTATGAAAGGTAAGAATTATTGTGTTTTTTCTGCGTTATTCTAGCGTTTTTCCGTACTTTTAACCAGTTTAAAGATTTCGAAAGTTCGACTGACCGCCATGACACGTGTTGGCTTTGAACTCTAAGAGTCTCACTTTTTCTTGCAAAATACAATTAAATTTCCAACAAATGTGTAATCTTAGAAAGTTTCCAAACAGTTTGTAAGCTTAAATTGAGTATATTTTATTTTTTTTCTTATTTTGAAACTTTGGTCAACATCGTTACACGAAACTTGGTTCGTGAAAATTTAAAACCTCCCCTCTCTCGTTAGAACCATGAAAATCCTAAATATCAATGTCCTAATGATTTATCTTTCATTGTATTGCAGTCTTAAAAGTATAACTTACACGTGAAACACTGAAAGGCTGTCCAGTGATCTGTAACAAGACGGAGACCTGACATCTGAACCTCATTACCATACTGCATCTTGACTCTTAACCAATATATAAAGGAATACTTCAGTATTAACCTGGTAATGATGGATATAGTGCACTAAAACAAGAAGCAAAAACACTTGATAACAATGTTGTCTATGAGCACTGAACTGCAAATCAACCTGTTGATGACCCTGTGACCTTCATAACAATATGGACTCACCTTGTTGCTGTATGGGTATTGACCTGAGTATTAACCTGATGACCCTGTGACCCACAATATAGACTCACCTTGTTGCTGTATGGGTATTGACCTGAGTATCAACCTGATGGCCCTGTGACCTTAATAACAATATGGACTCACCTTGTTGCTGTATGGGTATTGACCTGAGTATCAACCTGATGACCCTTTGACCTCATAACAATATAGACTCACCTTGTTGCTGTATGGGTATTGACCTGAGTATCAACCTGATGATCCTGCGATCTCATAAAATATGGACTCACCTTGTTGCTGTATGGGTATTGACCTGAATATCAACCTGATGACCCTGTGACGTTCATAACAATAAGGGGTCACCTTGGGGTCACCTTGTTGCCACAAGAATATTGTTCATATCCCAAGCAGCAATTTATTACTAATCCTCAGGTATGTCTATTACTCTGCAGAACAATTTCATACATAAGTTAGTTATACAATGCTTTGTTGAGGAACTCTATGGGCTTTCATTTCTTAAAACCAACATGGTAGACATCAGACAACCACAGGGTTCCCACTGTACAGCATGGTCTACTGCTGACCAGTACTGTATACTGACAGGATTATGCCTACATTATAGAACATCTATACAATGTAGCCTTAACTAGTAACTGCTAGTAATATAATCATTTCAACAAATATCTATAATTGATTCAGGTTTCTAAACAGATCTCTTTCACTTTTTCAACAGCTTGATGACAAGTATTGGTATGTGTCAACATTAGATTGTGATGATACTACATTGCATCAAGCTATTGCCAGCAGATGTGTGACAGACAAGTAAGTTAAACTATTAGCTATGTTATAGAATATAGAAATGCATCCAAGTTTTTTCTTTTGTATTCATAAAAATGATAGCAGCCAAAAGTCATGCTTTAGCATTTTGGTAGTAGTAGTAAAATGATGCCATCATGCAAACTGCTTTAGCATTACAGTGCAACTACTGTAACAGGGGTCAATTACACCAGTAAGACAAGAGAACCAATTTAAAATCTTGAATGAAAACAATGCAGTCCATTGCATTCCAATACATGGCCCCATTCATAGTAGTCACACTGTACTTTAAGGAGTGCTTTTGGCAAAGTAGACCACTGCATATTAGGTGCTTGGACCTTTGTACTCAATAAAGTCCTCTTCATTAGTATTCAAGGAGTTGTTATATAATGCTGTGTATCTTCATACATAAAGAATACTAATGAGGATGGCTTTAACAGAGGGATAAAGGTATATCCAAGTTTATATAAAAATCAAATTCTCACAAAGGTCAGTCCCATGTTGTACGATCACTAATAACCTGCAAAATGTCTTTCTCTAATACTCTGGAATTTGCATGCTAGGGAAATTCATCTTAACTTTGCGTAATAACATTCAGGTTTCTCAACACATCTCTTTGATTTTTTCAACAGCTTACCATCCTCTCCACCAAGGATCATGTTGTCCTGGTGATGATGCTGTCAAGTTCTGGTCATTAGAGAGATGACAGACAAGTAAGTTTAGTAATTAGATTTGTATCATGTTTGATATCAGCATGTCTCCCACATACTTGATGGAATATGTAAGACATGATCTAAGACTAGCTGTCAATAAATAATATTGTTATATACCAATATAGTCTGATTGCATTCTTTGGCACTTGGTATATAATAAAACAATACTTATTGTGATGTTCCAAACATTATCCATCCCCCTCCCCCCACTGCACAATTTGACATTTCTGAGGGGGGAGGGGCAAAATAAAGAACAAAATTGTAAAATAATGTTTGAAAAAATTTGGAATTTCTAGGAAATGGGGGGTCTTTAAAAAACCTGCTTGGAGGGAGGAAGGATAATTTTTGGAACTACACATTGACTGGAACCTCAAGAAAGCAGTGTGTTTTATGGTCCCAGTCAATAAATGTTAAATAAATAACACCCAGAGAAAACCCTTGAAGCACAGGAGAGAAACAATAAGCAATTCTACTCAATACATACCGGTCAGCAACACCAAGTCCAGGAATCAAACCTGGACTGCTTTGGTGAGAGGAGATCACTCTGACTGCAAGGGCACCCATGATTACTCCCATTTTCAAGCACATGACTTTTGCCATTTGATCCTATCTGATGTGCATCACTGGAAACAGGCAACAGAATATTGACAATTTCTTTTTGTTTTTCTTTTCTAGCTTCACCACATCTGTCATACTCAGTTATACCAAGCTGCAAAGCCTTGTAAGATGATGCAGCACCATCAAGGGCAAGTCAATCAGTACTGATGACAGGAATCATCCACCAAGGATATCAATATGTTTGCATGGTTTAGAGATTATAATCTTCAAGGAATATAAAGAAAAATGAGTTAACCTAGCATTTTTCAGAAATACAACAACAACAACAAAAAAAAAAAGAATTAAAAAAGTTTACTTCCTAAGCCTAGGAGAATAGTATACCTTGTGTAAACATCTTGAAGTAAACACAACCAAAAAGACAACCATTTTCAAACAAGAATTTTGTAGAATTTCAAAAAGTTGGAAGATGAATTGAAAAGAACTTCAGGATTTTCCCTAGGCCTAGGAGTTAAAAATTAGCATAAGTTAAGACTTGATAAAAAAATCTAGTAGAAAAAGGAAAAATGTTTTTGGCTAGAGGACTGGTAACATGCAGGGCTCAAAATAACACAAATATTTGTTGCAGGAAAAGTGAATTTTGAATGTCAAATTTTTGTTGACATTTTATTCTGAATATCGTATATGGATTTTTTCTTTTCTTTGCAATCAGAGTGTTGGGATTGCATATTGCCTGCTGTTTTGAGTCCTGCAGATAAGTTGTTTTCACAAAAGATTTAGGAATGTTCTGTTTATGATTTACAATTGCAACCATCTTGCATTCAAAACTCTTTCATGCACACTGCAATGACAGTAGAGATTTCAAAAATAAGTTTGTTTCATTCAAAAACTACAAGTTCAGATATAATTCAGCATAAATAGCAAGATAAGTTTTGAATCGAAAATTGCTTCCAAGGCTGCTGTTTAAGATAGAGATAAATTATTGAACCCATTGAAAATGAAGTCATAAGAGACCTCAACACAAATCAAATCTTATCTTTAATCAATAATCCAACATAAAAAAAATCTTTGATTGCCAGTTCTCTAGCCTCAGATATTAGATATAGGAGAGTATTTCAGGTTATCCAGTGCTTGACACTAACACTAGTCTTTGGTGTGGGCTAGTGAAAATAAGGACACTCTAGTCCTGACCATAGCATAGTGGGTTTTTATTAAGGGTATGAAGAGAAAGTATTCCTTTGTCCAAGAAATATTTTCTGGGCTCATAGATTACTCTGCTGAACTACTAGATTTATATACTTGCTAGCCCATTGCCTTGTAGAGCTGTATCTGCAAAAGTGAGCGTCAAGCACTGTTATCTTAATCAAAACATTTTACAACTAGTCAAGGATTCTCAGTGAAAATCAAACAAATCTTTAAATTATTTTCTGTTTTGCTCATGCAGTTTCAATTTTTACAATTTAAAACAAATTAAGATTGGCCGCTGGTTTTAATAAATATTTTTCTTTCAAAATCTACTGGGAACCCTTCACTAGTTAGAAACACTCTCCTATATCTAATATTATTATCATTTATTATTTGTACCAGAAAAATGAAATACACTTGATACCTCCCACGAGGTCCTACCAGCACCAAACAGAAGCTGCCCCACCAGGCCAGGAAACCACAAAAGGCGGTACAACATTGCTGCTCTTGGCAGAGTCTAACCTTGAGGCTATGATCAGATGATTGCTCTGGCGGTGAATATTGTAGGTAAGGATACCAGGTGATGGCTCTCTGCAGATATCATGGGAGTACGCTGATGGTATGGATGCCAGTACACTGTGCAGGTTAGTGTGAGTAAGAGCAGAGATAATCATATCTCACTATTCATGGGTGTGTACAACAGTGATAACTTTAGGGGCGGTGTGCTCAATAGACTTGCACAAGACACCATTCAGACTTCCATACAAGTAGATTATCAACCTGGGAAGACTAGAAGTTGAATCATTTCTAGGTGACCTAATCTTGAGTTCAATGATGTTCGGCTAGACTGATATACGAGGTTCTATCATAGGATTGTAATTTAATTAGTTTTTTCACCAGCAAAATAAGACCTCAGTTTCATATTAAACAATAAATAATCTCTTATCAAAAACAATATTAAAAAAACAAGTGAAATGAAAAGAGTCATACCATGAGTTCAGCAAAGTGGGCTTAGCCAGGAATTTCAGAAGGGCAATGCCCCAAATTTAGTAAGCTGCCATTTTATTTGATCCTACAAATGCTGAACCAAAAGGGAGAAAAAATATGAATGATTATGGTATCAATTCTAAAAAAGCTGCCATTTTGTTGCATCAGAACCAAGAAAATAAAAATGTGGAAAACTGTATTATTATTCAAAAGTCACAGTGACCACCACCTGAAAACAAATAACTATTTTAATATTAATAAAAGCAAAGATATCTCACTAATTTATGACATGAAACTGAGGTCTTGATAATTTCTTTGAACAATTAAAATATTATTGGCAAATGAGATACTGTATTTACGAGAACAACTCAATTCCAAACTATTCAAAAAGTTTTGAAAGTTAAATAACAAAGTCAATATATATATATTGACACAGAGCAACTACAGTAAATGTATGATTTGACAGGATTTGATATAATCAAAGCTTCTACATTTGAAGCTTATGACATTATTTTGTCTTGAAAAATTTGTAGACTTTTGAATTAAATTTCCCACAATTATTTTTGGCATAATCTGTTTGAAAATGGATCAATTATATTCCAATATTTACCCATTTAGTATATTACTGATTGACTAAAATTTGGTATTAGATCAGCTGTGCAGAATTATAGAATATAATACACCAAAAGTGCAAACAAGGCAAATGTGAAATGAAAAATCAATGAATAGAAGACAAGGTGAGCCATCAGAGAATGGCATTGTAACACCATCCCTCACAATCAAGAAACAATATTGAAATTGAATGAAATGAAACTATTAATACAAGTAAAACCAAGAGTTGTTTTACCATGAATGATTATGTTCAAAGCACTTGTATTATATGCACAAGCTGTACAAATCCAAAGAGTCTCATTTGATCCCAAATCAACAACTATGGTATATATTATGCTTATATATTCTTTTAATTTAGCAATGTCAATTATCATACATGTAGTTGCTCACGATGATTCAATTCAAAATTATGAAGAAACATTTGAAGAAATTTTTGTCCCCATTCATTATGGCTTATTTACTTCTGCTTAGAAGTTTTTTGCTGGTGAAAAAACTTATCTTAGGAAACAAAATACAACTAAAATTAAAATAATAAACTTGACTAAGACTAGGAATAAGACCAAGGCCTTACTTATCCTCCCTCATCATTAAATAAAATAAACTTTGATGTAAAATTGATAGAGTGGATTTGTTATCAGCTGGAGTAACCGTTACTCACACATGTTGATGTTGCTGATCTGTTCATGTCTTGGTCCAAACAAAATGTGATTGTACAACTAAATCATGCATTGCGCTCAAAATACCAAATCCACTCTAGTTATTTCTAAACTAAAGTTTTCTAGGAACAACTCCCTCAGACTGATTTTCATAAAGTATCCTTCAAACTTGTTCTATTTCGTAATGACATCACCATGCAGTAAGCCTTACTCACACAGCAGGCATCTGGAATGGAACGATAGATTCCTCGCATTCAAGTTCTCAAAAATAAATTTATGTGCGTTAAATCAAAGGTTTATAATGTCCTGAGAATAAGCATGACAGCTTTGCATGAATATAGGCCCATGAACCCTGCAAACACTGGTTTTACATTGGGAAGAGAAAGATTGCATATTCAAGATGTTTTTGAGCTTAGTTCGGAATTCTGGTTTTGCCATAAAAAATGTGATGTGATGTCATTATGATATAGCAACATAATAATCCCTGTTCCCTTGAGATTGATTGAATTAAAAATATAGAAAAATAGGCTCAGCCCCCCTAGCAGACTCTGAATACATAAACACTTGATGAAATAAATTACAGATCCAGTCTCTTAGCAGACTCTGAATATATTAATACTTAATTAAATATAGACCCAGTCCCTTTGCAGACTGAATACATAAATACTTAATTGAATAAATTATAGACCCAGTCTCTTTGCAGACTCTGAATACATTATAGACCTTAGTCCTCTAGGGAAACATAAATTAATTGTTGAAGGGTATGGAGCCTAGGTTAGCTTTTCATATTAAATTACATGGTGGTAGTTTCCTTTTCGGAATAGACCAGTTCATTTTTCACAAGTTAGTAGCCTAGAAACTTCATTTTTTGTCTTCGCAAACCAGGGTTGATAATCACATACACTTTAAGGAAGTCTGAATACCGCCTTAAGTCTATTGATCACATCACTCTAAGATATACATCACTGATGTACAGTAAAACCTATGGGGAGTGAGGTGTGGTTATCTTAGAAGTCTCTTACTTGCACTTATCTTCACAGTACAAAGGCTGGCTTACCATCAAGGTACTCTCATGAGTCTGTAGGGAGTTCAGAGTCTGATATCCTTATCGACAGTGTTCACCATCAGAGCAAACACCTGGTTATGGTTTCATAAGATGGCTCTTGTCAGACAGTAAGTACTGCTGTGTCCTGGTCTACCGGGGTAGTGACACTTGGTGCTGGTGGGACCCTCGGGGAGGTATTTTTTTACAAGTCCAAAAAGGGCGTGGAGAGGGTAAAGAGTGAATTGTCATTAAAAAACCCAGGGAAACACCTACTAAGTCCCAAAGTGAAACTATATTTTTAAAAAACACAACATACTCAATGAGACAAAGTTTTACACCTCTAGAAAGAAGGAGAAAAATTCTAAGTCAAAACAAACTTACCACCAAGTCAGGACAGTCCTCCTTCATTCTTCTTCTAAGACTGAAAAACAGCACAAGTGAAAAAAATTTCAAACTCCAATTCTTTTTGCATCCGTTACCAATAATTCCCAAGTCCCAAGTCCCTGTCATCTGCCAAACAACAAAAATCCCTCCTCCTCCATCAATAAGTGCAATCATTCCTCCCCCTTCAACAATACACCCCCTCCCCCCCAATTGCAGTTATCCCACCCCTCTCCCAATTGAAGTTGAACCCCACCCCTCCCCATTGAAGTTGAACCCCACCCTGCCCCATTGACGTTTATCCCCACCCCTCCCCAATGAAGTTGATCCCCACCCCTCCGTACATATAATAAAGTTCAACCCAGTTGTAATTGATCACAAAAAAAAAAATTTTCAAAGTGCCATTCACTTTCAATATTTCAAAAATGTAGTTATTTTAGTAGTAATCATATAATTTAAAGGTTGCTTTTTAAGTAGTTTTGTCTAACGTTTATGAACTTAGCAATAATGTGTCCAATTCTCTGTTAATCTTTTTGTATCTCTGATTTTCTCCACCCCCCAAAAAAACAATTTGGTCCTTTGCAGTTCAATGCATAGAAGAGTGATTTCACTTCAAGAAGTCTCTTAGAGGCAAACAAACTATAACAGCAAAATAATGTTTTGAAATGTCTCGTGTTACTGTCATGTTAGAAAGACGAAAATATAACAGGAATACCAAATGGCCCAGTCAAATGTGAAGTAAAATCACTCTCTTTTTGGTCAATTACAACTGGGTTGAACTTTATATCTCAAAATCAATGATGGACAACAGACAATGTAAGTGTGTTGTGTTGGTGTGGAGCTTGTGATCATTCGTTTGAGGCATGCTAGCAAAGCTTGACTAACCTTATTGCTGTAGGTGAAGACAGAATTTTTACAATTTATTGGACTCCAGAGAAATTTTATCAGCTTTTATTTAGTTTGCAATATATTAAAATTGCAGTCAATGAAGTCCTTCATTAGAGCAAAATACTACAGTGTAAATGTATGCAGTACTTTCAAATCAACAACGAACTATTTTCATTCTTGTTCATCAGGAGTATTGCTCTTTATCTGCAGTGTTTATATAACATAATTGCAGTCATACTGAGATACACTCAGTATAATGTTCCTCTAATTCAATATAAAAATTAACCTTGCTTGGGTATTTGTAGAGTGCAAACAGAAAAAAGCATGAAAATTCATCAGCATATAATTATCATTAACAAGCAAAATTCATTTCAGAAAACATTGAAGTAATTTTACTTCGTCCAAAATTTATAGAGGAAATGGTTTGAAAACGTTATATATTATTGTTTGCCCTTTACCAAGGATTTGCAGCATGCCTCAAACGAATGTAATGTGTGGTATGTGTAGTTTCACCCCTCCCCCTTGTGTCAATATTTTTATTTCTAAATAGTCACAGGGAAAGTATTGAATAGTAAGGGGGGAGGGGTAGGGTTTGCTGGTATGTCTATTACTCATTATCATTCAATCAATCAATCAATAAAATAATGTATAACTGAAAACAACTTAACAGGAGATGAACTAGAGTGACTGCAACAAACTCTGGATTAGGATAACAATAAGGTATTTCATTTTACCCATGAATAACAACTTGCATTAACTAATTATGCCTGATTATGCAATGTGTTTATATTATTGCACTCTTCTAGATACAGGATCATTGAAGAGAAATGTACATGTAGATTTGAAATCTTTTTCTCTCTCATTTTTTGTACACTTCTAATCATGTTTCTAATTTCAATTAGTTTGCTGCAGTCAATCTTCAAGCTTATTTATAAGTCAAGTATATTATGATTTGATCATTAAAACTTGCAGTGAATGATCAGCTGAGCCTGTGACCTATCGCAGCATTGTTCATGATCCTCATGATAAACATTTTTGCAGTAGTTGGTGTTGTGACAAACAGAGAGGGTGACTAAAGGAGTAAAATTAATGACAACAATGCCAACACTCCAATGATATGACCCCATACTAAAGGTTAATGTATCTGTAACAAACCACTCAATGCTGACACCACAATTAAATGGACCCAAACTAAAGGTTAGGTATCTTTAATATGATACTTTGTGCTGACACCCCAATAACATGAGCCCATACTATCAGGGACAGATCTATTTGTTTTAAAAGGAGTGACTAGCAAATTTAACAGTATATCTTTAATAACACTGGGCACATGAATGGAACTGAAATGATTAAATAACTGCTATATGCAGATGATGTTGCAATTTTCTCAAAGGATCTTTCGAACTTACAGAATATTTTGGATATTGTATACGCAACTTGTTCAAGATATGGTCTACAGATTAGCTTCAAGAAAACAAAAACACAAGTTTTCAATGGCTTAGAGCTCTTGAACAAAAGAAGTCTACTGAACATTTCTGGAAACGATATTGAGAATGTTAAGGAATTGAAATATCAGGGACATATGTTTTACAGCAACCCAAAAGACTCTTTTGATGACAACGGAATTATCAGTGCTACTGATGAATTTCCCAATCTAACGATTGTTCTCACAGACAATAAATTGTCCATGAAAACTAGAAAGAAAATCTTAGAATCCTGTATCATATCTAGACTTCTTTATTGCTCAGAAGCACAAAATTACAGAATGAGGAAGAACTGAAAAAACTAGAAACATGCTGGTACGGCCTTCTAAGAAGGATGACAAACAATGGCTGGAAAAGAAAAAACAGATAGTGATGGTGAAGAAAGTTTTGCACTCTAAATACAAAATTAATACTGTCCAGGATTTCTTATAATATGTTCCACATTTAAAATGCACACATATGTAGATGACCGAACTTAATGGATACATGGATACAGATCGAAAAACTATTAATTAAACATTGATAAAAATCAGGCCAGGAGATTATCAAAAGACAGACAAGCCTTCAAAGGGCTTTCTTTTAAATAAGTAGGAAAATTGATTTAACTCAATACGCTGTATGGTTTGTCATGCTTGGAAACTGATGATTTGAATGTTAGTCCTTTGTCGGAGTAAATGTGAAACATTTGAAATGCTTACCCAGATGAAGGACAAACGTCAGTTTCCAAACATCACTAACCATACGGTGTATTAAGTTAAATCAATTCCTACTGTTCAATTCCAAACACCGATGCAATTATCTAGTCTCTACCATATTATTTTAAATAACTTTAATCTAGAATAGAATAGAGTCCCTGTCGCTCAGCTAATTGCTGTTAATAATGGAACAGAACTGATACTGAAGACTCATCCCCCTTTCCTCACTTTCCTCATAAAACCTCTGTAATAGTCACTCTTTTCTAGAATACCTGGATCCACCCCCCTGACCATAGGCTAATTCATCTCCCACAGCCTAGACACCCATTACATTAACATGAGCCATTTTTATAGACCCAACTACAACATTCTGTTCTCAAATCTCTCGATCACACTACATCTTCACTATAAATCATTATCATTATTGCTGCTTACTCAATAGAAAGAACTCTAATCTATTAATGAAACCTTACATTCTGTGTTGACAACATAAAACATGTGAAAAAAATGCTAGATTCATAGCTATATAGGTTGTATAATGAAAGAACCATATAATGCCTCACCTTACCCTAATGGAAAACAAAATGAAAACTCTCAAATGTTAATTAGAAAAACAGTGCCAAGTTTTTAGCATCATTTTGAAATTGGTTGAAAAACATTCAGTTAAATGAGAAAACAAACGAATCTTTTTATGAGACTGATTTTTATGAAAACGAGGTAAGACCTAATAAGCACAGTGTCAAAATATCTACAAATACACAAATCCATCATCAAATCAGAAGAGATGTAAGTGAATGTGTGCTGTTAAGTGGAAGTGAAATATGCATTTCAATCAAAAATCAGCCAGATGATCTACCTTAAGAGTACAGTGCTCACAGCTTCTTAGAAAAAAATAAATACAAACATGCTAGGTATTGTGGGTATTTTTGAGGTGCCTGCAATTTGTGTCCCAAGTGAATATCTGGGAACGATAACTGAACGAATTTGAGGTCATTATTTCCAATAATTACTGAGTCTGAGGTGAATAATTGTTTTAGTATAAGTACACAGGTGATTCATTCAAAAAAAGGAAAATTAGGAACAGTAACAATGGCTGGCTGCCATTTTGGATTATAGTTGGAGGTGATTATCATGTGATAATCTGAGTTACTTGACCAATCAGTGAGTGAGATTTTCAATAATTACCTGTGTATTTATATTATATTTTGATAGTTATTTAAAGTATTGGTATAACAAATGATGGGAATTAACCATATATCAGTGTCTCTGCTCCCAACACATTCACATTGGAGGCTAGTAGAGGTTACTTTTTGTAGAGGGAGAAAAACCAGAGAACCTGGAGAAAAACCCTCAAGGCACAAAAAAGGAACCAACAACTAACTCTACTCACATATGAAGCTGGATTCAGGAATACAAACAGCCTTTTGTGAACTTACAATGAAAAATAAGGAACATTCCTGAAGGAAATTGATAACTTAAAACACACTATTAGATTGTAGACATTATTGGTGCCATTAAAACACATTTATTAATTGTTGTGTTGGTATGTTAATTTTATGTTAATAGTTGTAGTATTATAAATTGATGCTGTGATTTGTTCCATCAACGAACATCCACTACCCAGCAGTGAATAAAAGGAAAAGGTATTTAACAGTTAACAACAGTCAGAGTCACAAGGAAGCACCTGAATGTGTTTAATGGCTGGCATCAATGTTGGACAGTCTGTTTTATCATCAATGCCCATTTCCAATAATATTAAAAAAGAATAGCATTAATTATCAATGATTGGCCTTGACATTATCCAACACTGATGAAAACCAAACATATTACAGGTAAGCAACAAGTAATAGAGGATAATCATCAAATGTACAACACATAAGTAGCACCTGAAAACACTGAGCAGCAACATTACAGCATTGGCCCTTCAATTCTTGCCAATGACTGCAAGAATTCATAGTTATCACTTCTTGAGACAGTATGAAAAATCCTTCCTAAGCCCTTGGGTATTGTATGCATCTACAAATATTACCCTCTGATGTCATATAGGCCAATATTCTTGTGTCAAAGATAAATGTATTTGTACCAACTACTGACATGCTTATTCAACCTGAATTAGAATGAAGAATCGATTTCTGGAGGGAAGAAAACTGGCGAACCCAGAAAAAGCCCTTGAAGCACAGACTAGAACCAACCAACAAATCTACTCACAAATGATGACTCTAAGGATAGCAAATCTAAAGCAGCCATGAAAGAAATTGAATGCAACATTTTTAATGGCTAATAGTAATGGCTGGCCAATTTTCAGCAGAATGTATCAAAACTAAAACAATTTGTTTACTAATGTGACACACCTTATGGCTTATTGATTGCCACATTTTCAAAAAAATTCATGAACTAAAGAATCTTGTAAAGATAAAGTTTTGAATATATCTTAAGTAACAGAGCATGGTTATCTAATGCTGGTTACTAGGCAACTGACCCATGGTTAAACAAAATTAAGACCAACATCTTTAAATTATAGTCAAGTCAGAAAAGTCAGTAAGATGGTTTCATTATCAGGGGCAGCAGCTAATATATCAAAAACAAGCAAATGCTTTACTGCAGGGTTCCACAATCATAAATGTTATTCTTGGTTTTCACCTACGTCATCATGAATTTCAAAGACGTAAATTCGCATTATAATGAAATAGAAGTTTTATATTCTTGTAAAGTGGTCCAAACTACATATTCTGGCCAAATTTCGAGACTGTAAAGCATTTCGTTGCGGAACTAGAGACGAATAAACATGACGCAATTGTTGGTTAAAATGTATGGAGCGGCCATCTTGGTGTTCCAAGTTGGTACACCATCATGGCGGACAAAATTCCAAAGGCTTAAAATGATGGAATATTTAGTAAGTTTGACTATTTTTCACTTAAATATACTTTGAATAGATATTTTAAACGTGTCTGAGGGAAAATATTTTATTTAAAGTGAATTATTTTACTATTTTGATCGCTATTTAGATAGTCGTGACGGTACTGCGTGACACAAACTCAACCTTCATAACTCGGGAACCAAACATCGAAATGACTCGAGATTTTTTCTTGTGACTTATAACGCTGACTTCTAATACATACTTGAGAAATGTCTTTATACGATCTATAGCTTAGATTTTGATGTTTTGATGACGTCATGTGAAAACCAGCAATAGGATATTTTGTGCAAAGGTAAACAACCCATCAGCAGTTGGTGTTCAATTCTGATATAGAAGAATACTGTCAGACTACTTTACGGTCAGATATCTGAGAATCAATTATAGCTAACTTTCTCAAATATATTTAAAACCAAAACTGTTTAGGTTTACTATATAGATATTGGGATATTAAGGTTTCATTAAAATCACTGGATACCATCACATTCAGTTTCGTAATTTAACACAGTGCTTGACAAAATAATGAGATAAAAAGGAAAATGTTACAATGAAAACATTGAAGCTTGTAGAAGTCCACAATACCTGTTGTAGTATGCTTTGTTTAAAGATTATCAACCCATCTGTGGTTGGTACTCATCTCTGATATACTAATACCTGTCTACAGTGAAATACTTACCTCTGGTGTACTTCTAGATTTAATCAATACAGGATACAGGTGATTAACTGGTATAAGATATGTTACAACACTGATAACTACAGAATCTAACAGAAACTATTGTATAAACATTGTAAGGTCTATTCTGGTTGATCAACATTTGGAAGGCACATACCTTTCAGTAGCAGTAGTAGGTAGCTAGCTATAATGCATTACAAGAGTCGCTGAACTGAGATCAATATTGCCTTATTGGCAATTAGGTTTTCATCATTGGCAAATTCACAATCTAAGACATTTAAGTTCAATTAAGCATAAATTAAATTAACAAGTTAATAATATTTAAATACTTTGTTTAAACAAAGATTATAAAATCATAAACTAGTTATTGTTAAATTTGAGTTTAACTAAAGTTAATCTGTTGCTTAGATGGTACTGTTTATTAAGTTAGAAGTAAAAGAGAATGTTAAATATTCATTTTTTTTTCAAAATAGAAATATCTTAATTTATAAACTGTTTTGCCATTTCAGCAAAAAAAACATATTCCATATAGTAAAGCAGGGCTTTACCATTAGAAATCCCTATGCTTCTTGCATGCAGTTTATCTCCTGTTTCATCTCATTATCTTGTTTTTCAGAGGGAAATGGAAGGTCACTTGTTTCACTTTGTTAATCCAACATTTATGCTCATCTTGGGTTGTCTTTCCCTTTTCCTGTTCCAGCACACAATCACTTGAGGTTTCCTCCATTAGGTTGTCTAGATTTACATTATTTTCATTCTCCTTTCATCTTGCACTTCTTCAATAGCTAGGCTTGCAAACATTATACTTCACTACTGTCTCATGCTTTATTGTCCTTCCGGCGTTTGGAACCAATGCATTCTTTTCTCTGTACTGTTGTCTTGCATCATGATGCACCATGGAAGATTACTTGTTTGACAGGGTTACAATCATGATGGTTCATTGACTGTCTCCATACTCTAGTGTTCTACAGTTTTTGGAACCAATTCATTATTTTCTATGTACTGTTTTCTTGCATCATGATGCACCATGGAAGGTTACTTGTTTGATAGAGTTACAATCATGATGGTTCATTGACTGTCTCCATACTCTACTGTTCTACAGTGTCTGGAACCAATTCATTCTTTTCTCTGTACTGTTTTTCTTGCATCATGATGCACCATGGAAGATTACTTGTTTGATAGGGTTACAATCATGATGGTTCATTGACTGTGTCCATACTCTACTGTTCTACAGTGTCTGGAACCAATGCATTCTTTTCTCTGTACTGTTTTCTTGCACCATGATGCACTATGGAAGATTACTTGCTTGATAGGGTTACAACCATGATGGTTCATTGACTGTCTCCATACTCTACTGTTCAACAGTGTCTGGAACCAATGCATACGTTTTTCTGTACTGTTTTCTTGCATCATGATGCACCATGGAAGATTACTTGTATGATAGGGTTACAACCATGATGGTTCATTGACCGTCTCCATACTCTACTGTTCAACAGTGTCTGGAACCAATGTATTCTTTTCTTTGTACTGCTTTCTTGCATCATGCTACCCCCTTGATCTCACAATGGTGTAGACTGGATGGTGTGTCTTCATATAGCACTTGCTGGCACATCTTAGACTTTGATTGGTTGTCAGTTCATGCTGAGATTGGCTGTTTGGTTGTTGTGTCTCCATTCAAGGAGCTTTCTTAATGTTGATATTCACACTACAGGGATTCCTTTACCACTGTCCCTATTAATGTTATAAGAGTAGAGCTGCATCTGAATGGCTTCCTTGATTCTGCATATATTTTTTACCAATGGGAGTCTCTATTTACTCATCCAACATCTTGCTAGCCAAGGCAATAACTGGTCTTGTGTGCATGTTCGGCTCTCTGTTTCATCTCTTGTGTTCTTTTTAATTCTTTCTTGTAGGGGTCTTCCTCTTTCTTTTATGTAGAATTTGTCACACACGTTGTATGGCATCCTGTAGCCAACAAATTGTTGGCCAGGAGGAACTTGGTCTTAGAGGCGCACAAATTAGCCATGTAGTGTTGATTCTGATGCGAAGGGAGTTTGTATGCCATGAAGGCAGCAGCAAAGGGTGTGAGAAATGTCTTGGAAGATCATTTGTTCAATGGACTTACGATCATAGTGTATATAACAGACTTTCTTCATGCTTTTATTTCTTCCTAGAGTCTGGAACCAATACATTCTTTTCTCTGCACTGTCGTCTTATCTTACAGATACTTTTCGTCAGATCTTTTAGTCACTGGGCTGCTTATCATTGGGTTGTCGTAAAATGCATCGACAAAGTCTTGTTTCTCTTCATTTAGGTGTCTTGAATTACTTTATTTTTCCCTCTTCAAACCTTGGAACTACCCAAGACTAAGTGGTTTTTACACAATGAAGTCCCGATGTAAAGAGCCACTAAAATGATTAAACTAAATCTAAAAATTCAGAGGGGCACAGGGGCTAGATCGACCATACTAAAGTATTAATTTATATATTCTCTATATTGTACAGTGCTTATAGTATAGTGTTTAGGTATTGGCATCAACTTTTCTAATGTTTTGTTAATCCATTTTTTGGTCACCATGAGATGACATCAGTTTTGACATTAGAAATAAAGCAAACAGCCCAATACCCGAAACTCACTCATACAAGTCTTTTCTACAGTCTTTTCTACCGTGATCGGTAGTCATCATTTTCCTTTGTCTAATTCCATTTATTATTCATTGTCAATCAATCAAAAGAAATTTGAGGTCTTTGATTGGATAAAGGCAGTATGCTCAGAATTTGTCTTATTTACACTGTCAAAAGACTTGCACTTCACTTCATTATCAGATAAAATCTTAGTGATTTTAATTTCTTGTTTTCAGCCTTAATTGACTTGTATTTAATTAAACTGTGTTCAGGTGCTGCTCATTCAATCACAGTGCTAATATCTTAAATCATTCATGTCTCAAGTTGAATTGCTTTATTGACAGAAACAAACCTTGATTGATGGTTAATAGGCACGCCCCAGAGATTGGCTACTCCAGCTTGTGTAGTTCCATAAAAACCCAAGGTTATTACTGACATTCATTCTAATTATTTAATCAGCAGCACTGCTTTATATCTAGTATAGCATTTTGTACAATGTTCAATACTGAGTTGCTTCAAGTCCATCATATTTTTATGATTCTGATGTCCTTTACACATTACTGACATATTTTGTTATATAACTAAATGTCTCTAATTCCAAGGATATATCCTTGGCCTATGACTAGCTTAGCTACTATGTCATGGTGCCAATCAAGATATGCATTACTTTATCATCATATGATACTGCTTAGAGCACTCATTTAGTATGGTCATCTAGTGAAATGGGATAAACATTTTTTACATAAACATGAAATATTAACGAATTAAATGTTTGAGTAATGCTTTTAACATTTATTTCAACATATTATTAATTATTATTATTATTATTATTATTATCATATATTAAACTTTTTGGTTTACAAATTTTAAGTTTATCAGAATATTTAGCTTGCGTTTCTATAGGAACCAGATCATACAATGCTAGTAATCAAGATATAAACCACAGAGAACACCTTATAAACATATTTACTTGTCAGACAACAACTTTGCATCTAGACAGAAATTTACCAGTAAATACCAATCAACACAATTGCCTTTTATACAAGACCAAAAAGAAACCAGTAAATACCAATCAACACAATAGCCTTATACAAGACCAAAAAGAAACCAGTAAATACCAATCAATACAATTGCCTTATACAAGACCCAAAAAAAACAGTAAATACCAATCAACACAATTGCCTTTTATACAAGACCAAAAAGAAACCAGTAAATACCAATTAACACAATTGCCTTTTATACAAGACCAAAAAGAAACCAGTAAATACCAATCAACACAATTGCCTTTTACACAAGACCAAAAAGAAACCAGTAAATACCAATCAACACAATAGCCTTATACAAAGTATGTGTTCAACAACAAAACAAACCATACATAACAAGATATTTGCATGGAAGTACAGTGCGTCATTTTATCCATGCTTTAAAGAAAATTCCCTGGATGAGATCAATGTGAGTGTTTTAAGACTGGCTTTAACTTATACATCAAACTCAAAAAATTCTTCTCCCTCTATACAGGAAAAAAAATCCTGTTCTACAACAGGCCAGGATCTTCCAACCTTCTCAGAATACAAGAGACTGAACAGCTGTCTTTTCTTTCAGCCTTTACCTTTCCTTCATCATTAGACTCATAAATGCTTCTTTCTCTGTAGAGGAAAACAATTCTGTTCTACAACACGCCATGATTTATCAAATTTCTAAGATCGCAACAGGCTAAACAGATAATGTCTACTCTTTTAGTCTCCGACTTTCCTTCAACATTAGACACCAAAACACTTCTTCATCTATAATAGGCCATGATCTATCAACCTGAAAGATTCCAACAGCCTAAACAAGTAGATGCACAATCCCTGGAGTCTGCTTTTTGATTTAAAGACTTTGCATTTACAACTGTATTTAACAGCTGAAGAGAGAATGTTTAGAACATGGGTGTCACAGTGGAAAATAAGTAACCAACAATTACCAAGCAACTTTATACATATTAGGCTTTCCTTCAGCTGGGATCTGTCAGTGCACACTTTACCCCTCTCAGTTCGTTTGCTGTTTTAAAAGTATTCAAAGCTAAAGCTACAAGGATCAGAGAGATGAAGAAACATAGAAATCATAAGGATCAAACTGTGGACCTCTATCTCTGAAGGCTGCACACTAGCCAACTGAGCTATGCCTGCTCCGTTACAAATAACACAACTCACATTGTCATTCTTTTTTTTAGGAAACTGCTTGACACCAACACTAGAAAACGTTTAACAAAGACTCACTGTGTATTTTGTGGTTATTGAAGTTTATAGCCATATATATTTATATTTGTTTATACTACTGTAGGCACCAGAAATAATTAAGAACATTAAATTAAATATAATTTCAATTCGAAATATTTAAACATATAGTAAAATAAACCTTAAATGAAATGGCTTGAGTGACCACCAAACAATGGTTTGAAATTAGAGTTTAGACTTTATATCAAGATACATACATGTATGAATACGTCAGGCAGAACCTTGACTTTCAGCCCTTGTCTTGTGGTTACTCAAGTGAATTAAGGTAAGGTCTAATCAATTCTTTTAAATCTGAGTGGTAAAAAATGTTAGCATGTCTTACATTATTTATAGCTTTTCTAGAAGAATGGACCAAGCATAATTAACCATTCATTTGTTTTGGCATGTAGCTTCATATTGAAACATAACAAGCGAAGCACATCTTGGAATTGGGCTATTCAACTACTCTTATAACGTTTTACTTTTCCTACTTATGGTGAAAACATTGTATGCCCTAGATTGATCTTTTTCTGACAATAGATCTACACTTGTTTGTACAATAATTTCTATTATATTCTATAATTATCAGTGTTGTAACATATCTTAAACCCGTTACTCACCTGCATCCCGTATTGATTGAATCTAGAAGTACACCAGAGGTAAGGATTTCACTGTAGACAGGTGTAAGTATATCAGAGATGAATACCAACCACAGATGGGTTGATAATCTTTAAACAAAGCATACTACAATAGGTATCGTTGACTTCTACAAGTTCAATGTTTTTCATTATACCATTTTTCTTTTTATGTCTCATTATTTTGTCAAGCACTGTGTTAAATTACGAAACTGAATGTGATGGTATCCAGTGATTTTAATGAAACCTGAATATCCCAATATCTATATAGTAAACCTAAACAGTTTTGGTTTTAAATATATTTGAGAAAGTTAACTATGAATGATTCTTAGATATCTGACTGTAAAGTAGTCTGGCAGTATTCTTGGTGCAAACATTTCAGTCTTTCACAATAAACCATGTCCATTATTTATTGCAATCAGCCATGGAGTCCTATACGAATCGAGTGACGTCACCTCTGGGGTCTGATCATCATAAGTAAGTAATTTTGGTTTGGTCTCTGTCGTGATCTTACAGTTTTTCTGAGTTCTCCAGTTTTCTGACCTGTGAGTTACTGTGCCCTAATTGCTAGTTTTTCAAATTATCAACAAATTTCCTTTCTACCAACTAGCACCCATAGTGAGTTGGATATCGAAGATGAGTTTACATTAAACCGCATTGTGGAAACAAGGAAGCAAAACGATTTCATCAATATTTGAAATTAGTGCTATATGTGTTGTACATAGTAATGATTTTACGCTATTGCTTTGGCTTATCTGTAACCTTTCATGTGCCTCTTGAATGTTGTTCACTGAGGTGGAGTCTCCTAAAAATTATAAAACCAGAGAATTAAGTACCTTGCAATGACATTTTTTTGGATACAAGACAACAGGGGTAGCAAAGGTGACTTCACCTCTGAGGGTCAAGAGTTGGATTCCTGGATTAAGCATTGCAAGTGAGTAGAGATTGAAGATTGACTGATTGCTTTGAGGGTTTTTTCTCAGGACGTTCTTTACAATTTGTATAAAGTGTCACAACTGGTTTACAAACACATACACAGTCAAAGCCTGCATGTGGCTACTGGCTTTTTCAATATCAAGAAGATTTCATGATTGGTGACAACATGTCTCATAATTGATTGATGTTTAAGAAGTGTTCAGCAAAGTATGTCTGTCCAAGTTTGACTGACATCAATTACAGCAATTACAGTTTTTTTATGTGGTCATGTGACTGGTGATGTCATGTCATATGATTGGCACTGTGTGTTAGCAATGTTCGGCAATGTTCTTTTCTATCAAAATTGACTAACTGTGGTCAAGTATTTGCAGACTTTTCACAGTTTATATGTAGTCACGTGATTGGTGACATCATGTCACATGATTGGTACCTATGTGTAAGCAATGTCTGGCAATTGTGTCTGTCCAAGTTTGACCGACAGTGGTCAAACATTCGTAGAGTTACTACAGCTTTAATGTAGTCATGTGATTGATGACGTCATGTCACATGATTGGCTGTCATGTGTAAAATTGTCCGACAATGTATATCCGTACAAGTTTGACTGACAGTGGTCAAATATTTGTAGAGTTATTAAATTTTATGTAGTCACGTGATTAATGACGTCATATATCACATGATTGGCATCTGTGTGTAAGCAATGTCCATCAATGTATGTCTGTCCAAGATTGACTGACTGTGGTCAAGTATTTGCAGAGTTTTCAGTTAATATGCAGTCACGTGACTGATGACGTCATATGTCACATGATTGGCACCTGTGAGTAACCAATGATTGGCAATGTATGTCCGTCCAGATTTGAATGACATTGGTCAAATATTCGTAGTTATTACTGTTTTTATGTAAAAATAACAAAGCAATGGCTGAAAGGGGCCTGGACACCAGTGTGTTGTCATAGCAACTACAGTTTGTACATGTTCCATACTTTGAATACAATTATGATTTAAAGTTTGAACAACATTCATCCCTCATACTGATGAAAATATGACATCATTGTCCTAATTAGCATTAACTTAAAGCTTGAATATCTTAAGAACCGAAAATGCTAACAAGAAATGAAATGTCAGTTTTCCTTTTTTGTTAAGCACTGTACTTTATCATGGTGTATAAATAGTAAAACTTGGATATATTTCATTGTAGTGGCAGACTGAAAGCATCAAAATATATTATTTAAAATAATAGGTTGGTCTGCCACACGATTCAACCAAACCCTGTTTTTATTATTTCTCTGAGTTCTCCAATATGCATCCTTCCTTGCTCAAGACTCAAACAATCTAAATTTCAAATCTATGTTTTAATTAACTGTACAATGACTTTGATCAGCTATGAGTTTGTTTCTGGATATGGATAACAGCTCTGAAGAGCCTTTTCAAGGAAAATGATGGCACAATATCAACATTTGGTAAGAATTCTTAAAGAGAGCATATTAATTCATTTCCCTAAAAAGCTGTGAGCATTATGCTATTAAGAATACACTAGGCCAGCCATTTATAGAATAAAGCTTATCTAAACGATAATATAGATTTCTTGAAAAATTAACTGTACTTAGGTTTGTTGGGGAGAAATTTGGACAAATTTCTGGAACTTCATACAGTAATATGCAATACATATTCTCCCAACAGTCATCAAAAGTTTGTCATATTGCCATCTCAAAATGACAGTTCCTTTTCAATGCTTCAAAATATTCAGAGCCAAATAGCCTTTAAAATAAATTATAGCATCAAGTAATCAGGAATCATTTCAGCTTGCAAAATAATTTAAAAGTAAAATTAATGCCATTTGAGTAGCTAAATAAACTACGTAATTACCTCGAACGTCGGCAATAAGCCTATACATCCCTCGGGCCTGCAGCCTTTGGGATGCTTATGGCTTATTGCCGACGTTCTTGGTAATTAACTCTTACTGAAATTCATTGATTATTCTTAGAAATATTAGATTTGAAGTAATTAATTAAAAATGCAAGAAAACATTAATGTACATCACATGATTGGCTGGTTCTGCCCTCTCTTAATCATTTGACAACATGTTGTTATTTATTGACAGCTTGTACATGCTAATTGATTAAACTGTAGACCAGAACTCTATAGCAGAAGCCTGCAAAGGTTCCTTGGGTAATGTTCTGAAGATTCCTGAGTACTATTGTGTAACTTGTCTATTTTGTAGGGGATGAATCAGGATGGGAAGAAAACGAAGGTATTTTATGACTGGTTTACCACAAGTAAATAAAAATTGAAGCCATTGATCAGACGCATAGTTCTTTAACATGACAAGTGTATCCCTTAGAACTGATCTTTGATTACAGAAAATACTGCTTTGAATAGCTTAATCAAAGCAAGAATTATTAACAAGATAATCTATTGCCTATGATGTCTTAGAGATCCTAACTTATTAGAAGTCCTCGCCATCTGCACACTTCTTACAAAACACAATTGTCAAACAAATTACTGAGTCTTCTGTTCTGTAAAAAGATCTTTCCAAAACGTAAGACCATTTTGAACACGTACAGTAGCTAGTTTATATTCTACAAGAATATGCCGTCTTGCTATTGTTAAGTATGCATGCATGCTAAATTGGCACTTGTACTTAAGCACTCTCAAAACACAGGACACCCACGGGTATGCATAAATGTTTTTAAAATAATAAGTGAAGGACACAACCATTACAGAAAGAGAAAGGTGACATTATTTATCAAAGACCAAAACCCTTATTTATGAACAAGGACATAGCATCCCAATGGGACTTCTGCACTTATAATAATAACTTGAACTTTGAATTATAATCCAATCTGCTGATGATCACTGGAGAGTGCTCTAAATATCAAACAAATAAATTATGCCCCGAAAATGGCTTCTAGGGTTTATTTTTATAATACATGCCTATTGTATGTACAGGGACGGACACACACACTAGATTCATACTACACAATTCTGCCCCATAGACTACCAATGCAAATATCCTTCCAGTTATAGGCCCCCTTGATTATTAGCCTACCTATCAGCATTTTGTGTTCATTTTAATGATGTACATACATAAAAGATGACTGGGAAGATAATAGGAATCAATAATAAATCTCTTTCTCTAATTCCCTTTAGAGTTGCACTGCCCCCCCCCCCCTAAAATAAGCATAAGCCCTCTCACTTCTAGCCCATCAACAATTCCATAGGATTGAGTAAAGTCGCCTACAACCAGGATTCTAACATTCACTGGCTGCACCACAACCTATTGCTACCTGACTTCATTATTTTCTTACACTTTGGTCTTAAACCTCTCTGTATGTCCCATTCATTGCCACAACCCACAGTTTTCAGTATTCACCATAGTCAACCTGTCGTCTCACATAACCAATCAAACAATGCTTATATTCATGGCCACAGGCTAATGTACTTTGAATGAAAACAATTGTTCAATAAAAAGCAAACTATTAAGTTCGTCAAAAAAATAAGAACTCTCCTGTTCAAGTTGTCTTAACATGTACATAATTAAGCATGGGAGGTTTCATCCAAGTGATTTTGTAAGGTGTAATGCTTCATACACAACACTAAACTGTGAGTATTTTGTAGACAATAAAATGATATTCAGAGAAAGAAAGCATATCAAATATTTAGATCCAAATTGTTTCAGTTTTGATGAACAGCAATCACTCATGAAACCTTCCACAGCAGATAGTAATGTTTTGTTTAAGAATGTTTGCTATCTTCATGTGCAAGAGTAATACACATAACATACCAGCAACTACAGCTATCAAAAAGACTGGGGGAGCAGAGTAAATCATTCATAATCATCTCCAGATATGGTTACTTGCCTGAAATGAAATTAAAAGAAATCATTAATCATGAATTGATCTATATCAAGACTGATTCCATAAGTCAGTCTAGGCTGAATTTGTTTGATCTGCTAAGGAGTCCATTGCTTAAATAAATGGCTGCTCCATTGCCAGCCTTGGTGACCAGCCAAAATAGTTTTAGTTCAGACATCACAGAAAACATCCATCAATTCACAAAGCAAAAAAAAATAGAGAAAAATTCCAAAGAATGGGGAAAATGGAAGAAAACTAAACCAAGACTTGGGAAATTATTGAAGATATAGAAATAGATAAGTTATAGTTCTTGGGAATGAGGTTACTTCTTACTGCTGTTAAGAAAGCTAACTAAAGAAATCTATCCAAAAACAGGAAGCACTCACTAATGACACCTTCCACAGCCAATAGTGATGTTTTGCTCAAGAATAACTGATATTTTCATGTGCAAGAGTAATACATTAACATACCAGTAAATATGGTTAGCAACTATAGTGAGGGAGCAAGTAAGTCCATCATAATCATCACCAGATATTGTTCCTCACCTGAAATGAATGGAGAAAATTCAAATTTAGACAAATCATTTATTACAAAGTCAGTCAGTCATAAGTCAGTCTAGGTTGAATTTCTTGTGCCAAATGAGTTTTAGCTCAGTGATCCCAGGAAACAAAATTTCAATAAACCTGAAGTGAGATGGCGTTTTACCCCCGTCTCTAGATCATAATCCTTTTCACATTGCTTTTGTTCTTTAATTATGACTATTGTTCCTGTATTCTCTAAGGAATCAAAAATTTTAATATGAAAGAATTTTAAGAACTAAATATTCATAAATATTGGATGGAATTCCTAATAGTGAGAAAAAGCTATAACCAGGTAAATTATTGGGATAAATATTATGGATGACAATAAAAGGCCAATACATTTTCCCAGTCATTGAAATGGAATGAGAATTTATTCCCACAGAAAAACCCAATGGAATAAAACATAATGGCATTCCGATTACTCCCTTTTCTTTTTCAATTTCTTAAAAATACTGCTGCATCTAATGATTAAAGACTCATTTAAAAACACTTAGCTTCATTAAAAAGCAAACAATTTTCGAATAGGTAATTGAAGAAATAGAAAACTTGTGCACGTGCTGTCATAAAAAATGCACGGGTTGGCAGAACACGAGAGAAGTGTTAAGAGAAGCACTACGCGTAGCTGAGTGCTTTTGGACACTTCTCAAGTGTTTTGCCAATCCCCAAGTGCCTTATGACTGCACACAGCACAGCAAGCAAGTTTTTTATTTCTTTTATAAAATACAAATTACAATAGGAATAAAAAGGAATGAAGCAACGGAAAGTGTGCACATGCGTGTGCAATGTGCTCTCATAAAGCACACTCTCCCAACCAATCAGAAACAACATTTATAACCGTTATTTTATAATGTAATGTAAAGATTGTACACCTTGAACCATGTTCAATTCCTGTCAATAGCTGACTCATAAACAATGCTAAGCCTGTACAAATGAATTTGTGGTCTTCACACAGTGGTATGCATTGAATGTGAAACTGGTGTATTATTGGCCTCTGGCATTATACTTTCAGAATTGATTCTACCTAAAGCATGGGGCAGAATGGGGCAGAATGGTTGAGAAGCCTATTGTTCTATGTTTTTGTTCGTCTTTATCCATTCTTATATGACAAGGCTGACCATGCACAGAGTAAGAAACGTTGCTCTGTTTGTTCATAGTATTTGGGAATATAGAAGTTTCCCCCCCAAAAAACGTTCTAAAATACTTATTACCGTTATTTGTTAATTAATCCTATATGATTAATACAAATTGTTTATTAAAAAGGAAATTGCCTTTTTCATTCTTTCTTATTTATCATCTAGTAACTTAACTGTATCTGCATGGGATTATTTATCGCACAGTTTTGTGGTCATCAAATGAAAGTTTTCACATCCAAAATGTTCATACATGAAAATAATAAGGAAATGAGTATTTTCAGCCATACTTGCTTTGGTTCATTTTGCTCAGTCAGTATCACGTGATGGTATGGTTCAACCTCAAAGGCAAAAAATAGCTTTGTTCTATGGAGTTTCCAAACCATTTCTCTCCATTAACTATGACCTAAAGTGAATACTACGGATTTCATTGAAGTGTGGCACGCATCAAAAAATTTGTCTGCAAATCTGCCTACGAGACTCTGTGACTGGGCCCTCTTGGAGGTGTGATTTTGTCTGCATTCCTTTCTCTGCTACACGTATTCCCATGCAACGTTCAATTAGAAATTATGGCGGCGAGTAGAAGGTTCGAGTTCAAAGTTGAGTATGGAGGCGGGGGAAGTTTTCGAGCAAATTTACCAGGAAAGAATCATGTTATGATATCCCCACCACTTTCAACAATCTCATCTATGAAAAGAGATCTCAAATCACTACTTTTTTTTCTTTACTGTAAAAACGACCAAGTTTGCTGATGTGCATTGTGCATTTCATGAGAAAGGAATGCAGACAAAATCACACCTCCAAGTGGGCAGAGTCACAGTGTCTTGTAGGCAAATTCGAACAATTTCCTACAAAAATCTATATTTTTATGTCAGGAAAACTAAAATTAAATATTAAATAAAAATGTAACATAGACTATTAGATGTTTTCCCAAATAAGCTTATAAAAAATGTAGGGTCCTATGCAAATTTTGAGGGTTTGCCCTCTTAAAGTCCAAAACATGTATGGTTTTTCATAAGGATCATGGAAATTATTCAGCGGTCTTGAAGCGTGCACTCATCATGGACTCAAATCGAAAGTAGCCAGTCACTTTAACTCTGGTTCACACAATTATTGTCATCATTAATGACCAAAGATTTCCAAAATGTTTGTTGTACATTAATTTGGTATCTCATTATGACAAGTGTTCAGAATATTACAAGTAAACTAAAAGTGGAATTAATAGATTTTCGAAAAAACATGTGTTGATGGCCGAAGCTCAGCGGTCGTGTTCATAAACTCGTTTGCATGAACCCAAGATGACTGACAGCTCAGAAAAGACCAAAATCTAATCAGGGTTTTGAAACAGCGGGTCACAATGCAATGATTTTTGATGTAAAATCTCTCTAATCAATATTTTTTACTACTTTGTATAAAATATGTTATCTATAAGCTTAGTTATTTGAAGAAAACAAAATATATTGTCACAAAACATTATTTGGCTACACAAATTATTTCATTGTTGGCTTTTTGTTTTCAGGGAGGAGTAGGTGAGGAATGGTATTGGTCTTCAAATGACAAAGAAAATTGGTTTTAGAAATTCTCTAAAAGGAAAAGAAAGTTGAACAAAGATATTCGAAAAAGTATTGATACACATATTTTAACTGTTCAAGATAAGAAAACCATCCCACGAACACAAAATGCATGTTTGAAAACAACTTCGACAACTTCACACGTGCGACAACAAGCTCTCGCAAACTCAACGAAAAGGCAACCAATATCAGGGGAAAAGGCCTACAGAGAAGCAAAAACATTTAAACTAAATCATACGAGAGTTATTTTTGAGCCGTCGAACGTTTCTTACCGTAAAATAGCAATGTTTTTCGTCCCCTTTAGAGATACTTTGCCTCCATATTTTTTCTCGTTTGCGACCGAAGGGGCTGATGGGACAAGTGAATACCCATAATACCATGCGCAGCTATTTAAACACCGCAACCAATCAAAGCGCACGATTTCTAAAGTAATTTATTCCCATTAGTTTTATTGCATAGAATTTTTCCCTTGTCATTAAACCTGCTAAATAGATATTAGATTAATACACATTAGAGTGTATTCAATCAGTATATCTTTGAAAAAAAATTTTAATTTTTGAACTTTTTTAAAAAGCCTTTGATGATAATAAATGGCTTGTCAGTTTCATTGATTTGCGGCAAGGGATTTCAATAGTTTTCTTACACCGGGGTTCCAAAAACTTGTTGTATAGGAATTCATCTCCAGTTTCATATAGGATTGAATATTATGGATTCATTCATAACTACAAGTGTTTCAGGATAGATATCTTTTTAACAGCTTTGTGGCTTGGGATTTTAATAGTATTTCATATACTGGTCTTCCAAAAACCTGTTATACAGGAATTCTACTCCACTAAAAAATATGCCAAAACTAGTTACACCTACTTACAAGAACGTTGTCATACGATATTATACGGTGGCCCGCAAAAATATCAAACACAGAGCAAATATATTAATGTCAGTACAAGAATGTGTATTTCAGCACACAAACATGTCTGCCAGACAGTAAAAATATTTTCCGGTACAAAAATATTTCCCTGCACAAAAATATTTCACAGTACAAAAATATTTCTCAGTACAAAAATACTTCTCAGTACTAAAATATTTCCTAATACAAAAATATTTTCCAGCACAAAAATATTTCTCAGTACAAAAATATTTCTCAGTACAAAAATATTTCACAATACAAAAATATTTTCCAATACAAAAATATTTCCCAGCACAAAAACATTTCTCAGTACAAAAATATTTCTCAGTACAAAAATATTTCACAATACAAAAATATTTTCCAATACAAAAATACTTCCCAGTACAAAAATATTTCTCAGTACAAAAATACTTCTCAGTACTAAAATATTTCACAATACAAAAATAATTTCCAGTACAAAAATAATTCTCAGTACAAAAATATTTTTCAAGTGGACTGGACGCTTGCTGGGAACTGGGAACGCATTGGAAATGAAAATGGCTGAAGCATGGCAGAACGTTCCAAATATTTTTGTACTGAGAAATATTTTTTGCTTCAGTGATACTTCTGTTTTTTTAATATAATTCCTATCCCACTAAATCACTGTTCTATTTTCGTATGACAACGTTCTTGCAAGTAGGTGTAAACCGTTCATATAGGATTGAATATTATTGATCCATCGTTTTTACAATGTTTTCAATTTTCTAACTAGATTTTTAAAGCATCTCAAGGTAGGTTTGTTTTTTTTTTCTTTCCAAATTTAAGCATTATTAATGAAGAATGCAAAATATTCACACCTTCAACCATCTACAGCAATAATGGCAGCAACAGCAACATGATCACATGATAAGTTCGACTTGCCAATGTTTTGGGAACAAATTTTGCCCACCCCCCTCCTCCCCCTCCCACAAGGCGGCAGGTCCATGCTATAACATAGACTTAACTATTGGTGGTAACTATCATTAGGGGCCATAGAGCTAAGAGAACTGAGGAGTGAGAGGCTTTAGCGCCCTCCAATAATTTTGCCACAATTTTTGATTTATTTGCTAATTTTATATTTGGTATGAAATTTAGTAACTGGAAGAGATTTCTGAAATGTTACTCCCCCTCCCCCCTACCAAATTCAAAACTTGCTCTGCAGGCACTGTTCCTATCATGATTAAGACAGTGGACTATCACTAATAGATATTCTAGTCAAGTAGAGTGACCACAGTAAATCAGTGAAACACTAATTACTAAATAGTACAAAATAGTGCTAGTTAAACAATAGAAAACAATGGAAATTGCATGAAATTGTGCTATTTAGTATTACTATAGTTTCACGGATTTACTGTTATCACTCCAGTATTCAATTAATAAAGAAAATCATCTGCAAACTAAGCCTACAGTATAGTTCTACTTATGTAAAGATTGAAGTTTATTGCTCAGAGATTTAAAGCAGACATATAAAGGATAAAACTTTCAGCCAATTTCCCCTTTCTCATTGTCTTTGAAACCCTTACAGTATCACAGGAAGAGCGATATTGCAAAACCATGTTTTGTAGTCGTTGTCCTTGAGTGCATGTGTCAGCATCTGGTTCACAAATTTGACTGACATTCAACTGACTTAAATATCTACAACGCTCAAGAATTATTCTCACACATTCTTTGGTTACTTTCCAACAGCCAATCAAATCCAGGTATGCTAGATGGCGGCAATTTTGTCCAAGTAATACAATGGATTCATCAGTAAGATGAATGCTGGATTGCGAGCCTCGGTACGATATGTCCAAGTATTGCAATTTATGGCAGTTTTGTGCAATAAACTTCATGCCAGTGGAAGTAATCCTATGACAGCCTGCTAAACTGATGAAGGTGAGATCATGACATAACCAAGTGATGTGTTTTAAACATTCATCAGTTGTTTTTGTGCAGTACGACAAGTCTATATGTCTAAGGGGTAAGGAAGCTGTTGCATTGCATCTAAAATCAAGGTTACACATATACGAACAAACTTGCATATCTAGATGACAAAGTTTCATGCAATTTTGTGCAATGCTATTGATGCCAATGCTGGTAATTCGCAAACATTCTGTCACATCAAGACTCTTCAAATTCTTACAGTGAGCAGCCACTACCAGGATTGACACATCTGATATCGCAAGACACCCACTGACATTTAAGTGGCTGAGGTGTGGGCAGCTGGTTGCAATAGCACTAATGCTGACATCCGTAACTCCCTGACACCACTTAACATTAAGATCTTCCAGCCTAGTGCATAGGTCTGCAACAGTCTGTATTGCAACATCTGTTATATTACCCATTGGTTTTGGAAGCTCGCAACCTGCAACACACAGAAATCGCAGGTTGGGGCAATGTCTTGCAATGCTCTCAATTGCAATGTCAGTAACACACTGGCATGCCATGAAGTTTACATGCTCCAACAGTGGACAAAATTCAGTTAAGGCTATTATACCAGAGTCATTCAACCCAGGGCAATGTGAAACGTCTAAAACTTTCAAACTTGAACATCTATTTGTAAGAGAATGCATCATAGTGTTTGTAAGATCCAGGCAATTTGGCAAGCCAAGCTCTTGGAGCCTCAAACTGACGTTGCTATTAGAGACTCTAAAGATATCTTCCGATAAAAATGAAGCATTTTCACAGTGAAAAATCTTCACTTTACTTGACATCAAATTACGAATCAATTCAGGGGATATTTCAAAGGTGTTTTCATATTCCTCGTCTTGTTCTTCTTGAAATATTCTAATTTCCTTCAATTCTGGGCACTTTGTTATAAACTCACTAACAGTTTCAGATGTAATGCTTTGTGGATCGTTATAAGATATCGTAAAAGATTCCAGATTTCGACAAGAGCTTGAAATTGTTTCCAGACCGAAGTCGGTCACTTTACAATTGCGAACTTTAAGTACTCGTAGTGTTGGGCAATTCTCTGCTATGATCTCTAAACACCCGTCATCCACCAACGAACAGTGGGTTAAATCTACCTCTTTCACGTTTGTACACCATGAAAATATGTTTTTTAGCACCTCGATGTTTAATCTTTTGTTGTTTGGGAATGAAATTGTCCTCCAAAGACTAGAGTCTGTGGCCAAATCTCTCCATCTTCTACAGATCAATCGCATTCTACACAAATTGTACGTCCTTTGCGAAGCTAAGAGACTGAAAATACCTAGCAGAACGGTGTCGGGTAACTCCTTTATATGAATCGTCATCTTTCTTCAATATATTTTTCGTTATTTTTATCAAGCAAAACTTTCAACTGCAGCCGCCATTTTGTTTGATGCCCATGCCAACAAGGCCTAACCCTACCCCCCATATATGCTAACCACAGGGAACCCAAGTAATTAGAAAAATCTATATAATCAAAGTTTCTAGAAGTAACAAAATGTTGTTTTTTTTTTTGTTTGTTTGTTTTTTGTCTATGTCCTTTTTTGTTTGGCTTGATAAGTTTTGTAATATGCTTTAAAATATCAAGCCAAGTGATTTTTCAAAAACATTTACCAACTTTTTTTGGTCAGCGGTTAGGCGCCGCGAGAAAATACTGGTCATATAAAAGCCCGAAAGTTATTGGAGACGAAATTGATCTTTCGTGGCTCTGGAGGACTTGAAACCCTTTCTCTGCTTATCAATCTTTTTTTTTTCCTAGAAAAACACATTTCTCATTTAACAAAGTTTCCTTCGACGTGTACGTCATAACATGCGTCATGACGTATGTAATATCAAGTTGTATGACATCATTTGATGTTCCATGATGTCATTTTCAGCTGTTTCATGACGCCATTCGCTGTTTTTACTGACGTCATCATTTGTCATTTGACATCATCCTAATATGGACCAATTATCACTAGTATCCTTTGAAGTAATATCTACAGCGATCATTGTGTACAGCGGATGCTCAGTTTGTGAAAGAACTTTGTATTCTAATGAGTTGAGTCCGTCTTTTTCGATATGAATGTGACTTTCTCTTAGCATGGCATGTCTAGAAAGATACAAATACATTCAATTCGTAAGTAAATAGAATGCTTTGGGAAGCACGAGTGGTGACGTGTGCACCATTTATACGACGCGTATCAACAATGCCACCCGGTTAATAGCGGTTATAGATATTTTCATTGCTATGCCAACCGGGGATTGATTTACTGACGAAGCGGGCAAAGCAACTTTGTGATAATCGTTAGAAAATTAACACCACTATGCTAATATTTGTAAACATCAGCAAATGCTATATAAAAATATAACGATAAGACGATAGGTGCTATCTGGGAAGAGATAGTGTGCAAGGGATTCTGGTTTTTGTAGAATAAGTAATACCAAAATCGTATTTGGAATTTGAGAAAATAGCGTGCGAAACATGAGATGCAGTGTGGAACATAACAACAAAGCTTTCGCGCGAAATATCGCTCACCAGTTTCAAACTCGCTCTCAGTCTCAGATCGGGAGTGAGGGTTTAAGAGTGACTTAGTAAGAGTTGGGGTAACATCTTTTGCCGTGATTTGCATAGCAGTCTTCGTATGACTGTGAAAAGCTCGCGGCACAATTGTAGGTCGTGACATCACAAGGCAATACACCAGACCAATCACATTGCGCGAGAATTTACGTACTCTCGATCTCCATCAAATCACATACGCGGAACACGACATTAACACGGCACGGACACGGTCACGCCAAGTTCAATGCACTGCCAGACCAATCACATTGCGACAGAAAAATGAGGCAATCAAAATGCTAGAAAACATCACGGTCACGGCAACAGACGCTTACGGCAATGAGATTTTTCCAGTTATACGAAACTGCTCTATTGCGCATGCTCTATAAGACTCAAGGCGGGTGGTCCCCCCAACAAAACCGTACAAGTAATAATATCGGTGCTTCCTAATTTTCAAATTATCAACGCGTGTGGTTATACCTTTCAGGGTTTCCTTTACTCTTTCTGTGTTTTATCATGTAATATCGACCTATCTGTTGAGCGGGGCGAGTGAGACCTAATGATGCTTTCATAACTCTGTTAACAAATGAGACAAACAAATTGATGAATAAGATGGATCACTCAGTTCAATGATCATAAACGACCATTATTTCTACTGTTTTAGTAGGAAAATAGCTAGTCCACTTCCGGTAACAGGTAATCCCCCACCCTCCCCCCTTTGCCCCCAGTATTTTGTCAGATTAATTATTTATACACCTTGTGGCTGGAGAGAGCTACGTTACATGAGACTCAATTATAAATGTACGATTCACAACCGTACATACAGGTATTCATCTTCCCCACCCCACCCCAGTAGTAACACATCTATGTACCTCAGTACATACAGGACATTATCTTCCCCACCCTACCCCCAGTAGCTATTACACATCTGCGTACCTTACATACAGGTCATCATCGTCCCCACCTCATCCCCAGTATTTACACATTTGCGTACCTTACATACAGGTCATCATCTTCCCCACCCCACCCCCAGTAGCGGTTTGGAAATCCATTTGCCTTCAAGAAATGTTCCGGCCAGAAAGCTTCCACTCCACCAAAGATTTTCTTGTAACCCAACCTTAAAGATTGAAGCATAATAATACTGAGTATTTCTACCTCAATCTAGCACCCAGAGCCTGGGTTTCTTTTGGCCTGCGGCGATGAACGAGGGCTCTGGCATAATCCATATTTTGGCGCATGCGCAATTTTCGGAAAGTGAGATACAAACGGTCAAAATAAGCAAAGTAAAAATTAAATGGAACTCAAAATCAAAGTAAAAATCATAGTACGGATTAAAGATGGGGAAAAATATTTATAATTTTTGGTAAGTCTTTGAACGCGTGCGCTGTTATACCGGAAGTCCAAGAAATCCTGGTCTCCAAAAATGGATTATGCCAGAGCCCTAGTTCTTAACCGCAGGCCAGAAGAAACGCAGGCTCTGGGTACGAGATTGGGGCTCTGTCTAATTCTTTTTTTGGCGCATGAGCAATTTCCCGGAAGTGAAATATAATCAATGGAAATCATGTTTTCGAAAAGGGTTCCAAATTTGCAGGGCTAAGCGTACGAATTTTTGCTCGGATAGCTCAGTCCCGTGTGAACGGTTCACCTAAGCGTACAACTCTTAGACCGGTTAAAAATTCGTGCGGGACCGTGAAAACGCAGCCTTACTTATACTTCATCGTGTCAACTGCAGTAGACATGTGTCTTGGTGAGGATGGACAACTGTAATCATTCCTGTCATCTTCGGGAATCAGATCCACATCATGGAACACAACACAGTCATATTTTTCCTTTTTCATCGCTTCTTGAAACCCTACGTTCATTAGCATGCCACGGTTGAATGGACTTTTACCTGACTAAAAAAGGTAAATAAAAGGAAAATATTACGTTACAGGCATAACAAATCGCGCCGTTTATACACACCCCTCCAGCGCTGTTTGGCGTGTAAAGCTGTCAAAGTAAAATAGAGATCTGCTTTCAGGGGCGGCGGAATTAAGCTGAAAATCATTGGAGGGCACTGAAATATTATATTTAACGCTATGTGATGCACGATTGCTGTTAGTATTTGATAACAGACGCATGCGCCAAAAAAATATTACTGAGAGAACCAACAATTTGAGGGGATCCAGCTCCCCCCTCCCCCCAAAAAAATTTCGTGGCCCCCTGGTTCCGCCGCCCCTGGCTTTTGCAACGCGTACGTTGCGCGCAACATGTTTCATTGTAAACACAACCTTTAAGAACCGTAGAAAGTCTTGCTTTCACGGTCAGTTACAGTGAGTACGCTGAGTGAACCGTGAACACTTCGAGTTAGTATGCCCTTTGATGCATACTTTAAATTATCCTTTGGGCCAATCGATTTGAAATAAGATTTCTTTATATCACTCGGTGTATTTGAGCTCTATGCTGTATTTTAGAGGATTTAAGACAGTAGAAAATTCAGGAAATATTAAAATCCTGAAATTGTTTTATAGAGCCCTTTATAGACCCCTTAATTTATTACGCGCGGAATATATAGATAAATACGCATCCGTTTTCAAGTTTTCCGGTTGATTATAAAATATATATTTTATATACGTGCGAAATATTTTTCATATATAACAATAAAGCACGCTGGCCAGGCAATCAGCGCCCGCATGCTATATAAAAATATCATATACTTGTGTAGAATAAAGATTCTCAGACAACCGCGCACTTGCGTTTGTCGTTTTGGTTTGACTTTCCTATTCGGAGGAAGAAAGAAGAAGAAGAAGGAGAAGAAGAAGAAGAAGAAGAAGAAGAAGAAGAAGAAGAAGAAGAAGAAGAAAATAATGATGATGAAGTTGTAATGACAACAATAAAGGAATAACCCTCAAGGGAAAGGCACTCCTAAAATACTAATAAATGCATCCTTTCTAGCATTTAAATGCATTTCATCATTCATCACAGATAAAAGACAGAAGGAAAAAGCATTCGTGGTACTGTCTTCAGGTGCGGATCCAGGAATTGTTCAGGGAGGGGTGCTGCGCACAAAATTAACCCAGGGAGAGGTGCACCCCTCACAATCAAAGGGGGAAAAAGCATTATTTTGTATTGGTTTTTACTATATCTTCGAAGTAGGGGCACAAAGTCGAACCAGGGAGGGGTGCGCACCCCCTGCACCCCTCCCCTGGACCCGCCACTGGTCTTACCCTACCTGTTCAATAACGAATATTCTGTAGTCCAACATCTGCCATCTTAGAAATCTATGCATATGTTTCAGGAACGATGGTAGATGAGGGTGTCTGTCACGAAACGGTATAACTATAGCCACCTGTAAGGGTAACAAAATGAAATAGTTGTCGTCTTACGGGACCAATTTTAGAGGGGGAAGGGGTGGGGATTCCTGACATTCACCACCTTTGGACCTGCTATATTGATATATCTTCAAAACTAATGTATCTCTTAAAAAATTATCAAAAATTAACATGTGAGTTTAGAGTTTTGTGCTCAGCAAACGTACTGAACTGAATTTCAAAATCTGTGATTGAACTACCTGTGGTTCGACGAGTATGACGTCACCTACCTTTGTGGCTTGACACTTTGTTGGCTTCCAGCTTCCGCCGGAAGAGACGAACGGTAGGTCTTGTTGGGCTTCTTCCATTTTGAGTGCTACTCTAAGCCTGTTGTCGATTTGTAATCGTCCAACTAGAGAAACGTTTAATTGAAGGAAGTCATGTCTCAGTTTCGTGAGCTTGCTTGGAATAGAGAAGACAAAAGGGGAAGGAGAAGGCAGTGCACAGACAGAACTGAAAAGATAGACACGAAGGAAGGAAAAAGGGATTGGAAGAATGAAAGAAAGAAAGAAAAAAAGGAAGGAAGGAAGGGAGAGAAACTAAACTGGCCCTAGTTCTAACAGATTACACATTTCAAGCTTTACTGATATTAATAGCTTATTGTTTTGATAAACAATATTCTGGTGTTCAAATAATTGATAAAGCTGAAAAAGTTTGGCTGGCTCGCTTTGATGAAGTGAAAGTTGCGTGACACGTCAGATCATATCTCACAGAAATAACGTAACTCGAGATATGGGAGTCATAATACGAAAATAAAAACGCTTTGACAAGTTAAACCTGCAATAAAAATAACGCCATCACAAATAGAGCAACTAACCTCGTTTTGGCTGAATACAACGAGTCGATGGGTTAGCTACTTCCAAGCTTTCTAATTCATCAATTTTTTTCATTAATTTATAAAGACCTACGCCATTGTCACGTATTGGTTTTCTCGTTGGCGGAAACAAAGTTTCATCTTCTATAGGACTTGAATTATCCAAGTCTTCTTTGTTCTTGAAATTGGAAAGAAAATCTAAAAAAGCTTGACTTTCGTCGTTATCTTGATCATAATCCCGGTGAAAACTTTTTTTTCGTGGTGGCCAGCGTTTTCAAATTTGATGAAGTTGGACTAAAAGAGATTTCAGATAATTTATCTTTACTGTCTTGTGGATTTTCGCGAAGCCGATGGTAAAATTCTCCTTTACGATATCCACTGTAATCTTCTTCGTAACTTATGGTTATTTTCGGGAGTTTTTTCATAACGAATCCGTAAAGAAAAAAATATCCGATACTCCCTAAAAACACAACGAAATACAAAACCTTTAAAAGCTGCATCGTTTACGTTTCGGGATGATAAGGTGAATAAATAAATGAACAACGAATCTATACCACACTATTGTATATATTCACTTGGTTACACGGAATTGTTAAAAAGAATGTAGTACGCCGTCTGACGTTGCCGTGATGCAACTCCTGAATTGTCTTAGGCTTTAAAAGGCTTTATTTCAACTTTGCTTCAACAAAAAAAAAAAAATTAAATTAAAACCTATTTAAGAAAAATATGATGTTTATTCTAATCTAAGATCAATATTATCTGTTTTACTACACTTTTAAAGCAATATTTTTGTCAATTTTTTTATCAGGGACTGTGATAGCTACTTAGGAACTCTGACACAGGTAGCCCACAAGGAGCGAATCGCGTCTTTAAACTTTTTAAACATCACTCTAAAGCTTCAAATCAAAAATTCACTTATTTCAGTTTTGAATAAAGAAAGTTAAGATATTTATACTCGATTAATTGATTTGCTCATAAATATTTTACACTAACGGAAGTGATAGCCTCGCTTTTGAATTTGGAAGTATCTAGATACCCGGACCCGGGAACGATTTTCAAAATACTATATACCCGGGGGGTTTTAATTTTTATTGAAAATCCCCGCTAATAATAACTTTCATGGATTCAAAGTCTTCTAACTTTGTTTAGGATAGCAAAGCGCTTCTTTTTAGTTTTCACGCAACGCAATTCAAGAGTATTACTTTGATTTATCTTTGAAATTTGGTTTGAATAAAGATATTTAATAACATTTTATAAAATTTAGTATTCAAACGGATAAAATAGGGGGAAAATAGCATTTGAAATGTATAATCGTGGTAATAATAGGTTTGATTAAATTCATTATAGTGTGGCGAAACTCGGCGAATGCATATTCATCAAATGTCTAAGGATTCTCAGAAGCGCTTTGCTATCCTAAACAAAGTTAGAAGACTTTGAATCCATGAAAGTTATTATTAGCGGGGATTTTCAATAAAAATTAAAAACTCCCGGGTGTCTAGTATTTTGAAAATCGTTCCCGGGTCCCGGGTCAGTCTAGACACTTCCTTTGAATTTTGGGTTAGCTGTGAAATTGATTTAATAACTGCAGCCGGGAAAAAAGGAGGAATATCTAGATAGTCTTTAAATTAATAAATATAGTGCTTTGTAGGTGAAATTTAGTGAAAGGGGAAATAAGAACATGGCAGATAAAGTCAGGAGAACAAGTATTTAGTGGATGGCTTTAAATATAATACTGTTACGGCACCAACTATCCGAAAGCCTCGTTAGCTCAGTGGCAGAGCACTGGTCTTGTAAACCAGGGGTCGGGAGTTCGAACCTCCCACGGGGCTTGTCGAAAAGTTTTTTTTTCTTAAAATTTTTTAAAAGTGTTTTTTACATTTTTCTATCAAAAGAAGAAAAAGATTCTATAATTCTTAACCGCTTGATAGATTAATTTTCTAGTGCAAGGCATAAAAGACATAATATGTTCTTTAATATAAGAAAAAATAACTTCCTATATTAACAAATTTTAACAATTGCCAGATACATTTTTAAAGGGACGTCTACTTAAAGAAACTCATTTGTTTTGGTTAATTCTTTATTAATTGTAATCAGTTAGCAATCTTTTTTATTCGATTTCATAGTTATAAGTGCCATTGAAACCACAGGAAGCCCAATAAAATATTGTGAACTAAATATAGCACAAAAATAATACGTGGTGTATTTAGGCTGCGTTCATTGTATTTCTTTATTTGTTTAAATATTTTTATTTTATTCATTCATTGAATTATTATTACTTATTATTATTACTAAAAGGATATAACTAGCTAAAACTAGTGTGAGCTGCGTCGGTGTTTCTAATGAAACAGTAATGATGAAAAGGTAAATTATACACCGTGAAAAGATGAAAAAACTTACTGACGTTTCGGACGCTAGTCCTTCTTCGGACGAAGGACTAGCGTCCGAAACGTCAGTAAGTTTTTTCATCTTTTCACGGTGTATAATTTACCTTTTCATCATTATTATTATTACTTATTATTATTACTTATTATTATTACTTATTATTATTACATATTATTATTACTTATTACTATTACTTATTATTATTACTTATTATTACTTATTATTATTATTACTTATTATTATTACTTATTATTATTACTTATTATTACTTATTATTATTACTTATTATTATTACTTATTATTATTACTTATTATTACTTATTATTATTACTTATTATTATTACTTATTATTGTCATTGTTGTTGTAACTTGAATTAGTATATGTAATAGGACTCCATGCCGTCCAATTAAGACTGAATAATTGTATGACGAAAATTCCAAGGACTGACAAAATTGTATGAGGCCGTAGGCTGAGTCCAATTTGGCAGTCAGAGGAATTTCTTGAGACTAATTATTTCTTGATTGGGGAGCATGAAATCCCATTACCTGCCTAATAAATCCCATATCAACAAGACCTGTCCAATTAAGAAAATAATATGAGACAATATGTACGAACACTATAAGTGTGTAACATAAATACCACTAAATACTACGAAATTATGCTAATCCTATTGTTTTCTATTGTTTAGTTAGCACTATTTACCACTTTGTACTACACTCAACAAAATTACTCGACTCTGATTGGTCGAGAGGAGTTCAATTATAGCGTTAATTGTACTCCATAGGAGTACCGAATTAAGTCGCTATGGCAACACGGCCAAAACAATGTCAAAACAATTTTTTCTATCATTTTGTACTTAAAAAACATATAAATAAAATTTTAAAGCCGTAAGAACTAATCTTTTTTATGCATTTCAGTTGCGCGATGGACTGAAAATCGGCCGCCATATAGACAAAGATGAACGGCGTCGCTTCGCATTTTTTACTCAAATTTTGTGGCAATTATATTATTGAGCACAGTTCCTCAGCATTCAGAGAAGCCTTAACTCTGCTATTCTAGTCTTTCTCTTGTCACTCCTCGATATTCTAACAATCCCTGGAAATCAATCGTACTCTGAATGGCGGTGGCCTTAACGTGATCCCAAAGGAGCACTCATTCACATCCGGCATGACTTCACCATCACCTTTAAGCTTAAAACTCCTCACAAACCGGGTAGTGAATAAAAAAGTTTCCATCCTTGCTAGAACTTCTCCAGGACAAACGCGATGCCCAATACCAAAAGCAATCAAGTTAGCGGCCCGCTCTGCATCAAATTTCCAATTTTCATCCAGGAATCTTTCTGGTTTGAACTCTTCTGGATTTTCCCATACCTCAGGGTCGTGGTGAATGGCGTATATGTTCAGCAAAACTGTAGTCCCTTTGGGCACATGGTATGGACCAATGGTAGAATCACACAGTGCCTCATGAGGAATAGCCAATGGCATCACACTACAGTGACGCAAGACTTCTGCAATAAACGCTCTCAAATATGGCAGCTCTTGGCGCTCGCTCCATTCCGGCGCGCGTGTTCCTATGACTTCATCAAGCTCGCGGTGAATTTTTTCCTGTACGTCCGGGTACTTTGTGAGGTAGTACATTATCCAGAGAAAATTCATTGTAGGCGTCTCACTGCCCGCCATTATTGTGTCGTTCATCGTCATAACTATACGATCCTCTGTCATTTCGTTGTTGTCTATCTTAATAAGATAGTCCGTAAGGTCGGGTGGACATCCCCCTGCATCATTCGCGTTGGTCTTGTCCTGAAGTTTTGCCTTGTGTTCAAGGTAAATCCTATTCAGTATGGCATCGCGTACATCCACGGCATTCCTGACTTTTTTGATGATGTTAAACGGCACAAATTTAAGGAATGGGAAAGTATCAATAAAGTTTGTTGCAGCTAGTCCCTTGACGAATATTGTCAAAGCATCCATTAGGGCCAAGAATTCGCTATCGTCGTCTCTGTAACGCTTGCCTAAGGCCAAGGTCGTGACTATGTTAGCAAAAGCGAAGGTAACGCCGCCCGAAGGGTCAAAATACGAATCGGTTTCGTTACTCCTCATCCGTTGGATCAGTTCATCGACCTCCTTTGAAACCATAACCTCAAGTCTAGGTTCTTTTCGTCTCTGTTCGTTGATCTTGCTAGAAATTGCGTTGTGCTGTTTCCTGAAGGTTTTAGAAAACGTTTGAAAACCAACTCCTTTACCGTTTCTTGAAAATAAACTTCCAACAAAATGTAACGGCCGTCCAGCAAAGTCGGATCCCTTTTTCAACATGGCTTCTTTGGCATTATTGTAGTTGTTTATAACGACCACGAGGTTGCAGCCCATATTGAGACGATACACTGGACCATAACGCCTAGCTAGTCGATAGAAATCCAGGTACGGCTTACTGGAAAGTAAGTGAAGGTTTCCAATAACTGGCAAAGGAAATGGTCCAGGAGGAAGGTACCTGGAATCCAAGTAGAATCGAACAACGAAGTACGCGACCTACAAAGGCAAACACCGCCAATGCCAACAAGAACATGCCAGCGTCAAAGTCTCAGGATTTGCTTTAAAGTTGAAGAAAATAGTTCAATGAACTTTATAGAATTGATTATTTAATTATTTCAGTCCGGGTTCTTGGATAGAAAATTCCGGAAAAAGAATTTACTTAAACAATTCAAATCTTTCAATTCACAACAAACTATGTCAACTAAGTCAACTGTATGGATAGATAAATAAGACGTTTGCATGATGGCGTCATTTGACTTCCACTACATAATGCTTGACGTTTTCTTTCGTATTCAAATTTTTAATCCTTATAGTAAAACAATTGGTGTTATTAACTGAACAAAAGCAAGTTTTAAAGCCTGTTAGTAGAGGTCAATGACGCATTCATGCAAACGTCATATTGAGTGCGTTTCCATTTGGAAGTTTATTAATGGTTTAAAATCTTATAAGGTGTTTGTTTACATTTACTTACATTGCAAAGTTCCTTGTACTCTCCAAAGATGGCTCAATAATAAAACCCGAAAACGTTTGGTTGAAACGTTGATAATAGATACACTCAATGTCATTAACGTTGTCCACCGAAAAAAGACGCTTAGACTAAAAGAAATGTCACGCGTTCTCTCGAACGTTCTGGCATAAACAAGCGCTGAAGTACCATTCTCCATCTTAAATCCTCACTTAATGGTCGGGGCATTCGGACATTCTGGATTTTCGATTCACGAGTTGAATTTTAGATTTAAAGTTCAGGCTGACGCACAGGAAGCATAGACTACACTGAATGAAACACGCGATTCTTTTAGTCTAAATGTCTAAATGTGAACAACGTGAATGACATGATAAACTATTGAACTTTTAGTTCAAGATTCTTAGATACAAAAAGGTCGAGAAGAGAGAATGAGATGTGAATCAACATTGTTTGTGTATAATTAATACCTTGGGATTTGAGAACGGTCTGAATCAAGACCTCACTCCAAGGGGTTAACCCCTTGGAGTGAGGTCTTGATTCAGACCGTTCTCAAATCCCAAGGTATTAAGTATCTTAAAAGGTATTAGGTATCATAAAAGAATTCTGCGTTACTGAAGTTTTGAATCGACATGACATGAGTTTTAACTAAGTCCATACTTATTAATGATTCCCCTCTATTAAATATAAGCCTTACCTTCTCAGTGGTTTAAAAACGAACTTGTAAACTGTTCGGGTCGCAGTATTAGTTTTGGCTACATTGAAAATATAACCTTTTATCGCAATATTGATCTTATCCTAAGTCAAGTGTGAAAATGGGATGGTAATGACTGATATTGCATCTGCGTTCGCACGCATGCACGTGCGCCAGTCTCCCCTATGTTTGGGGCATATATAAACCACTTTGCTTTAGAACTTCTGACCTTTAGTAGTAAATAAACATAGGCTCCGATATGAGGACGGGTACAGACTCGTACCCAGTCGTCAATTGTTTCAGGCTTTTCTGCGCGCGGTGGCACCGCGGAACTCATTAAATCCTTCCCATCAACCACAGCGTGAGATCAATAAAACAAGAAAAGCGACTGGAGTCGGAGTCGGATTGACACGGACTGACTCGGACTGACTCGGATTGACTCGCAATGACTCGGACTGACTCGGACTGACTCGGACTCGGACTATATACCCCAATGTAGTCTACAATCGTTAAGATCATTAATGTTTTTAAAAGAATTTTTTTTTATTAGTCACACATATTACTATGTACAGATTGATCATTTTAGTGCTTTTTAACCTAATGTAAGTAGTTTATATTATATTACAGTGTACCGCTATTAAGCGGACACCCTTGGTCAACCTTGCCTTAACAGAGATATATTTTGCTAAATCAAGAGATATCGCAAAATCTTGTTTAAATGCTCAATCATGATTGGCTAATTTGTATGAAAATTTTGTCTGGGTGGGCTTGGTCGGTGTAATCACACAGTAAACGCGGTCCTCAAATTAGCGCCGACCAAAATTATTAGTAAGCGCAGTCCCGGGAATTATAAAGTCGCATATGAAACCCAATATATTTAATAGATGTTTATAAGTTATGGTATAGGAAGAAGATGAGCTAATGTCCGCTTACAAAGAAAACAAAAACAAAACAAAAAATAAAATGTCCGCTTACTGAAAAGATAAGTGTTGACTTTATAGAGGTACCACTGTAAGTTTAACATCTAATCTCATACGAAAGAGGTTCAATTTATTAGCTTCTAATAATAAACATTAATATTAATATTATAGTCATAAAACCTGGGAATATTAATTAAAACGGATCAAAAACCGTTATTTTCTTAGACATTGTTAGAGTGATTGCAGTCAATCTCTTCGGATATGGCCTTTGCACCATCTCGTGATGGCAGCCATGACATGAGGCACAAAAATAGTGTCCCTGGGAAACAGAATTCTTTCTCATGTTAATCAGATTAGATCAGATTTAATAGACCTCCTCGGCTCGGGCGTAATGTTTTCGCATTCCAGACCACGTGTCATTCCCTTGAGAATAATATTCTTTGTTTGATATAGAAATATAGATAAGTTATAGTATATATAATTTTATAAGTGCTACGCGGTCCACATATTCTCAATCTTTGTTTGAGTTATATTCATATTCATGTGTCTTCTCGTGTGCAACCGAGAGCAACCGTTGAACAAAGAAATGATACTCTATAGAATAACAAGTGGTCTGAAAATGGGAAAACATTACGTCAGAGCTGAGGAGGTCTATTGTTTTTGCCTCTCTACATGGCTGCCAACACGTGATGGTGCAAAGCCTCTAATGACTCCAAATAGGCCATTTTACAGCTCAGTAATCACGTGCTGATTAATTCACTGAAGAGCAAATGAATGAACATCTTGATTCGTATGGGTGAAATATACTGGTGAGCAAACAAACTTTCTACAACCTGTTAACACACTGGTTACACATCGTTTCATTCAATTTTGCTCACCAGTACAGACACGTGACCGTTTACTGCAAAGGGCCTATGAACCTTTATCACACGGCAGCCATGTTTATTCTCATGAGAATAAAAACCTTTTTCTCACCCGCGTAAACTTATTCTCAAACTGTTGTATGTGAGACTACGCGTGGTAGAATCTATTGCTCCAACCAATCTATGGCTGCCGCGAGAAAAAGGCTATTGCGCAAAGAGACAAGCAACTAAAGTATTAACACACATGAAAAAATTGTCAAGCGATCTACAAAAATTACATGCCTTTGTAATAAAAGGTGTAAGGGTATCTCGCTTGGGCTTCCTGTGGTTTAACGAACATCTCGATAACCTATTCTCATGTTATCTATCTTATACGATAATGGCAACACAATTCGACAATCAATTAAATTAATTATTTTATAAAGCATTATATTTTCATTGAACCCCTTTCTACATCTTAAACGAAAGTGCCAAGAAAATGTCAACGAAAAACGAAGAAAAAAAGTAATAAATTTAAAGATAGCTGTCCTCTTATTGACGATAAACTCGCGTCATCACATCGTCAAAGTAGTGTGGATCCACGAGGCGTAGCCGAGTACTACTTTGACCATTTGATAACGAAATTTATCGTCAATTAGAGGACAGACACTCAAAACACTGATGTTAATGTTTTTACAATACTAGTAACAAAAACGATAAAAATTTCTCGTTAGTGATCAAAACAATCAAAGAAAAGAATGTTGACATACATTGGTTACCAATGTACCTCTTCAACTTTGGCGTAATGTTTTCCCGTTTCAGACCCCGTGTCATTCCCTTGAGTATCATTTCTTTGTTTAACAGTTGCGCACGAGACTGACGGGACACAAGGGGAGGGGAGGGATGGGCAGGGGTAAACCAGTACCCAACACCTATGGAAATAAAAAACTGAAATCTGTCCTCAAAGATTTCCAAAACTAAAAATGAAATTGCATCAAAGTTTGCATGTTTGCCAAACAATGTAATAGGTGCATACTATATATCGACCGTGAAACACTTGCAAGGTATTTGTATAGGAAATTAGTCGAACGACCTCGAGTACAATTCGGAATTTATAGCTACGAGTGATGTTTTGAAAGTTTCCAAAATTGGACAAGCCTTTAGGCCAGTTCAATTTGATAACTTTCAAAACGTCACGAGTATCTAAAAATTCCGAATTGTACGAGCAGATTGTGCGATAACGAAATTAAGCAAATTAATTGGGACTCGACAGAGTACCATTTACCGATGTAATTGTACTCCTCTTGTTCAATCAGAATCGAGTAATTTTGTAGAGTGTATTATAAGTTCATAAATTAGTAAGCTCAGTAGACCCCAGTAGACCGTAGACATACAAAACATTGCATTACCTTCTACAATTTTGCTTGTGAATTTTTTCACGGATTTATGATAAGCACTCTAGCGTATAGAAACAGTTACTGAAGACGTATTATGGAGGTACCTTCGACCTAAATCAATGAAATTGGCTCCCTAACTAAGCCATTGATTTGACCGTTTACCTTCAACTGACAGATAAAGGTCCAGAGGAACTTTACGAGTAATCCAAATCGGAATGTGCTCACATTAAATCTAAGCGACATTAAACACTTCCCGGAACGTCACGAGAGAATACAATGTTTTATCTGTGAACAAGCAAAATTTGGCTGAGTTTAGATAATATGTTTTTATTTTACGTTATTGTTTAAGGGGTAGACGAAGGGGTATTCAGGAAGTTAGAGGGTGTTTAAGAGGCTGTGCACGTAAAAACCGACCGGTGGGGTCTGACTCAAAAAATCGATTTCCCTGATTTTTTGCTCATTTATAGGGTTTTACCATAGAATAACCAGAATGTATTTTTTATGTTTTCATTGTTTTTATTTCCCAAGAAAATTAGCTCCAAAGTTCGAGCCAGCTTGGAGGCTCAAATTAGCATCAATACAAGGGTTTCAAAACTCGTTGCGGAGCAAGGTTTTCTTCTTACATTATTGACAAATAAGCCAAGAAAACTTTATATCAATCATATGAGAACGATTCTGTGCTAAAATATTGAACTTTTTCTCAAAAACGAATTTCTGGCAAATTTTTGAACACAGTTTATTCGGCTCAAGCTGGTTTTACCACTGGTCTTTAAATCGGAATACTTTAAAAGTGGCAAAGTTTCAAACCTAAAATCAGACCAATTCTGATAGATCTAGCCTTATATTTCAACTTTATTGGAAAAAATTTGTCGGCCGATGCAAAACGACTTTGCGAGCTTTCATCAAAGTTACTATATTTTGATCGTTTATCAGCTGCCGAATCACTTCCGGTCTGTGAGTAAAACACAACAATTTGCATAATTTGATCTCAAAAACAAGACAAAAAGTCACAAATAAAATTTTATTTTGAGTATATAAATAAAAAAGATAACTTAGAAAGAGAAATTGCCAAATAATTACGCCTTAGGCCTTCAACAAAAGAAATTATAAACACTCACTTCGAGACAACTGCCGTGATCCATTCTCCGTTGCATAAAAATCTCTCTCGACTACCACATCGCGAAACAATTCCATAATAAAACAGGATAAATTTTGCTAGGAAAACATACGAAGTACTGAAATAGTAGCTATAGCAATGGAAAGATAAAGCAATAATTCGTCTTTAAAAATCATTTATTAGAGCAATGTCTAATGGTCTTTCGGTGCAAGGCCGGCAAACAAGTCTGTCTGAAATAACTGTGCTTCTAATTATCCTTTCACCGCGCTTGCCGGCAAGCTGTAGCAAGTCAGTTCCAAAACTGCTGACCGAAGGCAGAGTCAAGGTTTTCGGAGTTTGCAATGGCGACTACATGTTCCTTCAAAAACAATACTTTCCTTAGAGACTGTGGACCATCCCGTGGTCATACGGAAGTACTATTCTTAAACACATGTCGTGATGATGTAAAAGGTCATCTTCAGAGCTGTCACCTATCGCGCTCTGACTTGATAGAATATGAATTGATTCTCCAGAGGGCCGGTTTTGAAAACATATCTTCTGATGCAACAAAGACCTTCCGTGTTTGTCCTCGTCACAGATATGGACTGGGAAAGTTTTGGAGACCACCTAGATCATGCCAGTATCCATCTCACAGTGTTTCGTCATCTCTAGTCAAAGGACGCGATGTCATTGGCCAGGACATCTCGAATGAAATTACCAACCTGTTTGGAGTAACAGTTCCACTAGGATCACGTAATTATATCATTTGAATGAAATACAGTAGTCAAACTATTGAATGCTAGTTTACTGAATTACATGATTTACTTCATAATAATAATAATAGTCGAGGGGAGGGGTTCTATATAAGAAAATAGCATTGGAAAAAGTGGGGTGGGGGGTAATATTGGAAAATATAAGAGAATAGTATGGAAAAAGAGAAAGGTGGATGGGTTGCCCCCCAAACCTGCGGCCTCTGAGGACTTACAGAAAATTTGTGTTTTAACAGCAATATGCTATAGCTGTCGCAAAAAAAACACAAGAAAGAAGTCAAAAATCAACCCTTCCCTGCTTCTTCGGAGGATAAGAAAGAAATATTTACACCTGAGAAAGCAAATACCTATGTGCTTCGGTAAGTTTTCCTTTTTTTTTCTTTTCTTGAGTTTATTTATTTATTTATGTTTGTTTGGTTTGAAGATTACTCCTTACGTATTTACTGATCAATTTGTTAGGAATCGTCCAGAGGCAGAGTATAGGGAAAGTTTTACTGGTACGCCAATTCAACATCCATGAAAAGACGTGATCCTTGTTGGACACCTAGCAGCATGGCTGATGACGACATCTTGGAGTCAGAAGGAAATATCAACCAGAGCGTCGTAGATCAAGAGGTACTTAATTTGTACAACCAAGGTATGGCATCACTAGCATCTAAAATATGTCTAGAGTTTTCACCACTGCAGTCTCGCACAAAAACCACATGGGAAGATACCAGTGAGATGATGAAAAAAGAAGTCAAGGAAAATGTATTACAAAGCTGTCAAATTGTCTGTGAAGTTGTTGCCCCTAATTCCAGCAAAGAAGTTTACGACTCGCTATTCATTGACAAGGCGAAAGATACAGACTTAATTAGTGAAGAGCTTCTGTCCCTGATGACAGTATACCGAGATGCCCCTTCAAAAAATGTGAAACTTCAAATCATGAGCATTTATGCGTCACGGTTTCCTGCTGAAAAGTTGATAAAGTATCACGAGCCTTATGAGAAGATCACGCATTGGCAAATCAAGCAGTCAAGAAGTCATGCGAGAAAATATGGCCTTGGGGTTCCAGAGCAAAAAACACTTCGCCACCGAGTACGTCTTCCGATGGATAAAGTTGATCATTTCATTGACTTCAGTGACAGGCCTTACTTTTACCAAGATGTAGCCTACGGCACCAGAGTTCTTAAGCTAGATAGTGGATCAGAGGTTAGCATGCCAAATGTTGTGCGCAATGTTACCAGGTCTACCATGGTCCATCAGTATTTGCAATACTGCAGCGAAGAACAATTTACACCGTTATGCCAACGCACTCTTTTTAAAATTCTTGAAGTTAGGGAGGCGTCCCAGAGAAAATCTTTGCAAGGTCTCGATAACACGGCGGCAGATGGAGCTGTTGGATTTGAGTCGCTCGAGAAAATAGTAGATGATCTGGAATCTTTAAGGGCTTCAAAAACCTGGTGCTGTGAGACGAAAAAGCTTCTGAATGAGTGCAAACGCTATCTAAAAACTGATTATCGAATACACTGCCAAGATAGTCATTCATGTTGTCCTGATCACTGTCGTGACTACGCTCTAAGCGATGAAAAGGATAAAGCCTTTAATGTTACATGCAACCACACTCACAACGTTCAGTGTGACAAGTGCGACTCCCTGAACTCAGTTCTGAAAGATGTCGAAAAACAAATCAAAAATCCTTCCATTTCATTTTACAGCTACGATCAGCAAGAAGACCTACTACATGACTGGAAAAAGAGTAAAGAGAGCATCTACGACTGGAAGTCCCACATACTTAGATCAATAAATCAAGAAAGTGCAAAGCAAAGTGTTCTTCAAAACCTGAAACCCAACGAGGCTTTGATAATTTTCGACTGGGCAATGAAATTCCAACAGTTGAAATTTCGAGAGAGACAATCAGACTGGTATGGAAAACGTGGACTAAGTTGGCACATTAGTACCATCGTGTTGAAACCTGAAGAAAGTAGTGAAGATGTTGAAGTCCGAACGTACGCTCACCTATTCGACAAGTGTACCCAAGACTGGTATGCTGTCCTCTCCATCGTTGAAGATCTTCTTGGCTGGGTCAAGTCTAACATCCAGCCTTCAATATCTCATGTTTTCTTAAGGTCAGACGAAGCTGGTTGTTACCACAACAATTTTTTAGTTGCGGCTTTGCATGGTAACAGTGAGAGGACTGGAGTAACTATAAAGCGGTTTGATCACTCCGAACCACAAGATGGCAAGGACATGTGCGATCGCATATTATGCCCAATGAAGACAGCTGTTCGAACCTTCTGCAACGAGGGTCATGATATAAGCAATGCGAGTCACATCAGGACTGCTTTGCTCAAACGACCAGTTAAAGGAGTCTCAGCTGCCGTTTGCTCCGTTCAAGAATCAAACAAGACACTCAAGGTGAATAAGTTGGATGGCTTCAGTAAATATCACAATTTTGCCTTTGAGAAAGATGGTGTGCGTATTTGGAAATGCCATGGGATAGGATCAGGAAAGCTAGTCTCTTATAAATCGTTGACGCAATTATCTCAAGAAGCAACTTTACTAAAAGTTGAGCAGCCATTTTTTGACATCAGTCAATCAAGGGCTCTAACGTCGAAAGCCGAAGACCCATCAGAATCCAAAGAGACATCTCTAAACCTTCTTTGTCCACAGCCTGGATGTAAAATACTCTTTGCTACCTTTGCTGATCTGGAACTCCACATTGATGTTGGTGATCATGCTGAGAAAGAAGGGAAAGAGACAGTAAGTGTCTATGATACGATTAGAAAGAGGTGGGCGAGTAGATTCACTACCATACAGATTGAAAGAAATACGACGAGGCTTCAAACAAGCAGTACATTAGAAACTTGCACTCAAGTTCAGGGAACAGCAACTAGTGTTGAGCAAGGATGGGCCCTACATAAAGTACGAGGTGGAGGAACACAGTTTTCTCAAAAGGTACGAGACTACTTGACAAGCAAGTTCGACCTTGGCGAGAAAACAGGTCAGAAATGCGACGCAGACCAAGTAGCAAAGGATATGCGGAATGCGAAAACCGTTGACAATCAAGGAATGTTCACGAGAGATGAATGGTTGACAAAGACGCAGATCAAAGGCGTCTTTTCTCGTTTAGCTTCATCGAGGCGAAAAGGTACAAGAGTGGATGCAACACCTACCTCTGTAGAAGATGAAGAAGATGAAGTTTACGAACAGGAACGCTATGACGTCATTGAGAAAGTGCTGGAAGAATTAGGCGTTAGACATCCTATCGTTTACGACGTTTACAATCTCTGTAAATATTGCGAAGACGACCTCCTTTCTTCCTTTAATGTTAGTATGCTGCGAGATATCTGCCGGCACTTTGACATTCCATTCAAGTCAAGAGATCTAAAGAGAGTTCTATTGGAAAAAGTGGCGGGAATGGTCAAGGAGTGCTCTTGTTGCAACTGACTGTCGGTTTTGTTAGTGTTTTTCTTAATATGATGTCCCATCTGTCAAAGATCGAAATCCTCGTGTCTTTTTTTAGTCTATACTTGCACTTGTCGAATCTAGTTCCCGATAACAGACCTTTTCCATACCGCGGGGGACTTGGCACTGGAGGTATGACAAAAAACGCTTGTGCTCTGGAATTCGTCTTTTTTTCCTTGATAAATGCTTCTAAGCTTTTAACTTCTTTTTCTAAAGATTTCTTCCCTAGCCGCCATTGTAAAACGCCTGCAAGCATCTCGCAGGGCGGTGTCTCCATACCTCCTGTGCCGAGTCCCCGCGCGGTATGAAAAAGGTCTATTCTAATAGTTGTTCAGTACTAAAACAGTCAAGTAAACTGCCTTAGTCGTAATAGAGCGTTTTCGTATGACTGTGAAAAGCTCACGAAACGAACGTAGTGAAGACAGCGTTCCCAAAAATGAAAATCAAGAGTCACGGTTGCAACAAGTCTTGGCTTTATCCAATCAAATACGTCACACATGTAAAAAAAAAAGGCGGACACGGTCACTGAAGCGCTGGGACATGGCAATGCCAAACCAGTCACATTGTGCGAGAGAAAATAGCCAATAAACCATCACGGTAAGCTGAGGGCAAGACACACAGCACTAAACCTTTCAGTAACAGTCATATCAAATATGTCCTATTGCCATTGAGTGCGAGCCTCAAAGTTTGATGTTTCACTCGTCGATGTACTTAATAAAATTGCATTTCAACAGCACCCAATCTGGAAATTTTGTATCCTGGGATTACCCCTCCCCTAACTAACAAAAAAGAAATAGAAGACTGGGAGGGGGGGATTATTGAATTTCAGTTCTTTGTATGCCTTGATCAATGATTTTATTTATCGTTACTGCTGCATGAAATGGATCAAGTAGAATAATATCAAAAATAAAAGCTAGTATGGACTACTGTAAACTTCGAGGGTCAAACGTCAAATAAAATGCCGATTGACGCGCGCGGTGACAAGATAATTAGAAGCACAGTTATTTCAGACAGACTTGTTTGCCGGCCTTGCACCGAAAGACCATTAGACATTGCTCTAATAAATGATTTTTAAAGACGAATTATTGCTTTATCTTTCCATTGCTATAGCTACTATTTCAGTACTTCGTATGTTTTCCTAGCAAAATTTATCCTGTTTTATTATGGAATTGTTTCGCGATGTGGTAGTCGAGAGAGATTTTTATGCAACGGAGAATGGATCACGGCAGTTGTCTCGAAGTGAGTGTTTATAATTTCTTTTGTTGAAGGCCTAAGGCGTAATTATTTGGCAATTTCTCTTTCTAAGTTATCTTTTTTATTTATATACTCAAAATAAAATTTTATTTGTGACTTTTTGTCTTGTTTTTGAGATCAAATTATGCAAATTGTTGTGTTTTACTCACAGACCGGAAGTGATTCGGCAGCTGATAAACGATCAAAATATAGTAACTTTGATGAAAGCTCGCAAAGTCGTTTTGCATCGGCCGACAAATTTTTTCCAATAAAGTTGAAATATAAGGCTAGATCTATCAGAATTGGTCTGATTTTAGGTTTGAAACTTTGCCACTTTTAAAGTATTCCGATTTAAAGACCAGTGGTAAAACCAGCTTGAGCCGAATAAACTGTGTTCAAAAATTTGCCAGAAATTCGTTTTTGAGAAAAAGTTCAATATTTTAGCACAGAATCGTTCTCATATGATTGATATAAAGTTTTCTTGGCTTATTTGTCAATAATGTAAGAAGAAAACCTTGCTCCGCAACGAGTTTTGAAACCCTTGTATTGATGCTAATTTGAGCCTCCAAGCTGGCTCGAACTTTGGAGCTAATTTTCTTGGGAAATAAAAACAATGAAAACATAAAAAATACATTCTGGTTATTCTATGGTAAAACCCTATAAATGAGCAAAAAATCAGGGAAATCGATTTTTTGAGTCAGACCCCACCGGTCGGTTTTTACGTGCACAGCCTCTTAAGGATGTTTAATTTTTAATAACATATGCCTTGTTTTTATTGGTTGGAAATTTATAAGGATAACGATATTTATTCCTTTAAAAGGTGTTTAAGGATGTTTAATTTTTTAAGATTAAAAGATTAAAGAGCATTTTGTCTCGTCTTGTCTTGAGCTGTCTTGTCTTGTCTTGTCTTAAACTGTCTTGTCTGTCTGTCTGTCCGTCCATTCGTCATTCCATTCATCCTTCCGTTCTTTCTTCCTTCCTTCCTTCCTTCCTTCCGTCCGTCCTTCCTTCCTTCCTTTCTTCCTTCCTTTCTTCCTTCCTTTCTCCCATTAAACCGTCCTTCCGTCCGCCCTTCCTTCCTTCCCTTCTTCCGTCCTTCCTTCCGTCCGTCCTTCCTTCCTTCATTCCTTTCTTCCTTCCTTCCTTCCGTCCTTTCTTCCTTTCTTCCTTCCTTCCTTTCGTCCTTCCTTCCGTTCGTCCGTCCGTCCTTCCTTCCTTCCTTTCTTCCTTCCTTTCTTCCCTTCGTCCGTCCGTCCGTCCGTCCGTCGGTTGGTTTGTTTGTCTATCATTCTGTCTGTCCATGTCATGCATCTAACTCGTTTAGTATTGAGTTAATAATAAAACAATTCGCGTGATATTAGAAAGTTATCAAGACCTCGACTTCGGCAGAAAAGATTGCCTTGGACTTGGCAATTTATGATGTCATGCTCAACCTTATCTAATAATTGTATTATAACTGTTGTTGATACATACCATAATGTTTTGATGGGATTGATATAATCATAGACCGTGCTGCGCTTCCTGTTGTTGTCCTGGATGGTGTGTGCGATCCCTCTGAGGTCGTCAATGAATCTTAACACCAAACAAATATTAATTGAGGAACGTCCGTCTACAAGGTCGATATTAACCATGATGATGATGATGCTGATGATGATGATGATGATGGTGTTGATGATGATGATGATGATAATGACGATGGCTAAGGTGATGATGGTGATGTTGATGATGGCTATGGTGATGATCGTGATGATGATCGTGATGATCATGATCATGATGATGGTGATGACGATGATGTGATAGTGATAGATAATAGCATTTATAGCACACACAATCCGTATTTCCCAAATTGGGTTGCATTAGTTAGCGCGGTTTCCCAAATTGGGTTGCATTGGATTTCGCGGTTTCCCAAAATTAGGGGGCCTTAACGACGACAACGGCAAGCATGTATTTTGGAAGCACGCACGGGTAGCATACGCTGCTAATGCACCAAACGTCTTTGTCAATGATAGTTTGAATTTTGGCGCGCAGCCATGTTTCCAGAGCAACACTGCAGGATCGTCTCGTAGACCGCATTTTCAGTTGCCCCCAATCTACGATCTACGAGATGCTCGTGCAAAATGCTCGGATCAAACAAAATATTGAGAAAGATCTTAGATGGGAGTTGAAAACTCTAATTGCTTTTAAGAGAGAATTCTTTTCGTATTCAAACAGTGAGCGCCAAAAACTATTTTGAAAGTTTGTTGTACAAGGCTAAGATCTTGTTATTCAGAAAGTTTAACTTGTTTGGAAGTGAAGATGACCGATGAAAGTGGAATCAAAGTGTTAACCCAAAGCAAAACCTTTATTCGAAAATGAGGTTTAGGCCTTCATTTGCTTATTTCCATTATATTTTCTACAAAATATCCTGACAAAGCAACATTCTAACACAAATACAACAAAACATCTTTGTACAATTGAATATACCGCTTCAAACAAGCATTTTATTATAGCACATCAGTTTCTAACTGTTTAAAAAAGGTTTTGAGTGTTAACCCAAAACGAAAATTGGGATCAAAACTCATACGAAGGTCTAGTTTTTGGCGCTTTTTGCCATTATTGCTCATTATTGAAAATTAATTTCCTCTTGATCTTTATTCGCCGGTGATAAAAGAATATCTTATTTCTGGGGTTGTTTCTTACCTTTCCCAGGCTTTGACATCGTCCGGGTGATACATGTATTGTGCACTCAGGTTGGACAGCCCATAGCTGTGTTTCTCAGACAGCAATTTAGTGATCAGCATTATGTCCAGTGAAACGCTCTTGGACGGAAGACAAGCCAAGATTGCGCTCTCCTCGCGCCAGCTCTGTTGATGAGGAGAATTGATCAAGTAAATTATGATATATCACTTGTGAGAGCACATAGTACGCGCATGCACTTTTATCTGTTATTTATGATCATCGCCATCATCACCATCACTATCACCATGATCATCATCATCATCACCACCATCACCATCACCATCACCATCACCATCACCATCACCATCACCATCACCATCACCATCACCATCACCATCACCATCACCATCACCATCACCACCACCATCACCATCTCCATCACAATCATCACCACCACCATCACCATCACCACCACCATCACCATCACCATCACCATCACCATCACCATCACCATCACCATCACCATCACCACCACCATCACCATCATTACCATCACATCATCATCATCAACATCATCATCATCATCAACAACATCATCATCACCAACATCATCATCAACAACATCATCAGTATCATTTACAGAGCTCCATCCAAACCAGCTTGGCTGAACTAGACACATCTGTATAAATATTGTTGATAAATAAATAAAGTATCGTCACCAATATCATCATCATTATCGTCATCATCATCATTATCATCGTCATCATTATCATCATCATCATCGTCATCATCATCATTATCATCGTCATCATTATAATCATCATCATCGTCATCATTATCATTATCATCGTCATCATTATCATCATCGTCATCATCATCATCATCATCGTCATCATTATCATCATCATTATCATCATCATTATCATTATCATCATCATTATCTTCATCAACATCAACATCAACATCTTCATCAACATCATCTTTATCATCAGCAGCAGCATCACTTACACTATTGAAACCCTCTATCGTCAACAAAAAAATTCTTTACTAGCACAAAGTAGTTTGTTGCTTCTATCCTGTGCTTCGAGGGTTTTTCTCCAGGTTCTCCGGTTTTCCTTCCTCCACAAAAATCAACTCTCCTAAATTATAATTCGATCATGGAATGAGGGCCACAGATTTGTTAGCCACTGACTATTTAGGCTGCATTCATAATGTATGGCAGGGGGGAAGTAGGAAAAAGAGGGGGATGGGCAAATTGTTATCAGAAAAATGGGAGGGTGGATGCACAATTTTTGGAAGAAGCTACAAGCCTTGCTTAGGGGGGCGTTGCATGACTTTAAGGGGGAAGTGTTAAGAATTATCTGGACGTTTCAAACTTTCACCTGCCCCCTTCCCCCCTCTGCCATACATTATGAACGCATGCGCAGGCTTCCTGTTACTCTTAAAAAGAACAAGGGTTTTTATACCTTATCCCTAGGGGGAGACCCCTGAAGTACCGCTGGGTAGTTCGGCAGGTATCCGTATTCTTCGTACTGTGGTGTGTTAACAGCCGAATGACCGACTGTTGACACGAAGATGATCGAGGTCAAGACCAAGACTAGCTCATCTGGAGTAGATATCAGGCCATCTCCTGGGATACCCTGTCAAATAATTAGATAGAATACTTTATAGCACATGATGGGCAGTGTTTGCCTGTCATTGTAGGCCGGTAATGAGATTCATTCAGCTGATTGATACCAAGCAATAGAATGCTCTCTGGTTGATAGCACATGACGGGCAGTGTTTGCCTGTCATTGTAGGCTGGTAACAGATACTAACTGTAACTGAGACAGATAATAAACTATTTGTGTTGTCATATATCATCGACCAATTAGCGTCTAGCACATCAAACCGTTTCTCACCTTGACACTGCAGCCATCTTTCCCGTCAGATGCCAGCTCACGTGACCAAGCCGATAGCTCAGAATCGTTTCTCAAGATATCACGATCAACTGTGAATATTAGTGAATATGATGACTTGACCAGGTAACGAAAGTGTAAGTAGTTATATAGAATATGTATATAGATTTTTAGAAGTTATTAAATTATTATTAGAAAGGCAATAGAGGTTTTGCACCATCACGTGACGGTAGCCATGTTAGATGGCAGGAACAATACAATCGTTTTACATGAGAAGGAATTCAATTCCCAAAGGCAAGGGGATTTTATTGTTCTGTCATCTAACCACAGGAAGCCCAAGCTGTGTTATGGGCGCCGACACGTTACGGTGCAAAACCTCTTTACGTTTATGTTTTCCCATTTTAGACCACGTGTCATTCCTTAACGGTTGCACATCAGAAGAATATTAATACAACTCAAACAAAGAATCTAATTATCAAGAGAATGATACGCGGCCTGTAATGAGAAAAAATATACGGCCAGGAAAAAGAGGTCTGTCATAGCAAATCAAGAAACTCTAGGTTTGTGTTGTTCTCTTTCTATGCCACTAGCGTTTTCTCCGGGATCTCCGGTTTCCTCACTCCACAAAAATTAACACGTGAGTTGAGTGTTGTATGTTGTAAATATAGAACGTAGTGGTAGTGCGTGTGGAGGGAACCTCATGGAAGAGCCCCGTATGGGGAATGGTGGTTGCAAAATATTATTATCATTATTATCTCCTGCAGTAGGTGATTTCACGCTGTCCAAGAAAAAATGCATTGGCGGATCCAGGGGAGTGATGCACGGGGTGCGCACCCCTCCATGGTTACACTTTGTGCCCCTACTTCAAAGATAACCAATAATGTTTCTTCCCTTTGATTCTAAGGGGTGCACCCCTCCCTAGGCTAACATTGTGCGCAGAACCCATCCCTGAACAAAATCCTCGATCCGCCCCTGAAATGGAAGTCTGCTATACAGACTACTATATTTTGTCTTTTAAGCCTTAGTTGAGTTGAGTTGAGTTGTACATTACTTACGATATTTATTGTAGACTATAGTGCGTACTAGGTTCTCTATAGAGTGATAGAGAGGGAGCGAGTCGTCACGGTATGGATAGTCAGGCAAGACCTCCGGGTTATCTACCTACACAAATAAAACAAGCAATGTAATTCTTATGACAGCACAGAAACGGGTTCTAGTTTCGAAGTTTATGCGTTAATAAGCTTTATATTTCATGAACGGTTCTTTTGGGGCTGATTAACAAAATACCAAACTTTGGGGAAATTTAAGGAATGCGTATCTGAGATATAACGCCCTGAACGTTAGGAGAGATGATCTTTTTATCAGCATGAAAACTAACATTTTCGCTAATACCTCGAATTGCTCGAGGTAAGCAGAATTGTGTGAAAAGTTTAAAGCACAAGAGACACGATTGAGACACTAAACGTTTTTAAGCATGAATGAGAGATAAATTTAAAAAATTGCTAAAGTAGCAGCCTTCTCGTTTATCTGCTCTGTCAATTCTTATTATATTGCTATTATTATTTATTATCTATTAAATATTTATCATTTATTTAATATTTATTATTCATTTTTATCATATAATTATCCATAAAATACCCATATTTCTCCATGTGTATTTAAGCTATTAGTTTATAAATAAAAATGATTGTGATAATAAAAATAGTTGATTTTATGGTTAAATATATAATAAACAGAATACCTCTATTTTTTATCATTTACCATTTATTATTCATTACTTATTATCACTTATTATTTACTTATCAATTATTACTTATCATTTATTATTTATTATCATTCACGTCCATCCATCCATTCATCCATCGATTCCTTCCTTCCTTCCTCCCGTTATCTATTTACAATACTTACCCCTCTGGTACTGAGGTCCTTAGGTAAACATCCTTGGACGTCAAGCCTCCATTCTTGCCACCTATAAGGTACAGAAGATACAGACATGTAGGGCAGGCAGAAATAATATCAATTCTATCTGTGAGTTATCCGTACCCTGACGTTAAAAAGGCCGGAAGTTATAGTTTCAGGGTATCGATAAGAGTGAAGGTTTGACTGGAAAAGATCCATTGACATGGAGGAAGAGAGAAGGGAATTGCGAGAGGAGAGGAGAGGAGAGGAGAGGAGAGGAGAGGAGAGGACATAAACCTACTTCATAAGCCAGCCCGCTTTCAGTTTAAATAACCAATGTACACCAGCACGAATTTCTAACACAAAGCATGATGGGAAACCGAGTACGTTTTTTCAGCTTCTCTAAGAATCCCTTTGACAATTTTTCCTTACACATTTTCTATGAAACTGTAAGTATTTCAACAGACTAAAACAACTGCCATTTTTTTCCTGATAATTCTAATAATTCAGATAATAGACCTCCTCGTTTCTGGAGCGCTCGAGCGTAATGTTTTTTCATTTCAGACAACGTGCCTTTCCCTTGAGAACAATATTCCTTGTTTGAGTTATATCCATATCCATGTGTCTTCTCGTGTGCAACCATTAAATAAAGAAATGATACTCTAGGGAATGACACATGGTCTGAAATGGAGAAACATTACGTCAGAGCCGAGGAGGTCTATTGATTTCCATGTTCTGATTCGTGTAGTGCTATACTCGGGTTCCCATCCTGCTTTGTGCTAAAGATACGTGCTCGTGCACATTGCCTGTTCTCTTACCCTAGTGAGAGTAGGTTCAAGGTGCCTTGTGATCCTAAAGTCGTTACTTTATCCACCCATGATCCTGGTGCAAGCAGCTCATTGAGTTCAAAGCTGAGTATAATCGAAATCAAATTATCACAACCACAGATGTGAATCCAGTAAATGGAGCTTAGAAACTAATATGTCAAGCCTAAATTCCTATCCAAAAAATCCTCTTTTTCAATTTGTTTTAAGACATCCAGGGCAACTAAATCACTTTAAAATAAATGGCACTTTTAAAGTGGCACTTGGATGAAAATGGATAAAAATTGGAAATGACTTTAAACTTAGTTAAACGTATCTATATGGCCCCAATAGTAGCCAAGCAGCATACCAAATATCTCAACAGCAAGTGGCTCACAGGCTAAAATGTTCACTAATCTGGTTTACATAGTCGTAAGTGAGTCATATTATCCTCATATACTTCAATTATTTGGCAAAAATTGGGGCGTTTTCATTCAAGTGCCCCTTAAAGTGTCTAGTCGTTCTAGCGCTTTCACACTAATTGGTGACGTACACTTTTCACTCGGAGGGAGGAAATCGGAGAACCCGGAGAATTGAATCTTTGAATCAATGTATAATGTTATAGAATTTTCGGTTAAAAATGAGAAGTGAAACTTTTTTAATGTCGTATGTCGTACTGATGACTGCTGTCAACCAGCCCCCCCCCCCCTCCCTCCTCCATGGATCGAAACACCCCCTCCCCCACCTAATCCACAATCATGATGGTGGTATGTGAGCGTAGTTGGCATAAATGACAGACATTATACTGTCTGATGGAATTATAGACGATAATGATCATTCGTTATATGATACAACGCCATGCAATAATGTGAAACCTTTTGGAACGACAGATAATGACGACGACGATTTGCTTGATAACCTTGATACTACATGTTCACTGTTCACAGATGTGTATATCACATTAGAGAGCGATGGAAAGAACGAAACTAAAGTGGAAAGGAAGCAAGAAAGAAAGGAAAGAAGAAGGAAGGAAGGAAGGAAGGAAGGAAGGAAGGAAGGAAGGAAGGAAGGAAGGAGGAAGGGAGGGAGGGAAGGAGGGAGGGAGGGAGGGAGGGAGGAACTCTTTGGCTCCTGATAACCTCTCGTCTATGTTTGTCAAGCGTTCTGATGTACACTCAAGAGACACTCGAAAGAAAGGTGACCAGCAAATCCCTAAGTGTAGAACAGCCACTGGCCAACAGAGTTTCTCTGAAAAGCCCTTTTGGGAGTCCAATAAAGTGTAGGTATGTATGTAAGGAAGGGAGGGAGGGAGGGAGGAAGGGAGGGAGGGAGGGAGGGAGGGAGGAAGGAAGGAAGGAAGGAAGGAAGGACGGAAAGGAAGGATAAATGTATAAATGCAGGGTGCAAGGATGGATAGATGGATAGATGGGCGGATGGATGGCTGAAATGATAAATGCATGAAACGACGGAAGAAAGCATCGCACGCACGAATGAAAGAAGCGGAAACGCGTGAACTACAGACGGTTAGCAGACCTCAGCCGTGATTTCTATTACAACTTTAATCGCCTCTCTGGCGATTAATTGAGAAACGAATTAAAAACATGCGAATGTTGATAACAAAATATCTCAAATATTTGGCATTGTCAATACCACTAGATCATCTTGATGTCTTCAGCATCTATATTTAAGTCAAACTTAGAGAATCGCAAGCAAAAACTAAAGCATTTCAATGACTTTTGTAAATCCTGAACGACCGTTTGTCAATGGCAAAACAGACCACATACACTCAAATGGTTTTTGAATTTATACTTACAATGAACACCCTTTATTGAGCGGACACTCATTCGGGCCCCAAAATTTTTGCAGCATATTTACTATAAAATAACCTTCCTTCTGCCAACCTGATTCAAAATCCTTTGAGAATAAGAGAAAAAAAAACGATTGAACAGCCGCCATGTTGGTTGATTTAACAAGAGAAGCTAAACTAAGGAATGCTTTGTTATCGTCAACCAAGCGGCCATGACGTAACATGCACTTCAAGAATAAAGGTTTTATCTTTCTCCTCTTCATGACCAGTAGTTATTTCATTTATGTATCAAAATTCCATAACATTAAAATGGCTTTTCTAAAAAAAATGTTGAGCAAGGCCTTCTTATTCTCGCACCAAGGCGTCAAAAACTCTTAAGGCGCAATCATTTTTTTCTAAGCTTCCAGGAGTGGCCGGTTTCTTTGGTTCATGAAAACATTTCGTGAGGTCTTTAAAACGCTCAGTAGAATGAAATCGGAACCCCTTTGTGAAGCCGATCGTGCAAGCTTTTTCTGCGTAGCATATTGTAACATCCCTTGTAAAATCCATGTTTCCGACACTGAAAACTGCTATTATTCCCAGTATATTATTCAGTACTAAGGGATCTTCGCTTGTTAATGTCAAACTTATCGAGGTATTAAAAAGCACATTGATAACACTTGCAAGATCATCATCGCTAAGAGAGCTCTTATCCATTAAAATGAGTTCAACACCCACGTGAGCTGTAAGCTAAATTTAGAAACAACGTTTGAACTCTGAATACAGCGCTTAACCTCGGAAAACAGAAAACAATCTCTCATGCGAAATAATTGTTTTAAAAAAGCTTAAAATGATGAGAAAATATTGATGACATAGACCATGAAGGAAAAAAAAACCCTAACAACGACCATTAAAAATAACCATCGCCCCCACAGAGCTACCGTTAGGAAATTGTAGTTTTTTTAGTTTATGACAGCTGAATTGTAACGCCCGAGTTTTTTTGATTGAAGCAAAGATTTCTTTAATTGCATAAAGAACTTTAATGGAAGCAGTAAAGATAAGTATTGCGAAAGATTTATTTGACTTCTTAACGGATTTTTAAATTGAAGTTTTTGTATTGAAAATTTAAAAAAATTAAAGCAGATAACGTTATGAGAGTCAAAAATGTTTAAAATTTCAGTTATAAATAGTAATACCATAATGAAACAAAGTGACTTGTTCTCAGTTAAAAACTAAATATGAAACCCTTTTCTTGAGTTGGCGATGTCAGACCAATGTACTCAAATAAACGCCGTTCTAAGGAATTTTTGGTCAAACCTTGAAGAATAATGTTGTACAATGCACCAGTCCTATATACTATTCTATAAACGGCAGTCGCTAGGGGAATTCCTCGAGGCTAATTTTTTTGTGTAATAAAAAGAGGTTGATTGCTTGATAAAGGTATGAATAACATACATGATGTAACATTGAAATGGCTTCCATACTTTGGTTATCGTATGAGTGGGAAACATACGGTACTGACTTACAGCACGTACACGGTACGACATGCCGTAACATTGAAATGGCTTCCCATAAGAATGGTTATCGTATGAGTGGGAAACATACGGTACTGACTTACAGCACGTACACGGTACGACATGCCGTAATATTGAAATGGCTTCCCATAAGAATGGTTATCGTATGAGTGGGAAACATACGGTACTGACTTACTGCACGTACACGGTACGACATGCCGTAACATTGAAATGGCTTCCCATAAGAATGGTTGTCGTATGAGTGGGAAACGTATGGCACTGACTTACAGTACGTACACGACACGACCTGTCGTGACATTGAAATGGCTTCCAGTGGTCATGCCGTAACACTGCATTGGCTTCTCATTATTTCCTTACAGTTCATCTAGTCACAAGGGTTTAACTACTTTACTTTTCAAGGCAATTAATAATCTTCATCAATAATTTATTAAATACTCTTCTAACTTTTGAAGTAAATAACTACAGACATTTCACGTGTTATTTTTAGAGCGCCACTAGAGTATATCTCGCTGTGCGGGGAAGCGCTTGATAATTATTTTGATATCCAATATTCATTATAGACCTGGGGGAAAAGGTAATTTAATATATTACATTCTTTGAAATTCAAAAGTTAAGTTATTCAAAGACAGCTTAATTATTAAAGCATTTTGCATTTTATTAATATTTTTTTTTTAGTATTAATACTACATTTTGAGAGTTTTTGGTCTTGGTCTGAAGAGGGTCCAAGAGGGAACAAGAAATTTTTAACCAGCTTCCTTTTTTCGAAAAAAAAATTAAAAACCATTTTCTTATTCTTATATTAAGATAAAGTTTAGACCTTATTTTGCCCCGAAGATTGAGGATTCGTTATTAAGCCAGCTGTGGTAGAAAACGCGACTTTTTCGGATACGTCTAAAGGAATTTTTCGTCGAAAGGTGAGGAGTATTTTAAAGGCTTTTCGGAATTCTAAGTTCCCCCAAGTATAGACAATAGGATTGACACAAGCTGAAAAAGATGCTATTAGGCTTAAAATTCGCATTAAACTCATTACTTCGGCAGAATAGCGTGAATCATTGCGAACTTGCTGGTAGATAAGTCCAGCGAATATAGGCACAAAACAAATAGTGAAAACACCAAGGACTAGCCCAAGAGTTTTTGCTGCTTTCATTTCAATATTTCGTCTCTTTGTGTCTCGTTTGAAGGAGTTCTGAAGATGTTTCATTCGTTTTCTTTGTCCTATCGAGACTTTAAAAATATAACCATAGCTGAATACGATGATTAAGAATGGTAAAGTAGAAATATAATGATATAGCGAAAATCATATACGGTTTGTGGAGTCCAACGAGCTCGACATTCAGTGCTGGAGAGACGCAAATGTGAAACGCTTCACGGAATTCCAGAATTCCTTCCATTTCGTGACCTTGTAGATGTGGAATAACAACTGTTCCCAGTATTGCTATGCTCCAGATCGCACACAGAATAAAAATGGCTCTAGACTTTGTAATTATTGAAGGGTAACGCAAAGGATACTTTATCGCCATGAGACGCTCAATACTGATGACACACAAATGAAGTAGGACAATACATATGTCGGTGAAAGCGAGCTCTGAAGTTGTACGACAAGCCAAGTCGAAATGCTTTCCAATCGTCAAAATTACGAGTCTACAAAAGAATACGATTCCCATAAGAATATCCGAGAGAGCGAGACTAGCAAGAATGAAATTCGAGGGCGTTCGTAGAGCTCTGAACTTATAAACTGCAGCACATATCATAGCATTTCCAAAGACCGTTGTTACCATTAAAAAGACATGAATTGATATCAAAAAAGCGAGCACTCCTTCGGACAACACTGTTTGGTTTTCAATTCTTGTACTCGACGAGTTACCATTTGTACAATTCGGCTTGAACATCGTATTTCTTTCACAGTTAATAATGGTGTTTAGAGTTGTTTTGAAAGTGATGGAGTTGATATCTATTTTAGGCGGTGGTTGGAGGAAATATGATTATTTTCGGCCTAAATGCCAAGGCCTTACGGTTGAGGTCAAAATAATCTTCGGATGTTATCAAGCCTGGAAAAAACCTCCTTACTTAATGATGACGTTTCAATAACCACTTCGCTGAAGCTCACCCGACGAGCTAAGTGTTATTCAAAATTCTGATTTTTAAGAAGATAACACTGAAGTCTTGAGTGTTGAAGTACTGAGGATCTTGAATCTTTAAGAACCAAACCTTCCGGTAACGTTCGCGGGGAGTTTCCAAGTTCGTCCTTCCAAAGCTAAACGAGATTGTGAGGCCGAAAGGTCTGACAACCATTTAAATACATGTATTATTATTTTGTACGCCTTTGTTATCAAATTTTAATGACGAACACCACAAGATAATCTTATTTTTGACATATAGTGTGAACAGGTTTAATTAGTTGTCTGTCCAGTGAATTGAAGGGAAAAAACTGTTTAGCCCGTTGCCTCACCAAGCTTTTCACGTAATACCAGAGAAAATCCAGAGTTAAGATAATCGTTGTATTAAGCAGAGAAGTTTGAGTTTGTTGGCGGAGAAGTACGTGATGCTTTCGGAAAATATTTTTTCTGCTTTAAGAGTAATTTATAATGTAAGAAATACTGGCCAATACAATGTTTTTCTTTGAAAGGTAAAGTTGAATTACGATCACTGAATTTCTTGGAAACAGCTGTTACCAATAAATTTAAAATTTTCAAGTTTGGCGTTGCTTTGACTACTACAAAGTGAGTTGCTTACATCAAATAATACGAAATCACAAAAAAACATTATTAACTATGAATATTTTTCTCCTTCTTAAACTAAGATGTTATTTTTCAAAGTGAATAAAAAAATTTCTAAAAAAGTAGTTCTACCTTTTTTGACCGTTATTTATCATTTTGCCGTATTCGTATTCGTATTTGTAATTTTGTATAAATTGATATTCGTATATTTATTTACGTATTGACTTGGTTTTCCCAGCTTATATATTATTTCAAAGCTTGCATCAATGTCACGACATATTGAATAAATGTAGAAGATTCTTTCTTTCTTTCTTCTTTCTTCTTTCTTTCTTTCTTTCTTCTTTCTTTCTTTCATTGATTCTTTCATTGATTCATTCTTTCCTCATCTCTTTCTTCCTACATCCATTTTCTTTCCTCATTTACGGTCAACGGGCGACTTTACAGGCTGTATTACACCGAGTATTTCCAAGCACGTCTTCCCTCGGCATATACCAAACTATCTCTCTGACGCAGTTTGCCGATCAAATTAATTCTGTTAATGTACCCGAGGCAAGCGTCAACAACAGCTCAAGGGCAAAGAATAGAGAATCCAGGTGATTCAACAATTCCTCAATCGTAAAAACACGAAAAATTCACACATACAGAGACATGTAATATATATATAAAGTCAACTATAGTAACATCTTCGAATTTTCTTTTCGTGATTCATTGAGTTAAAAATGAAAAAGATTATTATTACGTAAATCCGTTTCTGACATCACAGGTAACAGAAGGTCGGGATGGGTTTTACGAATACAACAAATTACATTGACAACTGACAAATTTCCTAAAATTTAACCAACAAATAAGCGAACTCTGGACATCTGAAACTGTCCAGACCCTCGTAACACGAATGAAATTTGGAGGATCCGAACGAGTTCATTCTTACCCTGCGAGCAGAGTCTCCTTTTAACTCCTCTACGGGCGAAAGAAGGAAAGTAGAGGAGTTCAAAGGAGACTCTGCTCGCAGGGTATTTCATTCTGAGAAATCATTGCATTTATCCAGATCGTCGTCAACCAGAACATTAAACAAAGACACGAATGGTCTCTTGTGTATTCGTCAAAAACACATTTTTTAAAACAAGGCTACAAACCAGTCGGAAGTAGCCGGAGTCAATTTTCAAGGAAATTTATAAATAAAAGATCTTTTTTGTTCTTGCCTCTAGATATAGTACGTCATTTGGTATATCGCTAGAGATATAAATCAAGCTTTTTTTCACATTTCTTTTAGGGTTTCATTCCATGCCGTTAATTGTCTTGATTGTACTCGCCCACGTATGACGTAGGGAATCCACTTTTCAACGGACATACTGATTAACTTCATCACTACCATAGAGTTTTTCTTCTGTGACGAATAATAACTTTAGATTTTTGGATGTATTTTTGTTAATATGAGGCGAAACGAAATCATTTCTTAACATTGTAGAGGTTTATATCAATAAATTTTCGAACAATTTGTTACGGTGGGATTAGCCTGTGTACAGTCGCTTCCGTTGATTAAGGGTTTACTCGAAACGATAGAACATTATGGACATATAGTGATACGAATAAAAACTGTGATTATAAACGCAGTGTTTTGTAGTCCGCAGGGAAAACTAGAGTGGCGTGAGATGGTAGTTGAATAGAGGAATGAAGTTGATGGAGATGTAATGTGGAATAATCAATGTGGTTGGTGGTGTAGTGGAGGAGATTGGAAAGAATAGATGAATAGGGAAATAGATGGATATGCGATAAAAAGAAAAAAATGTTCCTACTGCTATCATGTAATACGAGGAGTTCCTCCTCAATGTTGATGACGGTGATGATGTTAATGATGGCAACGATGACGGCGACAGCGAAGATGATAATGATGGTGATGATGACGGTGATGATGACGGTGATGATGTGGTGAGTGATAATGATGACAGTGATGGTGGCGGTGGTAATGATGGTGGTGATGATGATGCTGGTGATGATGAGTGATAGTGAAGATATAACAGTGATAATAGTGGCGGTGGCGTTGGTGATGATGATTCAGTGATGATGATGATGATGATGGTGATGGTGATGATAGTGATGAGGATGATGGCGGATGGTGATGATGATGGTGGTGGTGGTGATGATGATGATGATGATGATATGATGATGATGATGATAGTGATGATGATAGTGTGATGATGATGATGATGATGATAGTGATGATGATGAGTGATGATGATGATGATATGATGTGATGATGGATGATGATAGTGATGAGGATGATGGCGGATGGTGATGAGTGGTGGTGGGTGAGGATGAGGTGATGATAGGTGATGATGATGTGATGATGATCGTGATAGTGATGATGATGATGATGATGATGATGATATGATGATGATGTGATGGATGATGATAGTGATATATGATGAGAGGATGATGGCGGATGGTGATGATGATGGTGGTGGTGAGGATGATGTGATGAAAGTGATGATGATGATAGTGATGATGATGATGATGATGATGATGATAGTGATGATGATGATGATGATGATGATGATGATAGTGATGAGGATGATGGCGGATGGTGATGATGATGGTGGTGGTGAGGATGATGTGATGATAGTGATGATGATGATAGTGATGATGATAGTGATGGTGATGATGATGTGATGATAGTGATGATGATGATAGTGATGATGATGATGATAGTGATGATGATGATGATGATGATAGTGATGAGGATGCTGGCGGATGGTGATGATGATGGTGGTGGTGAGGATGATGGTGATGATAGTGATGATGATGATAGTGATGATGATGATGATGATGATGATGATGATGATAGTGATGATGATGATGATGATGATGATAGTGATGAGGATGATGGCGGATGGTGATGATGATGGTGGTGGTGAGGATGATGGTGATGATAGTGATGGTGATGATAGTGATGATGATGATGGTGTTGATGATGAGCGTTTACCAATTGTCTGGAAAATCTGGTATTTTGGTGTGGCATGGGTGGCGTAATGGTTTACCGCTCAACTCTCACCATTGTGGTCCGGGTCTAGTCCCGGCTCAGACTGGATCATATGGTGATAATGGTGCTAATGATGAATATGATGATCGTGATGATGATGACTATGCTAATAATTGTGATGGCTATGTTGATGATATCAAATGATGTTGATGTTTGATAATGATGTTGATGATGATGATGAACATGCCAGTGACAAAGTTGTTAATCTATTGCAATTTAACTATGACTCACCAGTTAAGGGGTATGACGTCCCGGATGAATGGAGCAAGCAGGCGAAAGACTGGGTGTGAGGGGGAAAGATTTCGATGAGTTGTTACGGCGACGGCTTCAATAAACAGATGAGTGTATCCTGAGGATAACGTATGATTATTTAATTGAATCTATGTTTTTATTAATTCATTTAAATCAATAATTATACAGGGAACATGTAATGAAGCTGACCTAGTTCCCTGTTGAGCCGAACTTTTTTGGAAGTTTGATGATGGTAATTGAACTGAGTGGAGTGCAATTTGGACCAAAATTGCACTCCACTAAGTTCAATTGCCACTTAATTAGTGCAGAATAATCAATTTTATGTAGAAGAAGAAGTATGTCAATCAGGTTTTTCCTGGTATTAAATATACGATTGATTAGCAAATCATTAGATATTCATAAATAATGCTAATCATCCTATTCTCTGATTGGCTGAATATACGAATTCTGTTCTGTGATTGGTTCCTTTCAAAAGGATGCGATTAGGAGCTCCTAAGGATGCGATTTGGGAATAAATCGCTTTATTAATTAAGGATTTGGCAGTAATTACAAAAAGGATATGACTGAGGACCAAATGGAGCGCGCGTTTTTAATTACTTGCCTTTAAAAAGAAATTGTTTTTTAAATTAATCGGAAATAGATGGGACAACGATAAGGAGAACAACGCTGTCTGTCTAAACCTGCATGTGGTCTATAGAAGAGCATTACACAAGACCTATGAATAATTTATGTACAATTAAAATACTAATAATAACCGAAACAAAATTGAGTTTGTTATTCCCGATATTCACTGAGCCTGAGGTGAATAACTGTTTAGTATAAATACACAGGTGATTCTTTCAAAAAAAACAAAATTTTTTTTCCGGTAACAGCAACGAAGCGGCTGGCCACCATTTTGGATTATCGCTGGAGGTGATTATCGTGTGATAATCTGAGTTTCTCGACACTCAGCGCGAGAAATTGTCAATAATCACCTGTGTATTTATAATAAAACTTGATGAAAACCAACTGAACGCACTCGTATTCTCGTATTCAGTACGAGGACCCTAGGTGCGGAGGCTCCTTGATGTTCTATTTTTTGTTTTGTTGTTTTCGAAGAGTCGTAGACCCTCTTCGCTTCGCGACTAAAATAAAGCCCCATTGGAATCCAGGGTTATTAAGTATATGAGAAAATCAAACCTTTTTGTCCAACTTTTTTTGTTGTCAAGACAAGAGACAAGAGCTTTTAACTATGGCATGTCCATGGATGTATAGCCCGACGGATGTACGAATAGTGAACATGCTTTTTTAGCCCCTTAAATTTTACTGGCGAATTTTGAAAAAATCTCTGGTCTGGAAAGAGAGGTAAGGAAGGAAAAACTAGGGAGGGAGGGAGCGAGGAAGGGAGAAGAGTGAGGGAAGGAAAGGAGATGTGAACAAAAGTAGGGAGAAGCAAAGGTAGGTAGGAAGGGAGGAACAAAGGCGTAATTGTAGTGAGGGAAGGAGGGACAAAGGGAGGGATAGAGTGTGTCTTTATATAAAGACACATGTGATCTTTATATAAAGACCACTCTAATACTATGAGGATGACTTCATCAGGGATGAAGTATGCATCCAAATTTAGACGAAGGCAGAGAGCTTCATCAAGGTCATAGTCAACCCTAACGAACTTTGACTAACGTGCCTGTGTTTGCCTTGGCACGTAATATCCAACATGTGGGAGCTGCTATTGAATCTGGTTGCGCATGCCCGTGACGTCAAATCTCTATCGAAGTATAAAAATCCATGTTCGTGACGTGTATGGTGGCTCCAGTTGAAACAAAATCTTATAAATTGTTCATGAGTGTGTTAAGCAGTTCAAAAAACTCGTAGATCGTGTTTTATCTGGTATAAAAGCACTCAGCTACGCCTCGTGTTTTATACCTGATAAAACACTCCTACTCGTTTATTAAACACTACATATATATTCTTAGCATCTTTTATATTTATATGTAGCTATTTTGTTTTATAGTTGATGTGATAATATCAACTCAATAAAATGTAGATTTAAAATAAGATGTAGAAACACCAAGGTAGAAAAATATCTACATTCCAATGAATGAGTGCACTTACCGATGAGGGAACAAGCCCTATGGTACTGGGCCTCTGCATTATTAAACCACATTTTAACAAGTGACCAGGTATACCAGGGATCGCTGGGTAAGAATACCTGGAAAGCAAAAACACTCTTGTGTTGCAATTACAGTGGGCATATCTCGAGTGTTAAAAGGGGCACTTGGATGAAAATGAATAAAAATTGGAAATGACTTAAACGTATCTATATGGCCCCAATAGTAGCCAATCAACATATTTTCTTGCCAGTAAAATGTAGCGGATAAAAATTATCAGTTTTATTCAGTATCTAAATTTGGAGTAAATGACGTCATTTACTCAACCCTATTGTTCTTTCTGCTTTTGAACCAAAATATCTCAATAGCAAGTGGCTCCCAGGCTAAAATGTTCACTAATCTGGTTTACATAATCATAATTGAGTCATATTATTCTCAAATAACGGTCAATTAACGGTCATGTGTCTGTGCTGGTTTAGCAGTTTTTAGCTACTTGTAAAGAACTGAATGAAACGATGTGTAACCAGTGTGTTACGAATTGCAATTTTATTACGATCTCTCGAAACAGGTTGTAGAAAGTTTGTTTGCTCACCAGTAAATTTCACCCATGGGAATCAAGATGTTCATTCATTTGCTCTCAGTGAATTAATCAGTACGTGATTACTGAGCTGCAAAGGGCCTAACCCAGGGCCCCATCATGAGAACTCTTTGATGCTATAATTAGAATCATTCATTTGATCGTTTGTTTTTCTGCACGCGCATACTACCAAAGTTGGAATGCAATTGTCTTACTATTCTCACGATGAGGCTTAATGAAGTTGAATAAGAAGGAAAATTGAAGGGCGCACAGTAAACAAATGTTTTTCGGAATCTTACCGGATTATCGTCTCCTTTTTGTTGGAAAAGCTGTATAGCAATTGGCATCAGATTCTTCTTACCGTTCAGAAAGAACAGTGCAAATGGAGAAGGAATCTGAGGATTGATTGAAAGATATACAATGTTAAAAATCTAAAATTATAGACCTCTTACATGTGACATCAAAGGAGCTCAATTTGGAGGACAAAACGAACGAATTTGAATCTCTTGAGATTTGGAAACCTATTGTTATGTCAAATTAAGCTGCATTCTGACGTGCTGCAAGGGGTCCATTTGACTCTGGTATGATATACAGCTATTTCAAAAATTTGGTGAAGGTTTTGTTGCATGCTGCAGTCTTGCATGTTGCATGCTGCACGTTGCAAGTTGCACGTTGATTTATACCTCTATTAACCAACCAACAGCGACCAATTGGAATTCCTCGAGGGCGGCCGCTTAGTAGCAGTTCAAGTTTTTGTTTTTTTTTTCCTCACCTGATCATGGTCTAATTTAGATAAAACTTCAAGGTTGACCATGAAAACCCGGTTGCCATCCATTGCTTCCTGTAACGAAAGTCCTTCAAGAAAAGGCTCTACCATCCCTGTAGTAACACCAAAACTGTAACCAAAAACAATCCAGAATAAATCAGTACATAGGTCCTCGTGTAAACTTATAACTATGGGACGTGGGAATTTCAAGAGAAAGTAGGAATACGAGTTCACCATTCAACAAAACAAAGAACAACAACAAAAATGTATAACATTCTACCAAAATACATTAATTATGTTCTCACCAAAAACAAAGAGCAATTGTTTTTTGTATCTATGCAGATATATACGAGGTATAGATTACATCTATTTATAATAATAAAGTAATGATAATAATTTAAAAAAAATAATAATAATAATTTGATAGTCATATGGCGCAAATTCGCATGTAAATATGATCAAATGTGCCTCTATAATTACTAATAATACTCTAATAATATCTAGGAATGGAAAAGCAGTGAATTAGGTCTATAGACCTCCTCGGATCAGGCGTAATGTTTTCCCATTTCAGACCACGTGTCATTCCCTAGAGTATCATTCCTTTGTTTAACGGTTACACATGAGGAGACACATGAATATGGATACAACAAATAATCTTATTCTCAAGAAAATGGCACGTGGTTTGAAATGGGGAAAAAATTACGCCCGAGCCTAGGGGGGAAATCTATCTTAAAAACTTCCAAAATCTTCGAACACCTCTATAATGCGAACACATTAGTGGCCGCATTACGAGGTGCGACCGACACTGGTGAAAAACGCACTGCGCATGCGTTGGGAGAACAAAATGGCGGACAATAACAATTGATCACATCTAAAGGTAGGCTTTATTTTAACCGACAGGGCTATTTTTTAAATATTCGTTTTGGAATTTTACAGATATTTTTAGATTTCTTTACATAGAATCCGATCATGTGATTATCTGCAAATTAGCCATGCTGGATATCAACGTCGGGCCGCTAGTGGCGACATTTTCAAAGATAATTTTTGCTTTTGTATAAACAAAAGTTTTTTTTGTATAAATCAGCTGTGTATCACAATAGAAATTATCTTGCTATTGCGAAAAGGAAAACCTTAAGTTTTCAGTATTTTTCTTAAGTCTTGCGATTTTGTAAAACAATCAAAACACTGGCATCAAAAATATAAGTTGCCCTTAGTTACGCTACGCCATCTCCGAGCGTGCGCAGTGCGTTTTTCACCAGTGTCGGTGCGACCGTATTTGATAAGCAATCAACCTACCCTTCAGGAATAGATTTACATAAAGTGATTAATGTCGGATCACATCCACACAGACGTTGGCGACCAAAATGAAAATCATCTCGCCATAACTCCCGACCCTTCAACAAACAAAAATCATTTTATCTCAACGAATCAAAGGTGGTGCAGTGGTAGTGCAGGAACGGTAACGCAATGGCGGATCCAGCCAAAATTTTAGGGGCGGGCTAATTGAGTTTAGGGAAGGGGGGCTAATTGAGTTTAGGGGGGTTAATTGAGTTTACGGGGGCTAATTGAGTTTAGGGGGGGCTAATTGAGTTTAGGGGGGCTAATTGAGTTTAGGGGGCTAATTGAGTTTAGGGGGACTAATTGAGTTTAGGGGGGCTAATTGAGTTTAGGGGGGCTAATTGAGTTTAAGGAGGGCTAATTGAATTTTTTCCGTCAACACAACGAAAAACAATAAAAAAAGCATGTAATTCTTCAATTTTGTTTTGTTTTGTTTTCTGCTGAAGGAGGGACTTAACCCTTCTTTGCCCCCCCCCCTCCCCCCTGGATCTGCCCTTGCTCTGAGATTCAGAAAATAGATTACAGAAAAGCCCTAAACGCTCCTCTGTTTCTTTTACAGATGAAAGTTCCAGGGTCAATCTCGTACCCGGAGCCTGCGTTTTTCTTGCCCTGCGGCGAAGAACGAGGGCTCTGGCATAATCCTTTTAAGACCAGGATTTCTTGAACTTCCGGTATAGAAGCGCATGCGTTCAAAGACAAACAGTATTGTTACTTACAGCAGGAGTTGATAATTTTTTGCCATAAATATCATCAAATTCGTATAAACTCTCCCATTGTTGGGATTCATACTGCGGCAGCTTGTACTTGGACATCATTGCTTGTTTTCGTACCATGATATCCCACTGAAAATAGTCAACCAATAATCATGATAAGACGAATCAAGACGATGGTTTTTTGGGAACTTTGTAAGCCAGTTCGTAGTTTACGAACGATGATGTCATGATTGTCATAGGAACATGGCGGGAGGCTAAAAAATTCACCGCGGGCTCAATTTCAGCTTCGATGCACATGCTTAGATGTGCAATGAAGCGTTTTTTTCCGCACTTGTCAGCCATTATGAGAACGGTGTATTTTGTAACTTTTGAATGTTATATGGCAACGTTCTTGTTATTAAGTTCATTATATAGTTAGGATAGTACACGCGCGCTGATTGGTCGAAAACTGTGCTTTATTAGTGAACGGAGCATAGTGCCAACGCCATCCGCACGCGCGAAGTGCTGCTAGATCCTGCGGCCGTCTTTATTTTTGCGTAAATAAATTCAATACCGAAATAAAATTAGTAGCTATAAAATAAAACGAATACAACAGCTTTTTCCGTGCTCCGTTCAGTAATAAAGCAGTTAGGAAGCGCCGTAAGCACTCAAGAAGTGTGGGAAGTACTCTACGGCTCGTGCTTCTCCTTACACTTCTTCCGTGCTTACGCCACTTCCTGCGTGCTTTCTTACCGAACGGATCACAGAAAAAGCTGTTTATTGGTTAAATATTTAATCTTACTTTACTATTGCCAGTAAAAACCTCTTCCTTGGGACAAAAACTGATCTGAAATAGCAAAACAAAAATAACCAAATTACGAATTCATAGTTTATATATTTTATTATTACCCAACGGTAATAGGAATATATAACTTAGAAATAATAGAATGAAAATTAAATCAAGTTAAATAAAAAATTAATTTAAATTATGAATTCAAAAAGAAGGAATAAAAAAAATTAGCTTAGTCTTCATAAAATTTCGCTGAAATATGAATACAATCTCAGCTAAAGCCAAACTTTTTATAGTTGCCTAGCGACTCTTTGCGGAGCTAACGCCACGCGAAGCAACAGGTGGAGAGGCAAAGAAGCGAATTGGGGCGTTCGAATTTGACAATTTGAATAAAATTAGAAACGCATAAAAAACTATGTATTTAAAAAGATAATTACAGGAGATTGGCATTCTTAAATGGTATAATTTCAATGGTTTTAAGAGGAATTTTCTTGACGAAAAACGAAAGACAGTTTTTTAAAATGAACGTTAGCTGATCGAAAACATTCTTCCCGCTTTGTAGTTTTAACTATTGCTGGAAACATCAATATTACCTTAATTAGATTCAATAATTACTTCAATTATCAATTTGATATAGTTTAAATAAAAAATAAAGTACGAAGATTCACCGATTATCAGAATCAACTTCGAAATTAAATTTTGCTATGAAAAATGGATGGCATCTTTAGAAAATATTCAGTAAAACTATGGTTCTATGGCAAATATTTTGAAAAGCTCTACAACTTTTTCCCTTCTGAAGCGCAACACGACCCGTACAATTAGATTTATTCATTTTTTCCTGTTATTGCCAGCATGAAAGAAAAGATCTTTAGCGTCTATAGCAATGAGAATGCAACAGTTTTCACGAAAAGCCCTTTTCGTATAGAAAATATTTCCAAACATTCTCGACTTTTATACACCTATTTAAAAAAAAACCGTTGTCGATCTGAAATCCAATACCAATAAGGAAGAAGGAAGGAAGGAAGGATAGGAAGGAAGGAAGGAAGAGGAAGGAAGGAAGGAAGGAAGGAAGGAGCAAGCAAGCAGCAGCAAGCAAGCAGGCAATCAAGCAAGCAAGGAAAGGTAGGTAGGTAGGTAGTAGGTAGGTAGGTAGGTAGGTAGGTAGGTAGGTAGGTAGGTAGGTAGGTAGGTAGGTAGGTAGGTAGGTAGGTAGGTAAGGATAGGTAAGGAAGGTAAGGTAAGGAGGAAGGTAGGTAGGTAGGAAGGAAGGAAGGAAAGGAAGGAAGGAAGGAGAAGGAAAGGAAAGGAAGAAGGGAAGGAAAGAAAAGAAAGGAAGAAAGAATGAAAGAAAGAAAGAAAGAAAGAAAGAAAGAAGAAAGAAAGAAAGAAAGAAAGAAAGAAAGAAAGAAAGAAAGAAAGAAAGAAAGAAAGAAAGAAAGAAAGAAGAAAGAAAGAAAGAAAGAACAAAAGAAGAGGTATAAATAGATGGGATGGATATAATGCTCGAAAGCTAGGATGAATGAAATGAAATAGAAATAGATGAAAACAACAGTCTTACTTGCGGAGGCACATTTTCTCTTATTCTATGGTATCGATACACTCGTCTTTTCCAAAATATTTCCAGTTCTCTCTGTTCACTTTCTTCAGCATATTGTGGCAAAGAGCAGTCATAATTTTCAATTACTATTGGCCTCTTGTTGCGAATCCATCGATGACAAGGAAACACTAGATCCTCTTTCCCCTTAAACTCTTCCGGTTCTCCGAAATAACGACGCACTTCAATCGTTTCCACGAACCATTCAACGCATCTTTTTTCATTCAACTCAGAACGACACAGTTTCAACTTTGATATTGGTCCTATATTCAATTCCACTCGAAACGTAAAAACATCTGTATGTCCTCGCTTGAAAACCGTAAAACAATTCCCAGCAAGACTTAATTCCTGTGAAGTCTTTCCTGCTTCGTCGATTAAAGTCAAATAAGCACAATTATGAAGCCCTACACCTTTGGTGTCGCCAGTTTTGACAGTGACTATAAGGTTAGGAAAATCGAAGCAGGAGAAGCAGTCCATTGTATTTCCCATAGTTGCAGAGATACCGGCATATCAAACCGAACTTTGACACTGCATTGGCTTCCAAATGGAATTCCGTCCTCCAAGTTTTGTCTTCTGCTGTAAAATGGTTCCAAAAATCAAGGAAAATGGACTAAAAGACCTAAAAAATCTCTAATGAAATTATAAAATTCAAATTATCAAAAATTTCAATCTTGTGCTGGCCGGTAGGCAACAGTTTAAAAAAGATCTTGACCGATTTGTTAAGAAACTGTGAGTTATGGAGTTAAATTTGTCTTTTTCTTATTAAATCTTAGATTTGGGTCGAGTTTTTGTTAAGTAACCGCCAAGAATCTTATCTCTTGGAAAAAAAGAAGCTAAAGTGTGCCCAAGTTTGAGCGAGGACTCTGCGGTATTTTGTTAGCTTGTCAACCAACGAAAAGGCAACAGGTTACAAACTAATGAATAATTAAGGTGTAATATTAAGGACGGTGCCTACTAATTGCGACCCTTTTATATTTTTTCAAATTGTGCCACTCATTTAAACCACTCAAGAGGCCAATGGAAAACAATAAACTGCGTTGAAGTGCTTTTGTGTATAGTACTGTATAGATGTATTTTAAGCATTTTATGTATTTTTTGGCTCAATATGGGGGAATATTTGAGAAAACGCTACAGCAGGATACGAAACATTGAAAGGAATTAATTTTAATCTTGTAATTAATTCTAAAACTCATACCGTAAATGAAAACCATCTTCAAATTAGTTAAACTGTTTCAGAAGGAAATGAGTTCAAAAATCGCCGGTCACGAAAGATATAAATTTTCAAAAATCGACATGTTTGTATGAAAGCATTTTTTGCGGCATTTTTCCTGCCTCAAAAAGGTTTTCTTAGGATTCGCGCTTCTTAAGAATTGATATCTTCGCAAGTTTTTATTGAACTTATTTCCTTAAAACTTAAGGTATAGTTATTATTTCAGTTTCTGTTTTGGTTATTTCGAAATACCCGATATAACAGCTCAATATTACAGAAATACTGCAGGTGGAAGAATACCAATCAATAATTGAGATGGATAATGCAATAAAATGGCGTTTTTTTTAATGCTAAAATAGAAGTTGAGTTTTAAGAAGTCATCACCGCAAGCGAACCGCGGCTTGACACAGTGGGATTTTTAATAGGAAACTAAAAAATAGAATAAATAAATCCCGTCATGAGCACTGAGAACTGGAAAATATTGTTTGGAAAATCAAGCAAATCATGGCGACTTCCATTGTAAGTTGAATATGATGAGAGAAAGACAAAGCAAAATTGATCTTATTGAAAGAAAATGAGAGGGAGGAAGGAAGGAAGAAAGGAAGGAAGGAAGGAAGGAAGGAAGGAAGGAAGGAAGGAAGGAAGGAAGGAAGGAAGGGAAGAAGGAAAAAATGTTGGAATCAAGAGAAATATTTTGCTCAATTCAATCTGTGTTTTTGCCGACCACCCAGCTGATCGGAGAAAAAAAGTAGGTCAACCAGAATCGAGAAATTTTGCAACGTTGTGCCGCCACTTTTCCACTTAAAATTATGGAATTTCAGTCCACCATCATCTCCAGAAAAATCTGAGAGTTAAAAGGGAAAAAAAGCCCGAAAGTTGGAAGGATAATCGAAAACCATACAATTAATGGAAGTAATTCTGTTGTGGGGTTCCTGTGCTTCAATCAAACCACAGGAAACCCACCACAGGTAGCAGACAATGCGTTTAAAACAGATTTTCGTTTAACCTTTCAGATAGAAAATAGTATTTAAAAACCCTATGAAGTTTTTATTCGTAATAGGGAGGTCTTTATCCTCACTTTATCTCTCAAAAGTGTCATACGTGAGGGCCCTCTTGTTTGATGCAAAAATATATCTGATCATTAATTACTTTTAGAGAATCTATCAAATGAAAGAAAAAGTATCTAATTTGTGTTAGAAGGCATCAAGGAATAATTCATGTCCAAGAACATCAAAAACTAGTTAAAGAAACCTTTATCCGATAACTAATCTCAACGCCAATAAATAAGTAAAAGTTTTCAATCTATACATGCGACGGCCCTGTGGCCCAATGGATAAGGCATCTGACTACGAATCAGGGGATTCCAGGTTCGAGTCCTGGCAGGGTCGCTGTCAAACTTTTTGCTTTTCAAGCCATTCGTTTTTATTTTTTTATCTTATTTTTATATCACTTAATGCATTATGGACATTAATTTGAACCTATGTCTTATTCTTAAAACACTCCTTAATATTTTCTGTCTTATTTTTTTTTGAATATTTTTAGGTGTTTTAAAAACGACCTGCTCTAAAGTTCTTACAAAGTAAACAACTTGAAATTTAAAATAAAAAGCTGCAATCCAATGATACCAATTAAAAACACACTAATAAACCATACTTACCTTTTAATTTTCTGTCTAAAGTTGATATTCTTTCAATTTCTCTGCAGTTTGTCGAATGGATGTGTGAACTTCTCTCTGTCTTTGAACAACAGTTGTTGACCATGAAGCTTTTCACGCCTAAAGTCATTCTTAACATCTAATATCCACATATTTCAGAGTTTTACTGTCTTGTCTTAGTGAATGTTTAGCTAAATTTTAAAGTTAAAAACGTATAGTAAGTTTGCAAAGCTCTGCTCAAGTATTTGACAAGACATGACAAAGCTACCACAGTACCTCATTAATATGCGAAGAACTGCTGACCATGCAAATAATGACGAGTAATTTATTTGTTTTCAAAAATATTTGACCATAAAATATAATCTCAAGGGATTTGTTAGTTAAAGCATTTCATTTCATTTGAATCAGCGAACAGAATTATTGCAGGTTAGCTAAAGATCTATCATCCCTATACCCTATACTCTGCCTGCCACCCCCACAAATACAAATAGAGCAAACCTAGTGTCAATTGGGCATAACCTTTCCCTGCTAGCAGAGTCCCTCTTCTCTTTCTCTCCCTTAAAACAGGCGGGAAGGAAGGAGAGTCAATTTTTCTCTCTCAACCAAAACAAAAGGAAAATAGGCTCTGCTAGCAGGGAAGCATTATCTTTGAATGTCGTAACAGGTCTCACAATGGTAGGAAAGAGAGAGCCCTAGGGAGGGTGCTGGCCTGACCGCTCCTTATTTCAAGGGGAGAGGGGGCTGGTGCCAAACAAGGTCATGCTTCATCCCCCCTCCTTTTATGAAAAACCTTTCCCTTGTCTTCCCTTCCCTTCTTCCCCCTCCCCCACTACTCTATAAATCTATGGGGTCAACTGTACTCTGATTTCAAATCCAAAGTATAAACCTCAAAACATCAAAAACAAATTTTAGTTTAAGTAAAAATATTTATTTCATAGTGACGTGAATACGAGAGTTGGTAGGTATAAATAGTTTCATCAGTATGTCCATATTGAAAATATGAAAATATGTAGACCGCATAGCACTTATAAAATATATGAAGATATAGAAATATAGATAAGTTATAGTGCTTGGAAACAAGTTTTTTCCGGACGAATAAAACCTTGGAATTAAATTCAGAAAAATTAATTTCCGACCTCGCTGGGAATCGAACCCACGACCTTTGGAATTTTACTACCAATGCTCTACCAGCTGAGCTAGGGGTCAGACTGAGAGCAGGCAAGGGTGAAAAAGATGTTAGGTAGCGGAATAACCTCATTCCCAAGCACTATAACTTATCTATATTTCTATAGATCTTCACATATTGAAAATAGTTGTTTACAAAGATTGTACATGCACATATATGACTAGAGACACTAGGAATTGAAATTCACAAATACTAGAATTAAGCAGTAAAACTGAAATAAGTGCAGTTTATGTAAAGTATGCCAAACTTTTGTCATTGAAGCTTGCTCTTTTATTTGAAAAAGTTTCAAATGACTTTTATAATTCTTCTTTTTCTCCTTCTTTAGGTTTCTTACTCTTTTTACTTTTCTTTTCTTTCTTGTTTTTCTTTTTTTTTACACAATCCTTGGTGTATTCCTTACAGATATATTCATGGAGGTCTCCGCTTTCTCGAAATTTTTCATACAAGATGTCTTCACCGACATCGCCAACTATGCCAGAACATTTAGATGACAATCTGTAATTGAAAAACAATTTCCTATGGTTTAACTGGCTTTTTATTTTATTGCAATAAAATTCACTTCTGGGATTGAGAGTCAATTCCCGGCTGAGCCACACATGTGAGTTGAGTAATTTGTTTGAGGTGTCCTTCTTCCATTTGTCGTGAGGATTTTCCTCTGGATTCTCTGCATATTTCCCCTATGTGGGATGCATGAGTGTTATAAGGTGCCCAAACACCTATTTCAAAAACCTTTGACAGTCTGAGATCTTGGGGGGAGGGGGTTGTCAATTGGGACTCTGTCCTGTTACTTTATTGATTGTAATTATTTGTCAATCATTTCGGTAATGGAATCAATAAAATAAAATAAATATTAATGAAATGTGAAATGGGTGATCTGAGACTAAACATAATTTTAAATCATGCTTTCATATTTTCTGGCTAAAATGCAAAAAAATCCTATTTCTAACTTTAAGGTCATGTTTCATATTCCAATTAAAAAGGAAACTACAGTGTTCACTGAACAACACAGTTTAACCTTTTAGATTGGGATTATTACAAATGTGATTTTTAGCAAATCTCAAGGAAGAGCTACTAACTGGAAATGATGGTCAAACATAATAATTACAATAATTAAATAAAAAATGTACCAACCTTCCTGGCCACTTTCCTCCGCCTTGCATCATTCCAGGAATGTCTTTGGCTTCAAGGCCTTCACCAGAGATTCTGTTGACTCCATTAACAGTCTTAATACCATAACTAAAATAAATAAAAAATCAGGATTCAATGTTAGTTAAAAGAGCCAAAAGGTGCTCCCTTTACACACTCAGACACTATCAGTACTCCTTATTATAATACTTCTTATTTAAATGCTAAAGTACACAGAACTGCGGCTAGAAGAAAGGAAGGAAGGAAGAAAGGGAAGGAAGGGAAGGAAGGGAAGAAGGAAGGAAGGAAAGAAGGAATGAACGAACGAACAAATGAACGAAGGAATGAACGAACGAAGGAATTAACGAAGGAACGTAGGAACGAATGAAGGAAACAAGGAACGAACAAACGAAAAAAAGAAGGTACGAAGGAAGGAATAGTAAAGTAAAGGAATACAGTGGGTTGTGGATGGAAGTAAAGAAATGAGGAAGGTACAAAGAGAAAAGAGAACAAAAGGATGAAAATTGAGAAATGAAAAACCAAAAGAAGGAAGGAAAAAGGCCTTAATCAAACGCATCCAATGTTTGAATACACAATTTCCAGAAGGAAAGATCGGAAGGAAGGAAAGAAGGAAGGACCATGAGTATAGGTCAATCATTACCAATAAGTTATGTTTTATCAGCTATAATCAATTGAAACAAACCATACTTACTCATCCCAAGCCTTGGACTCACACACTCCTTCAATGATGTCTAGGTACTCTGATTCGCTTAGAGGTTTGCCTTTTAGTGATGGCCGTTTTGCTTCAGCAGCTGCAAGTGCTTGTGTCAACTAAAACCAACATATTCAAGCTTTTGTAAGTAGTTTTGGACATCCATATCAAATCAAAACGAAAGCCAAATCCATTGTTCCTAAATCACTGATCAGGGTTGGTTATTAAATCTGAACAAACAATACACTAGTCGTGAAATGAGTGTGCTGGATTCATCATAATCACTTGTATAGAAATACAGTAAATGAAATCCCCTGAGACAAAAAACAAGAGTTTTCACAGAGCGTCCAACTAAACAGGCTTCCATCAACTCAAGCTCCAACACATAAGTTACTCAACAAACAAATGCCGTCTTTGTTTTTCCTGGTAGAGTAATGTAACAGATCACTTTAGGTCTCTCTCAAAAAACAGTATATACATTTTACCACAAACGAAAAATGTAAACGATAAAAATAAAAAAAGTAAAATTATTCAAGCTTGAAATTAAAGTTTTGAAATTTTATATAAAACTATTAATATAGTTTGAAACAGCTGAGAAATCTTTATGGCCAATAAATCCCGATATGGGATTAATATTAGACTAAATGAATATTGCTACATAGGAGTTTTATAGACTTAATATATAATATTTCACCATTAAGCTTATAATTATAATGACTTGTTTTCGAGTAAGATTTTACGTACCTTGTAGGAAATTGCGGTACAAGAATCACACTGGATTTCAAAAGAACTAGGTGTATGTGGCGAATGTTGTTCCTCTTCAGTCATTTTAGGAGTTTCGAAGGTCATTTTTTGCTGTTCTTGAGCTCGTGCAAGAACGAAGAATACACACAACAAGAGGAAGGTATTGACGGTCGACATTTTGAAATACTACTCCCAAAAAATGAGATTTTTTCGTCGGATATTTTTACAAGTTTGAAATGCGGGTATATTCGCGTAGTTACTTGGCAAACAGCTGTAATAATTGTCTAAAGTAATAAAAGATCGTATGAATAAATAAAATGTTTATGCTGAAATAACAAGTGACAGCAAATGACTGAATGCCACGAGAAAATGGACTCACTTTGTCACGCACGTGACGTGACAACACTCATGGACAATAACGCTGAGCTAACGCAATAACATGTAAAAACTACCAGTAACCAATATTTCTTCAATACAAAACGCCAATAAACTTTGAAATCAAATAATAAATGAATGCTTTATTTTCATTAGCATTTTGAATGGTTATTTTAAACGAATAAAAAAAAATATAGAAGTTCTTATTTTGTCGGGCTACCTGTGGTACATTATGTTAAGATCGCAGGCTCATTTATTTAGAACAGGAAGTACGTCCCCGGTCGAGGGTCATATAAATCGCAGAGGGGTGGGGTAAGGAAGTGGCTGAGGGGGGAGGAGAGAGTCATCAATGTCGTAGATAGCTATGAAAAACTCGCAATTACAGAAATTAAATTCTAAATTTCCGTTAACTTCGTCAATTCTGAGTCGATCTTAATTTAAAATTATTCCAATATAGACCTATCCCGAATTCGCTTGACTGGCCACCATTTTATTCATCAAGTTCAACCTCGACTTGAAGTCATTGTTTCGTGACCATTGTTTCGTGACGTCCATCCAATTTGTGATGAAGGTCTACTTTGGTCGCGTGTGACTGGGAATCGCAATAACAGATCAAAAGTTTCACAAATTACTGAAAGATATATATGTTATTTACCGGCCAGGAGGTCCGGATAGGGAAAAACTGTGCCCGAGGTCTTGAATATACGGACCGAGGCCGTTAGGCCGAGGTCCGTGTTCAAGACCGAGGGCACAGTTTTTTCCTATCCGGACCGACTATAGGCCGGTAAATAACTTATTTATTTTTTTCCCGTATTTTTTTTTACTTGTTTTGGTAATCGTTTTGTGTTGTCGTTTAGTGGCAAAGGATACCGGACCGCGCGCGCGGGCAGATACTTACAAAATACCGCCCGCTCAAACAGCCAATCAGAACGCACGATTTTTTAGGATACCGGACCGGAAAAAAATAAATGTCTATATCTTCAACTATCAAAAAATATAATTTATTCATCTAAATGCATTTTGTACGGGCGCGCAAAATCGAATGGGGGCCAGAATAAGTTGGCGCCTTTGCTTATAAAATCCTCGCCACGCTAAAGCCTGGTTCACAAGAGCGATACAAATTACACAAATACAAGGACAAACAGTGTTCAAAGCGTAGTAAGGTACTAGCTTGTTTACATCAAAAACATTTTTAGTCTTGTGGTACTTTTTCTTGCGTTTGTGTTTCGTTAAAAACTCAAACTCAAACGCAAGCACAAGAACATGAAAAAGTTTCCTCGGTTGCATTTTCGTTGCTGGTGTGAACCAGGCTTTACTACTCACTGGTCTAATGCTGGACTGTATATGTGTATAAGTACTATATTCTCTTCATGATGATTAAACTTAGAGCAACGTACAGAGCAGTGCATCGATCCAATCAGTTCAGTTTTTTAAAGTGCGTTTTATACTTTTCGACCGCTCTTCAGTCAAGAAGTTCCTGGAACGTCTCTATGCCATCTTGAAACGACAGCACCAAGATAATTACCAACAGCAGCACCAATCATACCTCCGACTAAACTACCGGGTAGGCCGAAAGTTGAACCAGCTAACGACCCAGCAGCGCCCAGTAGCAAACGGGATAATGTCTTTGCAACAATTTCCAAAAGCTTCGTATTGAGGTCGTAGTCGTTCTGGATAATTCCCTTTTCTCTGTTTTCAAAAGCTTCGTCGATTTCAAGCCAACATAAACCCGCTTCCATAATCAATGCAATGGAATAACCAACCGCAAAGGCATAGTTTGGTTCCATTAGAACTTCAGCTGCAATTTCATCTGATGCGTTGGCAAGGAGTTTGAGAAAAAAGGACCCCAACTGGTTGCGTGCTGTTTGAGTCACACCAGCGCAGAAGGCTCCCACGATCTCTTTTGCCCAAGTGTACCAGATCTTGACTTGAAGACTGACTTCTAGCCCACACATACACCACATAACGAATTGTTCGCAGTTGTTAGTCAAACAGTGGTTTGTTTTCTCGCCTTCTCGCGACTTGGCTCTTTTGACAACCTTTCTTGCACGGTACCGCCTCAGTTCCCTAGGCCACACAATTTTGTGCATCTACATATATATTAATTGTAATCATAGCGATCAGTGGACTTTAAGTAATTCACATTTAATTCGACATTCAGCTTTATATGACATACAGCTATTTCAAAAAGTTTGAATACTGAATACTGCATACTGAATAGTTCATTCCAAGACCCAAGTGCATTGTGGGTCATAATGACATTGTCTAAAGTAGGATTAATAATAATAATTTATTCTATTTTTAGTGTATTCCATCTGACACAATATACTAACTACACGTAGATTGAGGCCTCGTCCACACGTATCCGGAAATTTTTGTATCCGCAATTTTCTTTTTGCTGATACGAAAATGTTCGCGTCCACACGCAGCGCATTCAAATTGCTATTGAATCGTTTTCGCTGTCCACACGTATCCAGAAATTTCATGATCCGCCCTGATGCACGGTAGTGCCTAGGATAGTTTTTCTTATCGAGAATGCGTAAAATCGTGTTTACGTCAGCGTATACGAAAATTTGCGGATACGACCGTCCACGCGTATTCGTGTTCGGAGCGTATTCGAAAATTTCCACTCTAGAGACCGTTTTCGAAAATTTCCAGATACGTGTGGACGGGGCCTTGCTGTATTTTTACTTTTTATTCAAATTAACAAGACCCACAATACCCTTTGGTCTTGGAATGCACTGTTCAGTATGCAGTATTCAGTATTCAACCTTTTTTGAAATAGTTGAATATAAATGTTTTATTTAAGCTGGATCCAGTTAAATTGATGTAATAGTTTTGCGAAGCGAGGGGGAATAAAATTGTCCAAATTCGCTTTGAATTAGTTTGGTTCCTCATTAAAGTTCATCAAACTTCATAGAACTTATTTAAAAATATTGTTTTTTCACTACTTGGAAGAATCGACTTGATTAAAAGAGAACTGACGGTCATACAAATTTTAGCCAATAGATGATATTCAGTCTATGCAGTCTAGTGAACTAAAATTCTCATACTCATTAATAATTCATGAGTAAACCATCCAATCAATGGGCTATTTTTGGGTCACATAGCCTGCAGAACAGGCGTTCTTTTGATGGATATGAGAGGAAGAATCGGGGTTTGGGGTTCCTGTTTCGACCAGGGGCCCGTGAGAAAAATGGGACCTAGCAAAAAATGGGAACGTGGGGGTAGGGGGAGGGGAAAGAAGGTAACCTTTTTCCCTTCTTCCCCTTCCCGCCCCCTCCCCCTTCGCTTCTTCTTTGCTCGGTTTCAATTATCGCTCGTACGTTCCAAAGTTCCCCCAAAACCACAAGAACGAAAACCTGGTAAAGTGCTGTGAAAGGAATGCATTCAGTCTGGAGTAACTGGAACAAAATTAATTCAGTCCTAGGACTGAAATAATTTTGTTCCAGTTACTCTAAGTCGAATAATTAATGAGATGAGAAGTCATTTCAAAGCCTCCAAATCGGACTGGACAAGATTTCAAAGTCCTTGCAATTAGTTCAAGTCCTCGGTCACGCCCCAGACTGGAACTAATTGCGCGGACTTTGAAATCTTGTCCAGTCTTTGAAACATTACTTCATATCTAAAATTTGCATTACAACACCGAGCCTACTTTCAGTTTCGTTTTCAAACCCAAATACAATAATACATGTATTTATAATACACCACAAAATTACTCGATTCTAAAAGAACAAAGAGTCAGTTAAATCCCAAATTGTACTCTGTGGAGTCCCAATTAAGTTGTTCAATTTTTTTGAGTATATTATAAACAAAAAATCGCAAGATCTTCTCGTACAATTCGGAATTTATAGATACTCGTGATGTTTTGAAACTTCTAAAATTGAACTCGACTTTTGAAAACTTTCAAAACATCATTCGTACCTATAAATTCCAAATTGTACTCGAGGTCGTGCGATTCCCTATAAAAATCACCAAAATTAATCAGTACCAAACTTTTAAAAGATCTAGAAATTCTTTTGCCTAAGTTAACTTACTTCAATTTTTTCCAGTTCTTCGAACGTGTAAGACTTTCGATGAACTTCACCCAGCTTTTCCACATCAACAAGTAACTTAAGAGCTTCTTTTCCCGATAGCTCGAAGCAATTTTGTGGCCCGTATTCCATGGCTATAATCCTGTCACCTTCTACTTTGATACAGATTAGATGATGGGTGTACCCATATCTATACACCATAAGGTGATCTGCTTTTCTCACATTCCGATTCTTAGAAGATACAGGCTCGATTTTGACCTTGTCTGCTAAATCGGACACAAATACTTTCCGTTCTTCGTGTGTACTTTGCTCCATATTTCTCCATCTTCGTCTTCTTGAAATATTTTGCCCCATCTAATCGTAAGGAGCTCGAGTTCGAATTTGTGATATTCGCTACGAGTGGCGGAAGTGGGGGTCTCGCTCGCATCAAAGCAACGTCTACGCATGCTTGCATCTTTATACGCTGCGTTTACAGAGGGTGGCAATAGTTACTTGACGAATAACCAAAAATTACTAGCTAACAGTTTACTGATACTTCATTATTTTGGTTTATTGAAGGAAAAAAACCCCACTTAGAATGAATGTTTTTGTTTATTTGTCTTTTCAACTTTTAAAAATTCTCTTCTGTAAAACAAATATTCATTCCTCGTGAATATCATTTATAAATCCTTAGTTCTCTTTCGCTAATAATTTCAATACATTATTTTTACGATCCGTTTAATTAGTAGAGACTAATGATCTCTAATAGAAATTTATTGATATTGAATTTTTACGTACCAACCACACTATTCGTTTATACTTTCAAGTTTTAAAGCTAAAATTCGTTCATCGACTTGCGCGCGCGCGTCTTTCCGTTTCTTGGTTTGATCAGGTTTGATCGTTTTGATGACTAAAATCGGTACGGAAAGAGCGCGCGCGCAAGGTCATAACGCATGGGAGTACGGTAAGTCGAAATTAAACTGCATCGGGTTACTAAAAATAGCCCAACCGGGAATTTACATGGCGCGCGAGTTATTAAGAAGTTTCCCTCTTATTTATGCTCTCTTGGTCTCAAACATATAATTTTATTTATCGAAGTATTATGATCGTCCGGGTGGACGTAATCCTAAGAAGGATTGTTTGATGGGACTGACGTTTCGACAACCTGAGCGGAAGTCTTCGTTAGTCTGAAGATAACTTTCGCTCAGGTTGTCAAAACTAGATCCACCCAGATGATCATAGTACTTCGATAAACATTCATTCACTTGGGTTCAGACCATTGTATACAATACTCATAATTTTATTTCCAAGATGTAGAAAATTGGAAAACGTCGAGCCCAAAGTAAAAGTGTATAGGCATGTTTGAATGCAAAATTTCATCTGGAAAATTTGTCTATGACGTATCTCCTCAATCTCGTCTTTCGCTGAATTCGAATTATTTCAATAATATATGAAAAAATCTATAATTTACGTTAGAGAGTTGAATTCTCCATTATCTACCAACCCAGCATCTTCTTTGATGTCGTCGTTCTGAGAAAAAGACGAAACATTACTTTGCTGATTTGTGTTCGTATTCTGTTGTGTAGGAAAAGTAAAGAAAGGAATGGGTTTTGGAATTGAATCCGTTTGTTCTTCTACCGCGTATGGGACCGGTGCTTGGTGTTGCGCATGAGCATGTTCCTCTAAGGAGTAGCCATTGTCGTGACCTTGTCTATAGTGAGTTTCCTGGAATGCGTCATAACCGTAGGGCTGGGCAGGGAAGCCTGGGTAACCGAATGACTCTGAATGGCCTTGATTCTGGAAAGCATAGTAACCCTGTGATTGCACTTGACCCGCTTGCTCTTGGTGAGCATATAACTCCGTCTGGTCTTGTTCTTGGTAGTCGGGGTAACCCGTTAACTCCATGTGTCCTTGTTCTAGGTAACCCGATGACTCAGTTTGGCCTTGCGCATGGAAAGCATGGTAACCCGCTGGCTCTGTTTGGTCTTGTTCATATAACGCGGGGTAACTCGAGGGGTCCTTTGGGGAATGCTCTTCAACAGGGTGTTGAGTTTCTTCAGATGGTTTCTCGAGCTGGTGCACTTCTTCCTCTGTAGGATGAACGGGTTCTTCCTCTTGTAATCCATACTCAGGAGCCTCGTGTGGAATTTCCGCGATCTCCTGCGTTACTTGCTCTTCAGTGTCATTATCAACTTGGTCATGTCCGTCTTCATTTTCATTGTCTTCATCTTGGTCCTCTTCCTCATCATCATCGTCATCATCTTCCTCATCCTCGTCTTCTTCATCCTCGTCAGCACTGACGTCTTGACCAAGATCTTTGAGAGTTTTCTGCAAAGAAGAAAGATTTTCGATGGATGGAAGGATGAAAGTGAAGGAAGAGAGAGAGAGAGAGCGCGCGAGAATAAGCTCTTCTTCTTTTCTTTTTCCCCCTTTTTATTCTTTTTCCCTTTTTTTTGGTGTTACGGAGATCAAGGCCACCCGATGCCTCCCTCAAATCAAACCCAATTCACCGCCACCCCACCCCATCCCCCCCCGTGCAACATTTCACATCTAATGCAACTAAATACCTTATATTTTGCTAACTTTTCAACCTGTTCAGCCAACATTACAAGCAGATCTTCGTGTTCTTTTGTCTGACTATCTTTCTCCCCAATAACTTCCGCAAGCCTCGTTTCCAGTTTCATGATTAGCTCGTTTGCTGCCGTCAGCGCAGTTTGGGCACCGGGTGTCTTCTGGGAAGAAATGGGGAAGAAAAATTTTTAGGGAACTGGAATATGTTACAAATATATGGACAAATATAGTTTGTAAGAGAGAGATGTTTTGGCAACAAGGTTGTGAGGGGGAGTGTGAAAAAGAGTGGGGAGGGAATGAAGGAATTGATGAAGGAAAAAAGAAGATGAAAGAAAGGAAGGAAGGAAGGAGGAAGAAAGGAAGGAAGGAAGGGAGGGAGGAATAGAAAAGAGAACAAATGAAAAAGCAAAAGAAGGAAGGAAAGAAGCCTTGCTCAAATGCATCCAATTTTTAAATACACAAATTCCAGTTTTTTTGCATAACACTTACGAATGATTCCATTTCTCTGCGTAAATATGCGTTCTCTGTTCTTAAACTGTTTATTTCTTGTTCTAATGAGCTCACATTTCGTCTCAATCCGGCCAGATCTTCCAACTGATTTCTCGTCAATCCTGCTGCGACTTCAGTAGAATCGCACGAGTCTGCCAGCTCTGCTGTAGCTGTTGCTACGGCGTATTGAGCTTGAGAAACTTCCAAATCTTTTTCCTAGAAGAGTCAATTATTAGTGAATAATCTAATTTATTATATACCAAGTGTCAAAGTTCATTTTTCCTCAATTTCTATTGGTCGAGATTGTGTCACGTGAACGTGAAGAAATTCGACTGTTTCCTAGCGACCATTCTGGGAGTGGAATATTATGTTATGGACGGTAATAACAAAACCGGAAGTCACGTGATTCAAAAAATATGAAAACCGGAAACCAGAAAACAACATATTTGAGCGCGCGTTTGCAAAATTCATTCACACGTTTTCTTTTACGAAACATCAGATTAAACATGGAATCTTCCCGATTTTCTTGTTCTCTTTGACACTTGGTATGATAATAAAGCACTTACTTTACTGGGGCTTACTTACTTTACTGGGACCTCGGGGAAAGCAGTATGTTTGTGGTCCCCCCCCCCCCCCCCTATCGAAAAATAAATTATTAATTTACATCATTAAATAGTCGATAAATAATTTACTTACTAATCTTTGTAGCTTTTCTTCTTTTTCTTTCAATTTGGTTTCTAATTCCTGCTTATTTAGTTGTAATTCACTCATTTGAATTCGCAGGTTTAATAAATCGGTACTTTCTGCAGGTACAAAGCTGCCATTTAATTCAGCTTGTTCTTGTTGGTGTTGATGGTAAGCTGTGAAGGAAAGCATTCAAATAAGCCAATCACAGCAGAGTTGCTTTACAGCTTTGATATCTTTAAGCCAATCAAAAAAATATCCAAGGTATGTCACAGCAAAAATTGGAAATTCATTTTCCCAGCACAAAAAAAGTCGAATTCTAGTTCCCATTGTACTTCTTTAGGACCCTCTTTTTAAACCAACATGTTTTACCTATTGTAGCCAATACATCTCTTTTTGTAGAAATACAGAATACTTTTCTTTTTTCTTGACTTTGCAAAGTAATTTGCAGCTCGAGTCGTAGCGGTAAGTTATAACGAGGGTCTCTTAGAAGCCAAAACCAGGCTAAACAACATGTTCTATTGTAGCCAATACAAAATACTTTTCTTTACTTTGCAAAGTGATTTGCAGCTTGAGTCGTTGCGGTAAGTTATAACGAGAGTCTTTTAGAAGCCAAAACCAGGCTAAACAACATGTTTTACCTATTGTAGCCAATACATCTCTTTTTTCGGAAATACAGAATACTTTTCTTTACTTTGCATAGTGATTTGCAGCTCGAGTCGTAGCGGTAAGTTATAACGAGGGTCTTTTAGAGACCAAAACCAGGCTAAACAACATGTTCTATTGTAGCCAATACAGAATACTTTTCTTTACTTTGCAAAGTGATTTGCAGCTCGAGTCGTAGCGGTAAGCTATAACGAGAGTCTTTTAGAAGCCAAAACCAGGCTAAACAACATGTTTTACCTATTGTAGCCAATACATCTCTTTTTTCGGAAATACAGAATACTTTTCTTTACTTTGCATAGTGATTTGCAGCTCGAGTCATAGCGGTAAGTTATAACGAGGGTCTTTTAGAGACCAAAACCAGGCTAAACAACATGTTCTATTGTAGCCAATTTTTCGGAAATACAGAATACTTTTTTACTATTTTGGAACCGTAATGCGCCATTGAGGATGCAGTATTCAGTATTTCGTTAGTCAATCTTCTTAAAATAGATGTACTGACGACTCTTAAAACTCCTTGTGTGCTTTTCTTTTCCGATATCAGAATTAAGAGTCGTCAATATAAAAGAGGGATAGATTACATTGCATAAGGGATAATAAGGTACGAATTGCCTAAGCCCAGCTATTCAGCTATTTCAAAAAGGTTGAATACTGCATACTACATACTGAATAGTTTATTCCAAGACCCAAGTGCATTGTGGGTCATAGTGACATGGTCAAGTAGGATTAATAATAATTATTTATTCTATTTTTAGTGTATTCCATCTGAAACAATATACTTACTACACGTAGAGAGTTAATTGCTGTATATTTACTTTTTATTTCAAATTAGCGAGACCCACAATGCCCTTTGGTCTTGGAAAGAACTATTCAGTATTCAATAGTGAGTCGTCAATAGTGCAGTTTTCGTATGACTGTGAAAAGTTCAGTGCCGTGCCGTGACCGTGATGTTTTCTAGAATTTTAATTGGCTGATTTATCTTCTCGAGCAATGTGATTGGTCTAAAAGTGCCGTGATCTTGGCGTGACCGTGTCGCGCCGTGTTTATGCCGTGTTCTGGGTATTTGATTGGATGGAGAGGGAATTCTCGAGCAATGTGATTGGTCTGGCGTATCCCTAACCGTGTCAAGAACGTGTTCGTGCCGTGAGCTTTTCACAGTCATACGAAAACTGCACTATAAACTTACATTGCATAAGAGATAATTGACTACGAAGTTGAACAATTTCCTGTGCTTGGATTTGAAGTTGGGTATTAGCCTGAAAAATATACAGGAAAAAAATCATTGCAACCATTTGCCGAGCTTGACAAAGCAGGTCTCAAAGGTGAAATACGGTAAGCATTGGAAAGTCTCATTACAGTAATGAATAGAATTACAGTTAAGTTATTACAGAGAATTGTATAATGTGTCAACAGGACACTTGATTTATGGCGTCAATTACTATCACTACCAGACTCCCTTGCACACTTTCTTTTGTTCAGTTAATTAGCACCATTTGTCTTACTATTCTCATGAAGGAATACAAATTTAAATAAGAAAAATTTGTAAAGCATTTTGGTAGTGGTAGTAATATAACGCCATCATGGAAACAGCCTTTTGGTCTACTTAATAATATAATTATACAGCTTCTTATTAATCCCATATAGGTAACTGTCCAATTATTTTCTTAATTGGACAGGTCTTGTTAATATGGGATTAATTAAGCAGCTATATAATTAATAGGTAATGGGATTTCATTCTCCCCAATCAAGAAATAATTAGACTTGAAAAATTCCTCTGACTGCCAAATTGTACTCGGCTTATGGCCTCATCCAATTTTGTGAGTCCTCGGAATTTTCCTCGTCCAATTATTTCTTAATTGGACAGCATGGAGTCTATTACATATACTAATTTAATCATTTAATAACTTCTAAAGTGCAAAAATCTATAAACATACTCAATTGCGCTGTATGACTATTTACAGAATGTATACACAATAATGATAACAATAATTATGAAAGGGAAAACTATTAAGAAGTGAAAATTAATTCTAATGGTGAAAAGAAAGCCCTTGTGAATATATGTGTCTTAAGCTTCATCTTAAATGAAGCAATGGAAAGGTCAGCATTCCTGAGGTCTAAAGGAAGAGCCTTCGTACCTGGTTGTATGTTGATTCCAAGTCTGCATATCTTGATTTCATTTTACCAAGTTCTTCATCCTGTTTATTAAAAAAGCATTGTTCCATATCCTCAGTTTTCAATCAGTAAGACCACTACCCCTCCCTTGTTACAATCCCTACTGTCTCACCCCACCACAGTTAGATGTTTCACATCCGTTACCTTTTCCAATCCCTACTGTCCTACCCCTCCGCAGTATGTGTCACACCCTCACCTTTTCCAATCCCTTCTGTCCTACCCCTCCACAGTAAGATGTGTCACACCCTCACCTTTTCCAAACCCTACTGTCCTGCCCCTCCACAGTAAGATGTGTCACACCCTCGCCTTTTCCAATTCCTACTGTCCCCCACCCCAACCCTTCCCACTATCATGTATTGTGTCACAATCATCACCTGTTCTCTGCTCAACTCTTTGTAGGACTATACTATGGAATCATGGTTTTCTATACTGTCCCACCCCACCCCTCCACAGTATCATGTGTCGCAATCCTCACCTGTTCTCTGCTCAACTCTTTGTAGGACTGTACTATGGAATCATGGTTTTCTATTCTGTCCTACCCCACCCCTCCACAGTATCATGTGTCACAATCCTCACCTGTTCTCTGATGAACTCTTTGTAGGACTGTACTATGGAATCATGGTTTTCTATACTGTCCTACCCCACCCCTCCACAGTATCATGTGTCACAATCCTCACCTGTTCTCTGATCAACTCTTTGTAGGACTGTACTATGGAATCATAATTTTCTATACTGTCCTACCCCACCCCTCCACAGTATCATGTTCACAATCCTCACCTGTTCTCTGATCAACTCTTTGTAGGACTGTACTATGGAATCATGGTTTTCTATACTGTCGTTTTTCCGGTTTTGTCGTCTGTGGAGCTTCTGTTGTCTCTTCAACAGCTTTAGTGACAGCAGCTGTAGAAAATAATTCATTGATTAATAGATTAATATTTATTACTTAGCATAAGCAGCAGCAGCAACAACAACAGTAGCAACAACCGCAGCAAAAACAGTAATGACAGCAACAACAGTAACAGCAGCAACAACAACAACAACAGTAACAACAACAGTAACAACAACAACAACAGCAGCAACAGAAGCAACAGTAACAGCAACAACAACAGCAACAACAACAGTAACAACAACAGTAACAACAACAACAGCAGCAACAGAAGCAACAACAACAACAACAGTAACAACAACAGTAACAACAACAACAACAGCAGCAACAGCAGCAGCAACAGCAGCAACAACAACAACAACAGTAACAACAACAGCAACAGCAGCAGCAACAGTAACAGCAGCAACAACAGTAACAGCAGCAACAACAGTAACAGCAGCAATAACAGTAACAGCAGCAACAACAGTAACAGCAGCAACAGTAACAGCAGCAGCAACAGCAACAGCAACAGCAACAACAGTAACAGCAGCAACAACAGTAACAGCAACAACAGTAACAGCAGCAACAACAGAAACAGCAGCAATAACAGTAACAGCAGCAACAGTAACAGCAACAGCAACAGCAACAGCAACAACAGCAACAGCAACAGCAACAGCAGTAACAGCAACAGCAACAGCAGCAGTAACAGCAACAACAGTAACAGCAGCAACAACAGTAACAGCAGCAACAACAGTAACAGCAGCAACAGTAACAGCAACAGCAACAGCAACAACAGCAACAGCAACAGCAACAGCAACAGCAACAGCAACAGCACAGCACAGCAACAGCAACAGCAACAGCAACAGCCTAGTAACAGTAACAGCACAAACAGCAACAGCAACAACTAGAATCTTTCAAAACCCTTACAACTAAACAGATCAGTTTCGAGTTCCAAATTACCGCCGTGTTCCTTGATGCCAGGACTCATTTACTCAGGGGTTAGCACGTGGGAACAGGGGTCCAGATATCACAAATACCAATTGTAAAAGTAAAGAATACAAACGAACTCTCGTGGTTAGGGTTTAGGTGGTCTTGACTAAACACATGAACTATTCGGCACAAATTATAGTCTAACCCCGAGCAAAAGATAACTCGAAACTGGAGTAGTATTAAACAAAACTTACCATCTAATTTCTTTGAAAAGTTTAGTAAACTCGTGATCGGAAATAAACTAGCTGAGATCCATCAAACTTAATCTGGAAAGCAAATGACAAACCATTGAGTAGACCATTCGGGAATTATATAGTACACTCCCCTCCTTCCTCCGTTCCCCCTTTCTCATTCCCCTTGTTCCTCTCAGTCCCCTGCCTCCTCCCCATCCTCATTCCCTTTCCTTTTAGCATCACCTTCCGTTTTACCCTCCTCCGCCCCTTCCTCCATTCCCTCTTCCTCATTCACTTCTCATCCCTTCCTCATCCCTTCCGCCAGTCCATTCCTTCATTCCTTCCTGCGTCCCCACCACCAGGACAAATACAGGCAGGCCCCGCACACAGTACCTTGGTGATGGCCCGCAGCAGTCCAGCTTCAGATTTGAATACACCAATCTTCTCCGCGCTTATCTCCTCCATTCTCGTGGTTATTACAACTCTCAGCTCATTGGCTCCACAACGAAGGTCCCGGACGTGAGAGGGGGGGGGCGTGCGGTGGGCTGGGGGGTGGGTGGTATGGCTGCGCCTGGCGGTGGATGGCGGAGGCGGCTGGAGGATGGCGGCGGAGGCTGGCTGGATGCCCTCAATCCCCGGGCGAACCATGCCCGGGTCTGGGAATGCCTGATCGGC
>WHPX01000868.1:0-227487 GCA_011057435.1 Actinia equina | reverse complement strand
CTTTTTTTTTTTAATCTAGTCATCGTGGCTTTTTTTGACACATATTCTTATTTTCTTTTCTTTTCATTCCTTTTCTCTATTGTTCACATTTTTTCTGTGATTTTCTTTCTACTTGTTTCTTCTATTTCCTATTTTCCTTTTTGCTTTTCCTATTTATTTATTTTATCTCGTTTCTCCTTCCTCTCTTCCTACATTTTTATTGTATTTCTTCTTCTTTTATTCTGTCATTCATCTTGCTGTCCACCTGCAGAAATCAATGTAACAGTGCAACAAAATTTAAACTCTCTTTATCAGGAATACATGGTTAATATATTTGATAATCTTTGTCCAGGGTGCACGTCTGAGAGTCTGCTTACATGAAGAGAACAGAGAAAAGAACGAAGAACAGATAGAAGAGGACTTAGAACAGAGAATGAAAGGAGAAAAGAGGACTGAGAATAAAAATAGAATAGAGAGAGAGAGGGCAGGGCAGGGCAGGACAGGACAGGATAAGAGTGTTTGCACATTGTTTAACATGTTTCCTCCTACCTTTTAGTGGCAGCATAGGCATTTATACATAATACCATATGGTAGCGTAAATGGTTGTTTCTTTCTTTCTTGTTCTTCAAGTGGGTTTCTTCCCAATATCCATACTAATCAAACCGTTCTTTTGACTCTGCAGTAGTGGTGTCTCTGTCATTAAAAACATCAAAGCATCAGTTTATTCATCCACCCATCCATCACTCAGTCTATCCCTCCCTCCATCCCTAACTCCCTCCCTCCCTCCCCCTCCCTCCCTCTCTCCCTCCATCCAGCCATCCATCCATCTTTCCCAATGCCTACTATGCTGTCCCACACACAGAAAACTAATTTAAAATCTCTATAAATATGTACATGCTTACTTGCCAGACTTGTTGTTCTGTTGCCACATTGAACCGATGACTTCATAACACAGCTCATCGCAGTCATCTCTTAAGTTATTCACTCGTGTCTCTGTCATTAAAAACACAAAGCAGAAACAATAATATTTTCTACCTTATTTATCCATTAATCTATTATCCATTCATACATCCATCCATCCACTTCATCAGTTTATTCATCCACCAATCCATCGATCCCTCACTCCCTCCATGTATGCATGCATGCATGCATCCTTCCATACCTTCTTCCCCAAAGTCTACTATACTGTCCCAAAACACTTTGCAGAAAAATAATTTAAAATCTCTATAAATATGTACATGCTTACTTGCCAGACTGGCTGCTCTGTTGCTGGGATGAACTGATTACTTTATAACACAGCTCACCACAGTTAGCTATTGGGTGATTTACCTGTATCTTCATTCAAATGGAAGTCAATATGCTGAAATAATAGAACATTATCCAAGTTGAATGTTAGGGCAATGATATTAAATAATGAGCTTGTAGTTAAGACGATGTACTAAACATATTAACAAATCAACCAAGAACACACTGTTAGACTTTATTAATCCTTCGCCTTTGTTTACCTGTATTATTCCTCTGGAATGAGATGGACTTGGGAATGAATGGAGTGAAACACAGAGCAAAACCTTAAATCTTGTGCTTGAATGGGAAGAATGGACCCTTAGACACCTAGTGCAAGGTAATGCTTGTGTAAAATCATGCAAAGATAAGCTGTGTAATAATAAATCGAAAAACCATCGCAGCACAGAAGAGGACAACACATCAAACAAACTCAACTCACGTATGATCCAGTCTCAGACCGTGCTTGATCACAGACCACAGCGGTGAGAGGTGAATGCTAAACCACTCTGTGTCCCATGCCACTTTGGCTTTCTATATCTATCAAAGTTATCATCATCATAGCTTTTGTCATTGATAACAATAATCTTTCCAACTTATTTATAATTCCTGATCCTTATTATCATTATTCCTGACACATCTGCTAATGGTTACACTTTCACAAGGTTTGGATTACAACATGACTGGCTGTCCCACCCCTTATAAACTAGAGACATTAAAAGTTGACCACAAGTTTATCAGTTGAATTACAGTCAAGCGTCATACTCTATAAACAAAGTTAATTTTTATTTTTAATAATTATTATGATTATCATCGTCATCATTATTATTAAGTAACAACAACATAGTCAAACAAGTTTCTATGTAAACCGTGGATTGTTTCAACAATTATTAAGTATAAAAGGCTTTCAAGGATTTGTTCTTTAACATTGTTGTTAGGCTGCGAAGGGGTGCCTTTGGGTGGGAATCAAGGAGGAAGGGGAGGAGGACTCGGAGGAGACTGTTTTTGCTATATACGCATCAAGAGTTCTGTGCTACTGCTCTAAGCACATGCTCAAAGGGTCAACAAGTGGGACCATAAGTTGTAAAAATTGCTATATTTTGGTAGACTTGATTTGGAATTAGCTTTACACTACTTGCTCTTGAATACTTTAATGAAAATTGTGCTTGATAAGAAAAATACAATTAAAATATAGCAATGTTTAGAACCTGTGATGATGGAACCATGATGGTACACTTGATGCATAAATAACCCTCCCTAATTAATATTCCAAAACTTTTCTTTGTTTAACTCCTTTCCAGTCCCTCTCCCCTTAAGCATCACTATGCAACTGTTGAACATAAAACTTAACATGCAGCCTTTTAATTCAATGTCCTATTGCTGTGCAGTCCCAAGATCAGGGCCGTAGCCACCGGTATGGTTCGTTGGTCCGGTTTCAACCGGACCAACTTTCGGGAAAAAAATATAAGACTAATAATAAAACAATAAAAAAGTATAAGAAAAACTGAAAACCCTGCACAAACAGTCTTGTACCATTGCCTCCCTTTCATTGGCGCCTCCAGCACCCTTTTTCCACGTCTCGGCAATGCACAATTTGTCAGTTTGATTTAAAGGGCAGAATGAGAAGTTTAACTCCATTAAATTGTCTGTAGAATGGTTTCACAATAGTCCTAAAATATCGTTTGATATTGGTGAATTAATGATACAGGCTCATAGATTGATGTATTGCAGACGAGCTTGTCCTATGGGTATCCAGGAATAACTGGAGAAAACCACTATCAATGCCAGGGTTGCCACTGATGCTGAGATTGACAAGGGTCTGGCTATATGGCTTACCAGCCTGTGGAGCAAATAGAAAATCCTGTCATTAGGAAACTGAAGATTGGCCAGTAGTTAGGATAACGAAGGCTGCATGTGCCTTGCTGAGACCATCATGATTGTGATTCATTACAGAAAATTTATAAATTTAAACATGCAACTAGATTGGTTATGTATGTGTGGGAACATATGTTACTGATTTACAGCACATACACAGTATGACATGCCATAACACTGAAATGGCTTCCCATAAGAATAGTTATCTCATGAGTGGGAAACAAATGGTACTGACTTATAGCGACTACTAATTTTCTTTATCGTTTTCCACTCATATGAAGAACAACTCTTGTGTATGCCCTTTAGGTTAAAGCTATGAGGTTACCTGTAGCTATATAACTAGAAAGCCCTTTTAATGTTCAGCACTCTAATTAGATGACATACCAGGAGAAAGGAAAGCCACTTAAGTGCTAAATTGGGAATCCACTTCAATGTTAACACACCTGCAGGTGTCAATCATTAAAACACCTCATTGAGTAATAAGAGGCACAGAAGAGATAGAAAGTCTTTTCAAGATTCGACAAAGTACCATGACACATGGAAGCCATTTCAAAGCTCTATCTTAGGAATCCATATCAGTAACATGACACATGGAAGCCATTTCAATGCTCTATCTCAGGAATCCATATTAGTAACATGACACATGGAAGCCATTTTGATGCTCTATCTTAGATAATGAAGGTGATGATAATGATGATGATGATAATGATGATAATGACGATGATGATGGTGATGATGATGGTGACGGTGATGATGATGGTGAATTAACAACAACATAATTACTTTGATGCTGATTAGTCAAAAGGGGAAGATGATGATTTTCATAATGATGATGATGATGATGTTGATGATGACAATGTTGATGATGATGATGATGTTAATAATAATAGTCAAACAAATACCTGCTAAGAAGATCAGTAGCATCGTTCTCAATATAATTACAGCTAAGGTCCAGTGTTTGGAGAACATCTTTAAAACAATGCCTGTCTGTCAGAGGTTCCATGTCTCGGTTTCCCAAACAGCAATTGCTAAGATTTAGGTTTTGCAAAGCACAATCATCCTGTAATGGAAAGGAAATCAAAAATAAACGAATGGATAATGGGTGGTTAAAAAAAAGAGAGAAATAAGAGTGTTAATGTTGAATAATGAGTGAAGGTGCAAAAGATATTGTACGAAGAAGAAAGTCTCAATGAAATTATTATATAGTTAGGATAGTACATGTACATGCATGCTGATTGGTCAAAAGGGAAAGGGGGGGAGAAGGGAACATGCCTCTCTCCTGTGTCCTGTGCCAATAATGATTCCATAATTCTTGAGTATATAATCTTAGGATTGAATATCAGAGAAAAGATGAAATTCTGGTTTAAAAAATCTTTAAGTATTAATTCCCCTCTGGCAAACTTTGCTAAATCCCCGCTCAAGCAGTGATTATCGTCCCGTAATCACTGATCACTCAACCAATTACTGCGCACTCAACTCAACTCTATATTCAACTCTAAAATTATATTCTAATGATGATTAATGTCCCAGCTGTAGCTGAAGATCCTGAAGGAAGGAGGGGGGAGGGGGAGGGGGAGGGGGAGGGGGAGGGGGAGGGGTCTTAATCCCATTTCCCATCCCTCATTTTAGACTAATTGTAAAGTAGAAAAAAAGTCTACAATATTATAGAGTGTGTGCAACCATGTGACTCAAAATCCCTTGAGATATGAATAACAATCAAACTGCCGCCATCTTTGTTGATCTAACAAGAGAAGCTAATGAGGAATGTCTTGTTATAGTCAATCAAGATGGCAGCTATGACGTAACATGCATACGCCCTATAAGGACACTGATGGTTAACAAATACTGATGACAAAAGAAAAGGATAGGAAAAAAAGGCGCAAAGATGCAAAAGTTAGGTTTACCTTGTCCATGTACTGAGCCAGACCATCTGTTGGCATAGCAACGTCACTCTTATTATACACTGTTGATGAGACATCCAAATGACAACAGATCACGATAAGGTAGTGACCCCATCAAGATGGGTTATAGAACCTTGTGTGAGGTATCAAGTGTATAGAGTGTGTGCAACTATGTGACTCAAAATTCATTGAGTTATAAATAACAATGAAACAGGTGCCATCTTGGTTGATCTAATAAGAGAAGCTTATGAGGAATGCTTTGTTATCGTCAACCAAGATGGCGGAGATGACGTACAGCTGTAACATGCACCTGCTCTATTTCATTTTTCTGGTATACAAAAAATTAATAAATAGTAAAAAAATCTTAAAATAGCAGCCAATCTCATAATGAATTTCTTTAAAATTAAAATAAATAAAACTGGAATAAATGGAATTAAAAAAAACATTTCATATGTAATTTTTTCTGAATCATTCATAGTCTTGGGTTTTGAATGAAAATGTTTTCAATGAAATTATTGTAAATCATAAAGAAAACATTCATACAAAAACATTTGTGAAATAATCTTATTTGCAGGACTCAAAACAGCAGTTAAAAATGCAATACCAATTTCCTTATTGCAAGTAAGATAAAATAATGGTCACCTATGCTCATTTTTTTATGTGACTTGGAGTTGTGAAAGGCTTGTAAGGCACTCTTCTCCAGTCATTTCATCTAAGGCTTGTAATTTACCTATTACGTATGTTCTTATTTGATATCCGAGCACATCCCACACAGTATACTGCTTCATATAATCATATATGTCACCTATGATGTTGAGAATAATATTTTGAACAAAAATGTTCAGTCAAAATTCACTTGTCCTGCACAAACATTAATTTGTGTTATTTTGAACCCTGCATGTTACCATTCCCTTAGCCGAACATTACTTTTCTTATTCCTTCTAATTATTATTTTTTGTTTATACTATGGAATCCACTGCAGTGTTGAAATGCAAGAAACAAAGCATGTCATTGTTTACACCCACAAACATTCACATCTTGTCTCAAAACATACAAATTGTTGGCTAGAAATCGGAGCCTTCTTTAAGCCACGTTTCATAAAATCACAAAGGAAAAAGGTTAGAAATTTGCAATAAATATAAAGTATATATAAGGCATAAAATAGAAAGAATTCAAGCAAATTTAAAGTGCTAACTTGTTAAATTCAAAGTTATTTTCAAGTTGCACATGCCTTTAGGAATGCAGTGGAATGTGCATTGATGTTTGTGGGTGCAGGGATCATGACAAGTTTTTCCAGCATTTCCACACTATGGTAGATTCTGTAGTACAAGGTATACTTTTCTCATAGCCTAGGTAGTATTTTTTTAAATTCTGTTTTTGAAAACTTAAAAAATAAGTCTAGCATTTTTTAAACTAATTTCTGAAAAATGCTAGACTAATTCTTCTTCTTTTAATTGCAGAATGATACTAGATTTTAATTTCTAAATCATGTTGTTCATATTGATACCCTTATCTGTGATGAATGATTCCTGTCATCAGCATCGTATTGATTGACTTGATCTTGATGGTGCTGCATCATCTCACAAAGGCTTTGCAGCACAACAGCTTGGTACGACTGAATACGACAGATTTGGTAAAGCTAGAAAATAAAAACAATAAAATTGTCAAAATCTTGTTGCTTGTTTTAGTTTCACACATCAGATAGGATGAAATAGCAGAGTTATATCTTTTATAACTACAGTAAGCATGGGTAGTGCAGCAGTAAGAGCGCTCTCCTCTCATGATCACCAAGGCAAGGTTTGTTACTGGACTTGGTGTCATATCCTTGGGGTGGGGGGAGAAGTGGGGTGGGTACTCCCATATATGGACTATACGGGGATGATCTGCTGAACAGGGTATGGTTTTTCGAGCTTCTTGTCATAAACAGGGTATGCAATTTCGCTCAAGTTCCAATTTTTCCCCTGAGTTTCCTGTCATATTCAGGGTTTCTACTTTCGTATTCACCGAAACTGGTTACTATGGTCTTCAAAAAACGATACGCGAGATGACATGATAATTATTGAAACAGGAACTCAGTGCAATTAATTTTATCTTTTGTCATAAACAGGGTCTACAAATTTGAGTTTTTTGTTGTTGTCATAAACAGAGCACCCTTTTCAGAATCCCAGTGGAACACCCCTAACCAAATCCTAGTGGAGAACCCCCCCCCCCTCCAGGTGTCATATGGTTTCCCTCTTGTGCTTCAAGGGTTTTTTCTCTTGGGCTCTCCTCTCATGATCACCAAGGCAAGGTTTGTTACTGGACTTGGTGTCATATGTGAGTAGATTTGCTCATGGTTTCCCTCCTCAGTGCTTCAAGGGTTTTTCTCTTGGGCCCCAGTTTTCCTCCCTACACAAGTTCGATTCAATGTACAGTATTGATTGATCACAAGTCATGCTACACTGTGCAATTTTCTCAGCAATGACAAAAGGTAAATTATACAGGGTGAAAAGATGGAAAAAAAGAAAAAACTTACTGATGTTTGGGATGCTAGTCCTTCGTCGGAGTAAAAGAGGAAAGACTAGAGTCTGAAATGTCCCAGTGTAAAAATTTACCCTTTTATCATTACTGTTTTATTAGAAACACTGACGCAGCTCACACTAGTTTTAGCTAACAGTAAGTGTTTTCATCTTTTCACGGTATATAATTTACCCTTTTATCATTACAGTTTCAATAAAAACACTTATACAGCTCACACTTTTTTTAGCTAGTTATCTCTTCTTAATTTTCTCAGCAATTTGTCTCCCAGTGCTTGAAAATAAAGCATTGCAAGTTGCCAAGATGAAGTGTAACATTGCAATGCCATCTCAGCAACTTGCAATATTTTCTGGCTCCTCCGGAAAAAAAAAAAAGAAATGTTGCCATGCATTCTTGAAAAATATGCCTACCTGGTTTTTCATAAACATGCATACTCTGTGTCTCGAAATTTGTCGTTTTGCTGCTGTCAATCAAACCTAATCAGTCGGTACCTTTTTTGACTGGCGGCATGCAGCAAAAAAACAAATTTCAGTGTGCAACTCTGAGACATAGAGTTCGCATGTTCATTAAAAAATTGCAGAAAATAAAATTGTGAGAAAAGTATCATATGTATTAAAAATATATATAAGGTCCAAGAATGTCCAAGAATGTGATGTGTGCGGTCACTAAAACACTATGTACAGTATGTCACTATGATGTCACAGCTTGTTTATGAGGGAAAGAATGGTCAGCAAAAAAATAATTGGGACTCCTTTTTCTCTACAGCTGAGTTGATACTGTACCACTGAATTAATATATCTGTTCTTAAAATATTCTATAAACCTGTGTTTATCCTACAATTATATACGGTACATTGTTGGTATTAATGCTTTCGTAAGTTCTAAAGAGTACTTATTGGTCTTACTGGGCTATTTCGTCTTATTGGGCTATTCCTTCTTGTATATATTTGACTATACGTCTAATATTGGGCTATTGATTTCTAAGCGTATGTAAACATCAAGGTGTCAATACGACAACGCAATACTATATTCAGTTCCATCTCCCCCACCTCACTGAAATAATGAATAAAACCTGTTTTTTAAAAGAATATGGAACCGTAATGGTAATCTTAAGTAAAGCTTGAGATTTTTAGTTTAAAACTGATTCAGTCCCGGAGTAGTCAATCGATAAAAATCGATATCGATTTTGCCAATCGATAAATCGATAACAATCGATACCTCTGATTTGATTGATATCGATTGTATTGATCAATCCTTAAAAATCGAATTGATTGATTATATACATATCGATTTTTTTCGATTTATGTCTTGAACAATTTCTATCGATGATCGTACGAGGGCCATGTGGCTACGGATTTACACCACCGGCAATTACTTTTTCGTAACCATAGCTTGACACAAACTAGGAGTTTGTTATAGTGATCAGTGAACAGACAGCAAAAGTACTTGGATAATTGGCTGCCTGATCTACATATTATTACTTGTGAATTAATAGTTATGAAATCTATTGCACTATCATCGATATTTTCGAATACTTTCAGCAGTGTTGGTAACGTTACCTTGCATATAGGGGCGCCTTGCATATAGGGGCACTTTCCATAAAAGGCTATCGTTTCATTTTTGCACTGAACCCGGAGTAGTCAATCGATAAAAATCGATAGAAATCAGCTGATTTGTATCGATTTTTATAGGAAATCGTTTAAAATCGATAAAAAAATTGGTGTGAGTTCGATTTTTATCGATTTAATCGATTTTTATCCATCAAGATTTGACCGCTTTAATTCGATCCAATAATGAGTACAATCATATAATCAGCTTTATTTCACGGAAAGTATTGAGGGGGGGTTGGTAACGTTACCTTGCATATAGGGGCGCCTTGCATATAGGGGTACCTTGCATATAGGGGCACTTTCCATAAAAGGCTATCGGTCGAATGATATATGATATGAATTGTATACTGCTGCAAACTAAAACATAGAATATATCGAATAAGGTCGTGTGAACGTAAAAGATTGAAAAAATCAAACTAAAACTTGTGTGATTTACAAGAGTCTATCGGTGTTTTGAGACCGGTTTTAGCGAGAGTGTTTAGCGATCACTGCCTGAATTAAAAGCACGTTAAATCTCGCAACAATCATGTATTCATGCAGGGGTTTATAAACATCTATTGACTACTAGTGCTGGTTGTATTACATGATTCATTTACAAGGATCTCTTTTATCAAATATAAGCCGAAAGCGCCATTACAGACATAAACTTCATAAACCAGTCACGTAAATATATCAGAGAAATGTTGAAAACCAAATTCGAAAAATTAACTTTACTGCTATGAAACAAACACCATAGTGATCTACAGGATTGAGCGGTATCAATGTAAAAGTTTCAAGAGAAATTGATTCATTGTTGTAATCTAGGGGCGCCTACTAACGTTACCTTGCATATAGGGGCGCCTACTTACGTTACCTTGCATATAGGGGCGCCTACTAACGTTACCTTGCATATAGGGGCGCCCACTAACGTTACCTTGCATATTGATGGTTTGCAAGCATTCCCAAGAGAGTCAAATTGTTGTGCCGTTATTACTGATCATGGGTATTTCATGAAGCTGAATAATTAATATTTATAGTTCGTTTATTGAAACATCAAGGTATCTCCCACAAGCTGCATTCTTCGGGGGTTTTTTTTCTCTTAGCAGAGCTTTCATAGAGGCTCTGCCGCCTTGCAAAGGAACAGATTATTGTGGCGCCGGGTAGATTAGAGAGCAAGCAATTAGATTAGAAAGGAGGTAATTACAAACTACTGGACGTTTTTGTTTCATTACAGTGATTTGGAGTGAAAAGTAAATGCTTTGCCATATCTGCCTTTACCGTAAAAAACAATGAATTCCCAGCTACATCGCTCAATAATCCCTCTCCTTCTTGTTGCTCTTGTTGCGGTCTCTCGTGCGAGTTATAAACGTACGTCATATTGGGCGGCGGAAAACATTGAATGAATCAAATTTAGATCAAAATTATCAAATTCTTTTGTTTCAAAGTTGACGTTCACAAGATACATCCTGTTTCATGAGAGTAAGCGGTCTGAGCAACTGGTGAGGTAAACACACATAGATTAGATATTACAGCAGGATTATGTTACGAGTGAAAGCGAAAATACATCTAGCTTCACAAGTAAAATTGTCTGGCTGTAAGCAGTGTTGATAAATTATTTATCGTACACGACGAAATAAATGAGAAAGAGTGCATGAATAACAACGATTTTTATTGCACACAAGCAGACTTGAAAGTTAGGACCTCAAGGAGATCAACAAAAACAAACTTACTCAAAAGAAAAAAAAAAAAAGACGTTAAGAACATTCGTGTATTATCGCTCTGTAATTCCTCTATGAAAATGTTCGTAAAACATGGGAAATGAGTGTGTGGTATGGTATATGCAAGGTAACCTTAGTAGGCGCCCCTATATGCAAGGTAACGTTAGTAGGTGCCCCTATATGCAAGGTAACGTTAGTGGGCGCCCCTATATGCAAGGTAACGTAAGTAGGCACCCCTATATGCAAGGTAACGTTAGTAGGCACCCCTATATGCAAGGTAACGTAAGTAGGCGCCCCTATATGCAAGGTAACTTTAGTAGGCGCCCCTATATGCAAGGTAACGTTAGTAGGTGCCCCTATATGCAAGGTAACGTTAGTGGGCGCCCCTATATGCAAGGTAACTTTAGTAGGCGCCCCTATATGCAAGGTAACGTTAGTAGGCGCCCCTAGATTACAACAATGAATCAATTTCTCTTGAAACTTTTACATTGATACCGCTTAATCCTGTAGATCACTATGGTGTTTGTTTCATAGCAGTTAAGTTAATTTTTCGAATTAACAGAAAACAGAACGAAAAACAAGAAATGGTTGTAGACTACTTTAAGGAACCAAATTTATAGTGATTCCATCAATCGATGTTTTCGCTCTTTTATCGATTCTAAATACCGCAACCCCACAAAGGAGCGAAAACTATGACTTACCGTCATTTGTTGTTTTTCGTTGTGTTTTCTACTGCATGGTATCCCTGTGGTGTCCCATGATGCTGTGCGGGTTTTGTCAAAAACATAAACACACAAGATGGCGGAAGAAGAAGAAAAACGTGGCTAAAAATACCATCCTTTATCCGGTAAGGAATGCTTACGTACGACGCTAATCCATACAAATACTAAGAAAAGGTTTATTTCGTGTTTTCTGGGTTCATTCGTCCTTCAAAAAAGCATTTTATTTTGAGCTATCGTTTCATCATTTTTGCACTGAATCAGTTTTAAACTTAAAATCTTGAGCTTTACTCAAGATTACCATTACGGTTCTATATTCTTTTAAAAAACAGGTTTTATTCATTATTTCAGGGAGGTGGGGGAGATGGAACTGAATATAGTATTGCGTTGTCGTATTGACACCTTGATGTTTACATACGCTTAGACATCAATAGCCCGATATTAGACGTATAGTCCAACTATATACAAGAAGGAATAGCCCAGTAAGACGAAATAGCCCAGTAATCCCAATAAGTACGTTTTAGAACTTACGAAACCATTAATACCAACCATATACCGTATATATTGTAGGATAAACACAGGTTTATAAAATATTCGAAAACCAGACATAATTCAGAACTACATATGTATCGGTGCAGCTGACCATTTTCCCCTTATAAACAATCTGTGACATCATAGTGACATACTGTACATAGTGTTTTAGTGACCACACACATCACATTCTTGGACCTTTGTACCCGATAAAGTCCTCTTCATTTTAGTATTCAACAAATTTTTATATAATGACTTGTGTCTTTATTCATAAAGAATACTATGAGGATGACTTTATCAGAAATAAAGCTACATTGAAGTTTATATGAAAACTTAAATTCTCATAAAGGCCAGTGTCCTATACTGTTATGTAGTTATGGGTTTCCTGTGTTCCCCACCCCATAATCCCCTGCGTACCACACACTGCCTCATGGTATTTCAGGCCAAACTCTGTCATTGTAGTTTTGGTTGTTTATCTAAGTAATAAAGTCCACTTTTATACTCAAATACATCACATTTGGCGACGAGGATAACTGGTACAACTTCATCTACATTTAATTCAACACCATGCCTGAAAAGGAACATAGCACCAACGCCCCTCACGTCAAGCTATGGCCTTTGTCAAGCCGTGTTACTGTTGCGGTGTACAATACCTTCAGGTGAACTGTCCGTTTAAGAACCCTCAGTGTCATTTTTGTGGCAAAACAGGCCACATTGCAAAAGTTTGGAAATTCAAGGCAGTGAAACAGAAAGACACACCAGTCAACCAGCTGACTGAGGGCAAAGCTTCAGACAAAGTGACTGATGAGTACTCCATGTTTAATTTTTCTATTGGATCTCACCGTTCTGAGTATAAAGTTAACCTCTCTATTGATGGCCATGACATTCCCATGGAAATCAACACCGGGTGTTCTGTCAGCCTGATTTCCAGTCTGTTGTTCATTCAGTATTTGGCGAACGAAAGCTCAACACCTACCCCAGCCAAGCTCCGCACCTACACAAGGGAGGAAATCCCTGTCCTGGGTTACATAGTTGTCGAGGTCCAGTACAACAAACAAGTTGAAAACCTACCCTTGCTCATTGTTGACAGCAAGGGGCCTAGCCTCATGGGAAGAGATTGGCTCAGCGAGATCAGGCTGGATTGGAACACAATTTATCATGTAGCCACAGACACTGATACCCATCTGAAAGTACTCCATAAATACCTGGACCTCTGAAAAGACGAGCTCAGTAAGATCACAGGCACCAAGGGCAAGATCTATGTCAAGGAAGGTTGTCAGCCGAAGTTTTTCAAGCTGCGCCCAGTCCCTTACTCAATGAAAGATAAAGTTGATGCTGAGCTACAGCACCTCCAATGCTTAGGCATAATAGAACCAGTGCAGTTCTCAGAGTGGGCAGCACCAATCGTTCCTGTGCTGAAGTCAGATGGCAGTGTCTGGATTTGCGGAGATTACAAGTTAACAGTAAATCAAGTCAGAATAAACTACCAGTACCCTCTTCCGATAATTGAGGATATCTATGCAACACTTTCAGGCGGTGAAAAATTCACAAAGCTAGATTTGAGTCAAGCTTTCCTACAAGTTGTCCTGAATGAGGATTCAAGGAAACTCACAACAATCAACACGCAAAGGGGTTTGTTCCAGTACACTCGTCTCCCATGTGGCATCTTGTTTTTGCCCTCAATCCTCCAGCGCATCAAGGACAACGTTGTTCAAGGACTGGACTCAACATGTGCCTACCAAGATGATATTTTGGTCACTGGAAAGAATGACCAGGAACATCTGGCAAATCTTGAAGCTGTGCTTAAGAGATTGTCAAACTCTGGAGTTCGCTTTAAAAGGGACAAATGTGTGTTTTTGGCCCCTGAAGTCACTTACCTCGGTTACAGGATGGACTCCAGTGGTCTCCACCCAGTCAAGGACAAGCTGGAGGCTATCGCCAAGGCGGCGAAATTCACAAAGCTAGATTTGAGTCAAGCTTTCCTACAAGTTGTCCTGAATGAGGATTCAAGGAAGCTCACAACAATCAACACGCAAAGGGTTTGTTCCAGTACACTCGTCTCCCATTTGGCATCTCGTCTTCGCCCTCATTTTTCCAGCGCATCATGGACAACATCGTTCAAGGACTGGACTCAACATGTGCCTACCAAGATGATATTTTGGTCACTGGAAAGAATGACCAGTAACATCTGGCAAATCTTGAAGCTGTGCTTAAGAGATTGTCAAACTCTGGAGTTCGCCTTAAAAGGGACAGTAATGATGAAAAGGGACAAATGTGTGTTTTGGCCCCTGAAGTCACTTACCTTGGTTACAGGATCCACTCTAGTGGTCTCCACCCAGTCAAGGACGAGCTGGAGGCTATCACCAAGGCACCAAGGCACCAGCACCAAGCAACGTGTCAGAGCTCAAGAGCTATCTGGGCCTCTTGAACTACTACGGCAGGTTCCTCCCTAATCTGTCAACTGAGTTGGCCCCCCTTCATCAGTTGCTGAAGAAAAATCTCAGGTTCCACTGGAACAGACCACAGCAACGAGCCCTTGAGAGATCCAAACAGTTGCTGATGGAGTCAGATCTTCTGGTTTCCTTTGATCCCTCCAAAAAGGTGATCCTCTCCTGTGATGCAAGCCCGTATGGCCTGGGTGCTGTTATCTCACATGTCATCAATGGAATTGAGCAGCCAATCAGTTGTGCTTCACGCACACTATCACCAGCTGAAAAACAGTATTCCCAACTTGAGAAAGAAGCATTGGCAGTAGTTTGGGGAGTGAAAAAGTTTCACTCTTACCTTTATGGTGGTTTCATTATTAACAATGATCGCAAACCACTTGAAACACTCCTCAGTGAGTACAAAAGCCTTCCCACACTCGCCTCTGGAAAAGTGCTGCATTGGTCTCTAACACTTTCAGCCTATGACTATACCTTCAAGTATAGACCAGGAGCATAGTTAAACAATGCAGATGCTCTGAAGGGACTTCCTCTTGACGCGTCACCAGTCAACATTCCTGTGCCTGCAGAGACCGTACACCTCATGAACTTTCTAGACACGACACCAGTACAATCTAGTATGATTGCCACTCATACTAGAACTGACAAGGTTCTGTCTCAAGTAATGTCTTACCTTATGATGGGTTGGCCAAACCACATCAAAGAAGATGAGCTGAAGCCTTAATTTCTGCAAAGAAACGAACTTAGTATAGAAAAGAAGTGTATTCTTCTGGGAAACCGTGTTGCCATCCCCACCTCTCTCAGGTCACTTGTCCTGGACATAATACATGACACACATGTGGGAATCATCAAGATGAAAACTTTTGCCTGCCAGTATGTTTTCTGGCCTCATCTTGACAAGGACATTGAACTTTTAGTCAGAGGTTGATTTATCTTGCAAGAAATAGGCTCTACATGATCTTTCCACGTAAAATCAGATGATAAAGTTACGCCCAGATACTTAAAGGTATTGGTCCTTAAAATAACATTACTATGTACTGTCAGTAATGGATATATCGTGCTAAATATTGTTAGTTTTCTTACTACTACCAATAAACATAGATTTATTCTTATCTAGATTAAGCGATAATTTGTTGCAATAATTAATCCAATTTGCTATTTTGATTGAATCAGTGTTAAGGTTGTTCTGTATATTGCTAACGTTCCAAGAAAAACAGTACAGAACAGAAACTTCAGTATAAATTGGCATTTTGCAGTGTTCAGGTACACTCGGAAGATCATTGATATAGATGACGAACAACAGAGGGTCCAAAATACTTCCTTGTGGTACCCCATGACTTACACGCATGAGAAAATTTCACAGTGTAGCAGAACCTTATATACTTGCACTCAATAAATACTGTACATTGAATTGAACTTTGGCAATTCCACAGAGTGGCTCTTCTTCTATGGAGCCCTGACAATTGGAATCTAAAGTTGGTTTTGTGTAGAAGGAAAACTGGGGCCCAAGAGAAAAACCCTTGAAGCACAAGAGGGAAACCTTGAGCAAATCTACTCACATATGACACCAAGGCCAGTAACAAACCTTGCCTTGGTGATCATGAGAGGAGAGTGCTCTCACTGCTGTGCTACCCATGCTTACTGCAGTTATCAAAGATATAACTCTGCTATTTGATCCTATCTGATGTGTGTTACTAAAGCAGCAACACAATTTTGACTATTTCATTGTTTTTATTTTCTAGCTTCACCAAATCTGTCGTATTCAGTCATACTAAGCTGTTGTGCTGCAAAGCCTTTTTGAGATGATGCAGCACCATCAAGATCTAGTCAATCAGTACTGATGACAGGAATCATTCATCACAGATAAGGGTATCAATATGAATAACATGGTTTAGAAATTGAAATCTAGTATAATTCAGCAATTAAAAAAAGCTGAATTATTCTACCATTTTTCAGAAATTAGTTTAAAAAATGCTAGATTTTTTTTTTAATTTTAAAAAACAGAATTTGAAAAAATAGTTACTACCTAGGCTATGAGAAAAGTATACCTTGTACTACAGAATCTACCATAGTGTGGAAATGCTGGAAAAACTTGTCATGATCCCTGCACCCACAAACATCAATGCATATTCCACTGCATTCCTAAAGGCATGTGCAACTTGAAAAAAACTTTGAATTTAACAAGTTAGCACTTTAAAACCTGGTTTTCACTATTGACAGAAGCAGAAACGTAAGACGTCTTATGTTCATGTGAAAATCAATCAACGGAGACGTAAGCAGAACATCGACGTAAGCAGAACATCGACGGAAGCATAAGCAGAAGGAATGGAAGGTTTCCTTTTTCTTATGCTTCTGCTTCCTTCCTTACGTCGCTAGTGAAAACCAGATTCTTATGCTTCCGTTGCTAACATGCAGAAGCACAAGGTGGTAAACCAATCAAATTCTCATACTCAGTCCCCTGAACACATTGGATTCTTGCATAAACAATGGCTTCCTGTTGTTTTTCTTATAGTTCTGTCACATTTATTTTCACTAAAACATAACGAGCTTATGCTTATGCTTATGCTCATGCTTCCGTCTCTTATGTCGCTAGTGAAAACCAGCCTTAAATTTGCTCGAATCCTTTCTACAAATACATTTTATTTTTGTACTTGCTATTTATTTAAAATTCCTTTCGTTTTTCCTTTTGTGATTTTATCAAAAGTGGCTTAAAGAAGGCTCCTAGTTTGCTCTCGTATACTCTTTAATCAAACTGCTGCTAAGAAAGACAACAATTTGTATACAACAATTTGCATGTTTTGAGACAAGATGTGAATGTTTGTGGGTGTAAACAATGGCATGCTTTGTTTCTTGCATTTCAACACTGCAGTGGATTCCATAGTATAAACAAAAATGTTTAAAAAGAAGAATTTTGAGATAAAGGTAAGAGAATTTTTGGCTTTACCTAGGCCTAGGAGTAAAAAAACTGGCTTTAGTTAAGATTTAAGAAAAAAAATATAGTAGGAATGGGAAAAATGTTTTTGGCTAGAGGACTGGTAACATGCAGGGCTCAAAATAACGCAATGCTTGTGACAAGTGTCAAGGGTGGATCCAGGGGGCAAAGGGAGGCTGAAGCCCCCCTCCTGCAGAAAAAACAAAACAAAACAAAACTGAAGAATGAGATGCTTTTTTAAATTGTTTTCCGTTGTGTTGATGGAAGAACCTTGATTAGCCCCCCCTAAAATTTTGGCTAGATCTGCCCTTGCGTGTTTCATGACAAGTGAATTTTGACTGAATATTTCCATTTACATATCAATCTTAATATCATAATTGGCAATTGTTTTATCTTACTTGCAATCAGGAAATTAGGATTGAATTTTTTGCTGCTATTTGGAGTTCTGCAATTAAGATTATTTCACAAATGTTTTTGTAGGAATGTTTTCTTTATGGTTTACAATAATTGTATTGAAAACATTTTCATTCAAAACTATTTTCAGCACACCACAGAAAGGTTAAAAAGGTATAAGTATTTTTATTCAAAACCCAAGACTATAAATAATTCAGAAAAAATCACATATGAAATGTTATTTTTTTTAAAAATCCGTTTATTCCAGTATTATATATTTTAATTTTAAAGAAATTCATTATGAGATTGGCTGCTATTTTAAGATTTTTTTGCTATTTATTTTTCATACACCAGAAAAATGAAATAGAGCAGGTGCATGTTATGTCATCTTCGCCATCTTGGTTGATGATCACAAAGCATTCCTCATTAGCTTCTCTTGTTAGATCAGCCAAGATGGCGGCTGTTTCATTGCTATCCATATCTCAAGGGATTTTGAGTCACATGGTTGCACACACTCTATACACTTGATACCTTGCACTAGGTCCTAACCCGTCTCGATGGGATCACCACCTTATCGTGGTGAGGCGGTTTGCGTGTCCCAGTGACCCCTAGAGCTATGCCGGCGGGAGTCATGTACTCCTGTTAGGGTCACCCATGCCGGACAGGTCGAAGGGTAGGGGCCAGACGAAGAGTGATCCCACAAGGCCCTATCAGTGCTAACCGAAGTTGCCCTACCAGGCTAGGTATCATCGTCAGACAGTGCAAAAAAATTACCGATTAACCTGACAGAGTCTAACCTTGTTGCCATTTATCGGTTGGCTGTTCTCTTGCTGAATGTTGTGGGTAAGTTTACCGGGTGATGGCTCTTTGCAGATTTTATGGGAGTGCGCTGATTGTGTAAATGCTAGTCACTGCAAAGGTAAGTGCAAGCAGAGTAGAAATAATCATACCTCACTATTCATGGGTGTGTACAACAGTGATAACTTTAGGGTAGTGTGCTCAATAGTCTTGCATAAGACACCATTCAGACTTCCATACAAGTAGATTATTAACCTGGGAAGACTAGAAATTGAATCATTTCTAGGTGACCTAATCTTGAGTTCAATAATGTTCGGCTAGACTGATGTACGAGGTTCTATCATAGGATTGTAATTTAACAAGTTTTTGCACCAGCAAAATAAGACCTCAGTTTCATATAAAATTTAAACAGTAAAAATGTTTCATGAAAACCTATAACAGAAAAACTATATCGACTAAAGAAACAACAAATGGAAAATGTTTAATACCAAGAGTTTAACACAGGAGGGTGTAGCCAGGAATATCTGAAGGGGACCCAAATTCAGAAGTCCACCATTTTGTAGCAGAACAACAAACGGTCAATATTTTGGCACTTCATGAATGTTTTTGCCATAAAAAATGTGATGGGATATCATTATGATATAGCATAATATAATAATCCCTGTTCCCTTGAGATTGATTGAATAAATTAATATCAATTATAGACCCAGTCCGTTAGCAGACTCTGAATATATTAATACTTAATTGAATACCTTATAGACCCAGTCCCTCAGCAGTCCCTGAATATATTAATACTTGATTGAATACATTATAGACCCAGTCCCTCACCAGACCCTGAATACATTAATACTTGATTGAATACATTATAGACCCAGTCCCTCAGCAGTCCCTGAATACATTAATACTTGATTGAATACATTATAGACCCAGTCCCTCAGCAGACTCTGAATACATTAATACTTAATAGAATACATTATAGACCCAGTCCCTCAGCAGACCCTGAATATATTAATACTTGATTGAATACATTATAGACCCAGTCCCTCAGCAGACCCTGAATATATTAATACTTGATTGAATACATTATAGACCCAGTCCCTCAGCAGCCCTGAATATATTAATACTTAATAGAATACATTATAGACCCAGTCCCTTAGCAGACCCTGAATATATTAATACTTAATAGAATACATTATAGACCCAGTCCCTCAGCAGACCCTGAATATATTAATACTTAATTGAATACATTATAGACCCAGTCCCTCAGCAAACCCTGAATATATTAATACTTAATTGAATACATTATAGACCCAGTCCCTCAGCAGACCTTGAATATATCAATACTTTATTGAACACATTATAGACCCAGTCCCTCAGCAGACCCTGAATATATTAATACTTTATTGAACACATTATAGACCTTAGTCCTCTAGGGTAACATGAACCACTCATTGAAGGGTACAGGATCCAGGTTAGCTTTTCATATTAAATAACATCACTGTTGTGCAGTAAAACCTATGGGTAGTGGGGTGTGGTTATTTTGTAATTCTCATACTTGCACTTGTCTTCACAGAACAAAGCCTGGCTTGCAATCGAGGTACTCTCATGGGTCTGTAGGGAGTTCAGAGTCTGATTTTCTTATCAGCAGTGTTCACCATTAGAGGAGTTAGCTGGTATGGTTTCATAAGATGGCTGTTGTCGGGACAGTAATTTTACTGCTGTGGTCCTGGTCAGCGGGGGGTAGCAACAATCTGTGCTGGTGGGACCTCGAGGAGGTAGTGGTGCTGGTGAGACCTCAAGGAGGTAGTGGTGCTGGCGAGACCTCAAGGAGGTAGTGGTGCTGGCAAGACCTCAAGGAGGTATTGATGATGAGGGAACTTAGGGTGGTATTTGTCAAAAAGGGCGTGGAGAAGGTAAAGATGGAATTAATTAAAAACATAAGAAACAGGCCGAGTCCAAAGTAAAACTTTATTTTTCAAACCCAAGATTAAAAATTTCTAAGTCAAAAACACTAGGTATGAAAAAATGCTAACTATCAAATACTGCGACCTCACCAAAATATGCTAAGTCCATCACTTGTCTTTTCCTGAAAACAATATACAAAAGAATCAATAAGTAACCAATACAAGTACCCCTCCCCCAATTGAGGTTTATCCCCACCTCGCCCTATTGAGGTTTATTCCCACCTCGCCCTATTGAGGTTTATGCCCACCTCGCCCTATTGAGGTTTATGCCCACCTCGCCCTATTGAGGTTTATGCCCACCTCGCCCTATTGAGGTTTATCCCCACCTTGCCCTATTGAGGTTTATCCTACCTCGCCCTATTGAGGTTGATCCCCACCTCACCCTATTGAGGTTTATCCCCACCTCGCCCTATTGAGGTTTATGCCCACCTCGCCCTATTGAGGTTTATCCCCACCTCACCCTATTGAGGTTTATCACCACCTCACCCTATTGAGGTTTATCCCCACCTCGCCCTATTGAGGTTTATCCCCACCTCGCCCTATTGAGGTTTATGCCCACCTCGCCCTATTGAGGTTTATGCCCACCTCGCCCTATTGAGGTTCATGCCCACCTCGCCCTATTGAGGTTTATGCCCACCTTGCCCTATTGAGGTTTATGCCCACCTTGCCCTATTGAGGTTCATGCCCACCTCGCACTATTGAGGTTTATCCCCACCTCGCCCTATTGAGGTTTATGCCCACCTCGCCCTATTGAGGTTTATCCCCACCTCACCCTATTGAGGTTTATCCCCACCTCGCCCTATTGAGGTTTATCCCCACCTCGCCCTATTGAGGTTTATGCCCACCTCGCCCTATTGAGGTTTATGCCCACCTCGCCCTATTGAGGTTCATGCCCACCTCGCCCTATTGAGGTTTATGCCCACCTTGCCCTATTGAGGTTTATGCCCACCTCGCACTATTGAGGTTCATGCCCACCTCGCACTATTGAGGTTTATGCCCACCTCGCCCTATTGAGGTTTATGCCCACCTCGCCCTATTGAGGTTTATCCCCACCTCGCCCTATTGAGGTTTATCCCCACCTCACCCTATTGAGGTTTATGCCCACCTCGCCCTATTGAGGTTGATCCCCACCTCGCCCTATTGAGGTTCATGCCCACCTCGCCCTATTGAGGTTTATGCCCACCTTGCCCTATTGAGGTTTATGCCCACCTCGCCCTATTGAGGTTCATGCCCACCTCGCACTATTGAGGTTTATGCCCACCTCGCCCTATTGAGGTTTATGCCCACCTCGCCCTATTGAGGTTTATGCCCACCTCGCCCTATTGAGGTTTATGCCCACCTCGCCCTATTGAGGTTTATCCCCACCTCACCCTATTGAGGTTTATCACCACCTCACCCTATTGAGGTTTATCCCCACCTCGCCCTATTGAGGTTTATCCCCACCTCGCCCTATTGAGGTTTATGCCCACCTCGCCCTATTGAGGTTTATGCCCACCTCGCCCTATTGAGGTTCATGCCCACCTCGCCCTATTGAGGTTTATGCCCACCTTGCCCTATTGAGGTTTATGCCCACCTTGCCCTATTGAGGTTCATGCCCACCTCGCACTATTGAGGTTTATCCCCACCTCGCCCTATTGAGGTTTATGCCCACCTCGCCCTATTGAGGTTTATCCCCACCTCACCCTATTGAGGTTTATCCCCACCTCGCCCTATTGAGGTTTATCCCCACCTCGCCCTATTGAGGTTTATGCCCACCTCGCCCTATTGAGGTTTATGCCCACCTCGCCCTATTGAGGTTCATGCCCACCTCGCCCTATTGAGGTTTATGCCCACCTTGCCCTATTGAGGTTTATGCCCACCTCGCCCCATTGAGGTTCATGCCCACCTCGCACTATTGAGGTTTATGCCCACCTCGCCCTATTGAGGTTTATGCCCACCTCGCCCTATTGAGGTTTATCCCCACCTCGCCCTATTGAGGTTTATCCCCACCTCACCCTATTGAGGTTTATGCCCACCTCGCCCTATTGAGGTTGATCCCCACCTCGCCCTATTGAGGTTTATGCCCACCTCGCCCTATTGAGGTTTATCCCCACCTCGCCCTATTGAGGTTTATTCCCACCTTGCCCTATTGAGGTTTATCCCCACCTCGCCCTTTTGAGGTTTATCCCCACCCCGCCCTATTGAGGTTTATCCCGACCTCCCCTATTGAGGTTTATCCCCACCTCACCCTATTGAGGTTTATCCCCACCTCACCCTATTGAGGTTTATCACCACCTCACCCTCCCAATTAAAGTTCAATCTTTCCTTGATTCATTCTATATGAATAATGTGAAGGTCAATCTCGTACCCAGAGCTTGCTTTTCTTCTGGCCTGCGGCGAAGAACGAGGGCTCTGGCATAATCCATTCTTTGAGACCAGGATTTCTTGGACTGCCGGTATAAGAGCGCTCATGTTAAAAGACTTGCTAAAAATAAAAAAATATGTTCCCGATTTCCAATTCTTTTTTCGGATTGGAAATAAACATAGAACTCTGTTTGAAAGCATGATTTTCAATGATCAAATTTTAACTTCCAAAAACTGCGCATGCATCAAAAAATGGATTATGCCAGAGCCCTTGTTCTTTGCCGCAAGCCAGAAGAAACGCAGGCTCTGGGTAGGAGATTGTGTGAAGGTCAGTGTGCTAGTGTGAGCATGCTCAGATCAGTGCTAGACATCACATAAATGTATGAAGTCCCATAATATGTTTCATGTAACCTTCGTAAGCAGATGACTTAAGAAGATTCTTAACTGTTTAATTATCGATGCGCTAACATCTTAGTGAGTGAGTGAGTGACACTTTTGCATATTCAGACCTCGCAATAACTTGTTTCTACGCTTCACATATCCACGAGTTAAAAAGGTATTCTATGACCGGTGTTACCACAGGTAACCTGGTAATACAGTAAACATGTCTGTAAAAGAATCTCGTATAGAGAGAAAGTGGTATATTTGTAACTATACTTCTGGTTAATCCCTGTTGGTCTTTGTCCAATCAGAAGGGCGTCCAGAATATCGAAACTAAACACGAGCTCCAAATATCAGTCCGGTCCCCTTTCTTCCCTCTGATCTCCTCCCCTCTCCCCTTCGCTTGCATGGGCCTAAAACTTAGGTTATATATTCTCCGGGCTGAACAACTATAATATTTACTTGCCTGATGTATACTGCAACACCATACTGAGGAATCATAGGTTCTCGGCTCCAGTACCAGCAACCATACTGTAGCTAGGATGCATTGTTTTCATACCACATTTTGATTGGTTCACTCTGTCTAAGTGACTGCAGTTGCAGTAGTGTCACACTGTACAAATAGTGTCAGTCATTTCAAGCACCCAAGAGAAATCTGGATCTGGGGAAAACATGGAGGTTACAACATAATTAATGTTAATTAGCATTATTTGCACAGTTGAAATAAGCATTTTGTAAGAGGGGCTGTCTTGAAAATTAAAGAATCAATGGTCGCAATTTAGTGCCTATTTAGTCCATATCACTCGAGTGAATCAATCTATATGTGATAGTCATAGTATTGATGAACAAATGACTAACATGTTTCTTGTGTATTTGATGTCTCCTGTGTATTCATATATAGATTGATCATTAGTTAATAACTATTTTGTTTTTATTTCATGGATTAAGTACCATCACTCTGTTTGGTATTGGACAATTTATTGTATTCTCTACTTTCACATCCCCATAATACTTTGCGTCTCTGGGGGGTAACCAGAGGTTAAAAACCTACTTATTTTGCTGAAGGCTGATCATACAATGCTGACAATACCTTGTTTGGTATCCAAAAATAAAATGAAGAAGTAAAACACAAAAAATGATAGAAGCTTGAAGGCATTTGAGTTAAATTTTACAATTTTTTTCTTAAGTCAATACATTTTCTGTAAGACCAAAACTCTTCATGATCTGTACACGCAAAAATAACTTGGAATAAACTGATAATCAGTATTGTACAGATAAAAGCAGGTATAGTATAAATTCAATTCAGAAACCTTTCAATATGGGACAGTTTTTTGATTGGTTACCCCCCAAAGACGCAAGGCATTATGGGGATGTGAAAGTGGAGAATGTGAGTGAGTGACACATTTGCATATTCAGACCCCTCGCAATAACTTTTTTCTATGCTTCACATATCCACGAGTTAAAAAGGTATTCTATGACCTGTGTTACCACAGGTAACCTGGTAATACAGTTAACGTGTGTAAAAGAATCTCGTATAGAGTGGTGGAGTTGTAATGATACTTCTGGTAAATCCCTGTTGGTCTTTGTCCAATCAGAAGTGCGTCCAGAATATGTAAACTCAACACAAGTTCCAAATATCAGTCTGGTCCCCTTTCTTCCCAGTGATCTCCTCCCCTCCCCCCTTCCCTTGCATGGGCCTAAAACTTAGGTTATACATTCTCAGGGCTGAACAACTATAATATTTACTTGCCTGATGTGTACTGCAACACCATACTGAGGAATCATAGGTTCTTGGCTCCAGTTCCAGCAACCATACTGTAGTTAGGATGCATTGTTTTCATACCACATTTTGATTGTCTGACTGGTCTAAGAGACTGCAGTTGCAGTAGTGTCACACTGTACAAATAGTGTCAGTCCATTCAAGCACCCAAGAGAAATCTGGACCTAGGAGAAAAAATGGAGGTTACAACATAATTAATGTTAATTAGCATTATTAGCACAGTTAAAATAAGCATTTTGTAAGAGGGATTGTCTTTAAAAATAAAGAATCAGTGAACAGAATTTCAAATTTCTTTTTATTCCCCCAATAGAACCTCTTTGGGATCATTCATTCTTTAGAGGGGGAGGGGGGGAGCTGGAGGAATAGCTGTTTGCATGTGCCCCATTTGCTTGCCAATCCATATCCACGGAGGAATTTCTCAAAAGACCCCCCTACACCCAGAAATTCCAATGCTATTCCATACAAAGTTACTCTGTTTTTTTTCTTTCTCTGACGCCTCCCCCCTCATAAAATCTAATATAAAATATTTAGCCTAATATTAATATTAATTGTTATTATAAAACACAAAAAATAATTTGGAAAAAAAAAACAGGTTTGTGTTTAACTTGATTAAATTTTAACCTTAGCCCTGACCCTTTTATTGAGCATGGAATGAGAGTACCAAGAGAACAGCAAAATATACCCAGCTTTCAAAAGCTGAAAACACCTATGCAATGTAATTTAAAACCAAAATAAGCTTCCATTATGACTGGGTGCAAATCCTAATCTTAATCATTATAATATGACCAATCAATCAAATAATTTATGGCACAAAAACAACCAAACTTAAAAATGCATTAGAGCGACTGCCACAAACTCTAGGAATAAAATGACAAGAAGATATTCATTTTACCCTTGATTCACAACTCACATTGAATACTTATGAATGATTTGAAAAAAAATCTTGCTCTATTTCTTTATTCCACATTCAAACATGCTTATGATTTCAAATAGTTTGCTGCAATCATTCCTCAAGTCAATTTTATTATGGTTTTTCATCATCAAAACTTGTATTGAAATGACACACAGTTGTGAGACACTGACCAAAGCAGTAAATGACAACCCATAAAAAAGGTGAATGAATCTTTAACACACCACTCGATGCTGACACCTCCATTACATGAGCCCATACTAAAGGTTAATGTATCTTTAACATGACACTTGATGCTGACACCCCCATTACATGAGCCCATACTATAGGTTAATGTATCTTTAACATGACACTCGATGCCGACACCCCATTACATGAGCCCATACTATAGGTTAATGTATCTTTAACATGACACTTGATGCCGACACCCCCATTACATGAGCCCATACTATAGGTTAATGTATCTATAACATGACACTTAATGCTGACACCCCCATTACATGAGCCCATACTATAGGTTAATGTATCTATAACATGACACTTAATGCTGACACCCCCATTACATGAGCCCATACTATAGGTTAATGTATCTTTAACATGACACTCGATGCCGACACCCCCATTACATGAGCCCATACTATAGGTTAATGTATCTTTAACATGACACTTGATGCCGACACCCCCATTACATGAGCCCATACTATAGGTTAATGTATCTTTAACACACCACTCGATGCTGACACCTCCATTACATGAGCCCATACTAAAGGTTAATGTATCTTTAACATGACACTTGATGCCAACACCCCCATTACATGAGCCCATACTATAGGTTAATGTATCTTTAACATGACACTCGATGCCGACACCCCATTACATGAGCCCATACTATAGGTTAATGTATCTTTAACATGACACTTGATGCCGACACCCCCATTACATGAGCCCATACTATAGGTTAATGTATCTATAACATGACACTTAATGCTGACACCCCCCATTACATGAGCCCATACTATAGGTTAATGTATCTATAACATGACACTTAATGCTGACACCCCCATTACATGAGCCCATACTATAGGTTAATGTATCTATAACATGACACTTAATGCTGACACCCCCATTACATGAGCCCATACTATAGGTTAATGTATCTTTAACATGACACTTGATGCCGACACCCCCATTACATGAGCCCATACTATAGGTTAATGTATCTTTAACATGACACTTGAAGCTAACACCACCATAACATGAGCCCATACTATAGGTTAATGTATCTTTAACATGCCGCCTAATGCCAAGACCTCTATAAGGCTGTGTTCATAATGTATGGCAGAGGGGGCAGGTGAAATTGAGGGGGGATCAGGAAAATTTTGGTAGGAAGAAAGGGGGGATGGGCAAATTTTTATCAGACAAATGGGGGATGCACAATTTTTGGAAGAGGCTACAAGCCTTGCTAAGGGGGGAACGTATTTTTTTGCATGACTTTTAAGGGGGGGTGTTAAGAATTATTCTGAACATTTCAAATTTTCACCTCCCCCCCCCCCCATACATTATGAACGCAGCCTAACATGATGCCATACTAAAGGTTTATGTTTCTTTAAATGCACTATATAAATAAAATTATTATTGTTATTACTATTTAACATGACACTCAATGCCAATTGCCCTATTTCACTATGACGTCACTGCTTGTTTATGAGAGGGATAGAATCACCAATCCAATAGAAAATTCAACAAAATTTGCTCCTAGCAAAACAGTTTAATCTAAAATGGCCTGGTTTTCAGATATAATATGTGTTAAGATGTACTAAAAATATTCTGAGCATTTGCTGGCTATTCTACTTCTCTTCGTGGATTGATATGGGTTTTAGGACAATTTTCGATTTGACCCCGTCCGATGACCATGATCCTTTTCGTTTAAACAATAGATTGTTTTGATGTGACGTTGTAGTGAAACAGGGCAATATATTGAAGTGTGACACTTGAAGTTTGATATCTCATTTGCCGACTAGCATTTTGGGGGATTAACACGTGGTGGATTAACACATTTTGTTGTCCCTGCCTAAGGAATGTGGGGCATTAGGTGGGGATTCGTTTTGTAAATTCCAAGATGGTAGCCATTGTCACAGCATTTTACTTTCTTATAAAACAACTAGTTATTCAACAATTATTCACCAAAGGCGAAATGATTATCGGGAAATATTTACCGAGACGTGAGTCTTTGAGCGGTGAGGTAAATATTCCCCAATAATCACTGAGTCTGAGGCAAATAATTGTTTTAGTATAATACACAGGTGATTCTTTCAAAAAAAGAAAAAAAGAATATAAAAGGCATTATTTTCCGATAAGAGCAACAAAGCGGCTGGCCGCCATTTTGGATTTTCACTCAAGGCCATTATCGTGTGATAGTGTGAGAATTCTTGACCAATCAGTGCTCTAGCTTTTCTATAATCACCTGCATATTTTTACTAAAATAATATATTGCCCAGCAAAATTTAGTTGCCCCAGAGGGTGGGTGTGGAGGAATTAGGGTTGGGGTTTACTTTGACTGGTGCATTAATTCTTCAAAAGAAAAAAATGGTAACAGAACACTCCCAAAAACATTAGATAATTCAACCCATTATCTAATTGTTGTTGTTGTTTTTTTTTGTTTTTGTTTTTGTCTTTGTTTTGCTCTCCAAGGAGGGGTTGGTAAATATTCGTTTTGGTCTGAAGAAAAAATAGTATGAAATTCTTTGACAGAAAAATTGAGTAAAGACATTCGAAAACGTATCAATAAACATCTTTAAACCTGTTCATAGCTAAGAAAACCATCCTACGAAGACAAAATGTATGTTTGAACAAGTTTTTTCGACCACGGCATCCGAGTAATTTCACGTGGTCAAACAAACACTCGCAAAGTCAACGAAAACACGACAAATATCCGAAAGAAAGGCCTATAGAGAAGTAAACGAATTTAACTTAAATCATTAAAGGGTTCTTTATAGGTTCTGAACGTTTCTTACCTTTTAAATAGCGTGTTTTCTTCTCTTTTAACAACTTTATCTTGTCCTCAAAGTCCGCCATGTTTTTGATGTAGCACCGAAAGGGCTGATGGGATATCTGTATTGATACCCATAATACCTTGCGCTAATATACTTTAAATGCCGCAAAAGACACAATCGTAAGAATTTTTTTTTTATTTAAGCAAAAGGACTTACTTTGAACGGTTCAAGTTATATTTATTAAATATTTCAGATATAACGCGCGCCCTGATTGGTTGCCTACCGTGTTTATGAGGGCAGATACACACTTATTGTTCAAAACGTCTTTATGAAAGCAACGCCTCGTCGTTCCTAAGCTTGCTTCTCTCGTGCGCTACAGCTAACAGCGCGTTTATATCACAGTACAGAGACATTAATGATGAAAAGGTAAATTATACACAGTAAAGAGACATGCGCGCGCGTTTTATATTCGTTATTATAAAATAACTGCTTTGAATCTCGCTTTCTGATTGGTTGGGAGCGGGTGCTTAATGAGAGCACACAGCACACGCGCGCACCTTTAGTTGCGTCATTCCTATATAAAAGAACGGTTATCATAATTTGTATCTTATAAAAGAAATAAAAAACTTGTTTGCTTATGAAGCATTTGGGGATTGGCAGAACACTCGAGAAGTGTCGAGAAGTACTGCGTTACGCGTCGTGCTTCTCCTAACACTAACCCCCGCGTGCTTTATAACTGCGCACAGCACGCGCCCGCGTTTGACGGAGCAAGCGTGACACACGAGACTTCATTAAACAGGCGCATTTTCGATTCTTTAATCTTTCTCTTTTGATTTCATGTCCTGCGCATTTTTAGGGTAGTAACTATCAAAACACGCACTTAAAACCCTTGAGAATTAAAACCCTCCAGGTAGATGACTATTTAATGGACACTAATGGAGCAACGAATGATAAATCAGACGAACCAACCAGATGAGCCAACAACACCAACCAACCTACCCACCCACCCATCCAACTCATCCCACCCACCTTCTCAACCGACCCATTGACCAAATAACCAACTGACCTACATACCCATCAATCCACCCACCAACCAACTTTCTGCCAATCAACCAACCAACCTACCTACCCACCCACCCACCAACCCAACCACTAACCCACCAACCTACCCACCAACCAACCCACCTGCCAACCAAATAACCAACCAACCCACCCACCCACCCCCCAACCAACCTACCCCCCAATCAACCCACCCACCCAACAACCAACCAACCTACCCGCCAACCAAACAACCAACCAACCAACCAACAAGACAGACAAAAATTAAGCAAACAAAGCATGGGTGGTCTTCAATGTGTTCTACTGAGTTCTCTGCCAAAAAATCAACTTATAAATTCTAATAAAATCTATATATTTTATAGATCTATAGATATTCTCACGACAGGGTTCATCCCATATTCTATTTAACACTATGATGCAAATAAATTGTTCTTTATTATTATTTTTTATCATTATTAACTATAAAATGTAACAATAGACAAAGTGGAGGTCATTTCGAGAATGACACATACAACCTACAACTTTACAATTCAACACTTAATTTTAACATACACTGTAAACTAGAGTACAGGAAATTCCATCTTTAAATCTTTATTTTTCTTAAACATTTTGAACCTTTTTGATGCAAAGTTTTCTGAAAATATATGCTTTTTTATAGAATTTCCAAGTCACATGGAATTGAGCTTCAGGTATTGAGAAGAGAACAATAAATTAAATGGTTTTACTTAGTTTCCCTTTTCTTACATTTACTCCCTCCTTTGAGAATGCGAACAATATTTTCACACCACACAGTCAGTCCTATAGATTATGTTTCTTCACTCGTGGTAACTATAAATTTCGAATTGTACTTGAGATTGTAAGATTTCCTATACAAACATTTTATACAAAGGTATAAGTTAAATACAATGGTGTAAACCTTTAGCTTATATTTATACTATTTTTTTTCAACAGACTGCTGATGATCATGCTTTTGGCAATTGTAGAAAACGGAATGAGCAAAATCAATGTTATGAAAAAAAATTGCCAAATTTATGTTCATAACAATATCTGAAATATATGTCAACTTTAAAACAGACTTTTTTAAATTCATAAGATATATGAGCCACTCAAGAAATTAAAAATTACTCTTGGGAATGACACAGATAAATGGGAAAACATTGCACCAAAGCTACGAGGATTAATTAAAGATTTTTCGCTATAATTTAGACAAGCAAAATATTTAGATTTTACTTTTTCACCTCAATTAGGCAGCAGTACGTTATTGTTCAAGTCAGTCTGATTTAGTGTGCCTTAGCTCTCCAGTCCTCATCATTCTCTTCAATATGATTTCTCTTGGAGTGACCTTCATATCGTACACCCAGCCAATTCGAGCACAAAAATTGATCACTCGTGTTGTAAAATTTACTTTTGTACCAAACTCACTAGTTGCGTAATCCTGTGGGAATGTGTGATGGTAGTTATGGAAACCTTCACCACCAGCTAATGCGCTTACCAACATGTTTTCAGAAGGATTGATGTTGACATCATAGGGTTTGTTACCAAACATATGAGCAAGGCTGTTGACGCACCACGTGACATTGAGAGTGAAGACGTATCTTAAAGCAAAAGCAGTGAAGTAGGACAGCCACAGACTCTCCCCCCAAAGGTAGGGTACAATTGTAGGGATTACCACACATGCTATCAGGGATATCAATTTGTAATGTCTGCAAAAAAAGCATTGATATATTTAGAAGAGATAACTAGCTAAAATGTTGTGTGAGCTGCATCAGCGTTTCTAATGGAATAGTAATGATAAAAGAGTAAATTTTACACTGTGAAAAAATGAAAAAACACTTCGGACGCTAGTCCTTCATCGCAGTAAAAGAGAGAGAGGTGGTAGAAAGAAGAGTTTATACTATACATCTATGAACAAGACAAAGAAACCAATGAAAACATTGAGAACTCTTTTACTCTAGCGAAGGACTAGCGTCCGAAACGACAGTGCTTTTTTATCTTTTCATGGTGTAAAATTTACCCTTTTATCGTTATTGATATATTTAGTTTGTTGGGTTTTTATAGAGAAGGGAAAAAATCCAGAGAAGCTGGAAAAAAACTTTTCTCAAGGAAGAGAACCAACAAGTTTTGTTCAAGTCGTACTGCTATAAGTGCAGGAATTGAGCCTTTGAAGACCACAGAGGGCTAGCACTCATATGGTTGGTACAACCTTGGCAAGGAAAATTTAAGTACTTTTCAAGGATAAAAGTCTATTTTTCAAGGATAACTTAATGCAAGTGAGCTAATACTCCCCTCAAAATGTAGCCACCTCTTTCCCTTTCAGTGATCTTACTCTGAAACTGGGTATGAATTTCAGCAATTTTACTCTGGAACAAGGTCAAGGTTCAAAGGGCTCAGCAGCACATATGTTGACATTAAACAGGCATGAGTACCCCATTCAGGGGGGGGGGGGATAGTGACTATTTTGTCCCCTTAGAAAGCCCCACATTTGCACTGTATTACAGACTTTACCCAGCTTTCTCCTCAACCTTGGAAAGGCTAAAAATTAAATATCTTAGTAACTGAAGCCCTTCATTATAAGTTAATTAATACCTTCTTTGAAACATGACTATTTCATCAGCATACAGATCACTCAAATCAATTCCTTTTCCTTTGGTGATGACATCAGGATGCTTTCGTTGAAGCAGCCAGCCAACATGTGAAAAAAACAAACCCCTTTTGGCATTGTGTGGGTCGCCGTCAGTCTCAGAGTACTTGTGATGGACACGATGATCTCGGGACCACTCAAAGATGTCATTTTGTGCAGCCATACTATTAGATACCATGAGAATCAATCTTAGGGGCCACTTGGCCTTGTAGGAACGATGAGCCCATAGTCTATGAGCTCCCATGGTGATACCTAAGCCGCCAAAATGATGACACAGGATCACCCACAACATCGTCAGGATTTTAAGTCTTGGAAAGAGAACAATGCCATAGAGTGCCATCAAGTGGAGGAGAATCATGAATACCACGTTAATCCAGACAATCTGTCGTTTGAATGGCTTTTTCTCTGGCTGTTGGTCATTTTTGCCAGGAGTGGTAGCATGGTTCTCTTGTTGAGTGGTTTGTTTGGAGTCACAAGGTGCCATGATTTGAACCTGCAATGAAATATGAAATAAGTAAGGCCATATGTTACAGTGGTAGATTCTACCAAGTGAATAGGCCTTCAAATAAAGACACAAGCCAGCTGAGCAGTGAACGTGGTGCACAAAGCATGAGTGGACAAAAAGACCACCCCTAAGCATTTTTGGAGCTTGAAAAAACTGTTTTTATTCTTTCTTTCCATATTTCTGCTTCTTGTAGGCAGGTATGTTGAAGAAATGGAAATGCAGCCTGTACTAGTTTTAAAGCAGGTGGGGATTGGCAGAACACAAGGAAGTGTTTGAAGAAGCACGACATGTAGCAGAGTGCTTCTGGAAACTTCTCAAGTGTTCTGCCAATCCCCAAGAGCTTTATGACTCCACACAGCACAGCAAGCAAGTTTTTTATTTCTTTTATAAAATACAAATTTACACTAACTGTAATATTCAGTATAGACATGAGAAATGACACAACTAAAAATGCACGTGCTTGCTGCGTGTGCTCTCATAAAGCACACACTCTCAACCAATCAGAAATCATTTTATAACAGTTATTTCGTAATACAGTGGAATCCTGTTAATAAGGACACCCTTGGGACGGACAAAACTGTGCTTATTAACAGGGTGTCCCTATTAACCGAGGTTTCAGAAAAACAACACTGTACTGTAAACTTGAACTACAATGGTCGATATAACAGTCTAAACTGGAACAAAAAGCACAATACTGTACAAGCACGACATAATTTCTGTACTATACTGTACTATGCTGTATAATTTCATTTAAAGAAATCTGTGGTTTTTTTTTAACAGAGTTCAAAATACTGGGATTGAACCAAACTAATTGAACATCGCTTAAAATCCTGCTAAAATTGAGCACTGTCTATTTCATTATGCTGTAATAGGAAACTATACTGCAATGATCAGTGTGTGGTCCGTTGATACGCAAAAACTGACAATATAATCTGTAATATATGCTCATTATATCAATAAACAAATACAGTAAAGACGTCTTCAAATTTCAAGTGTCCTTAATGCGGGGTTGATTATGTATGGAAACTGTCATTCAGGTCCTAGAAATGTGTCCTTTGTACTTATTAACGGGTGTCCTTATAAAGTGGGTTAATTTAACAGAAAATGAATGGAGATTTCGTTGGGACTTTGAAACCTGTCCTTTATAATAACGAGATGTCCTTATTAAGTGGGTGTCCTTAGAGCGGGGTTCCACTTTATATACTTTAGTCCAAAAAAAAAAAAAAGAATATGCTAAAGTTGGGTTACAGTAGCCTGGGAATGAGAACCAGCGGCAAAACACAGCTAAATGCACTGCAGTTGGCTGGAAAAATTCACTGCTCAGCTGGAGAGCTATGAACTTGTGACAAATGACAGACTGCTTTAATGCTATTGCCAACAGCGAGGGTACTATCATAATGTCTTCGTTCAATAACACCATCAATATCAGCTGAAACCTTTTTTCTTTCAGACAATATATTAATAATACTAGCTATGATGGGGAAAAAGCTGTTTGTTTATTCAATATTTTAAGCTTTTGAATGAAAAACTAACCACTGTTCTCTCAAATTTTATCTCTGAAATACGAAATTAACCTTTTTTTTAACCTTTAGAACCAATAAATTGTTTTTAGTGAATGGCTATGGAAGGCATATTTGGGAGTCGTAATAAGCTTTACACATCAAATTATATCGTAAAATTACGATTTGCACATTAGTCAACGACACGGTAACTAATATATTTTTTCAATCTATTAAAAATTGGAATATTTTCAAAGATATAGATCTAAATTTGCATTTTTAACTTCGGTTAACCATTTTACTACGACGTGTTATTAAAACGTCGTAACAAGAAAATTGGCCTAATTTTTGGAGGAGTGGAAGGAAATCTTTGCACTTAAATTCCTTTATTCGTTTATTAAACTTTAAAGATCTATGAGAAGCAATCTTTGGCAAAAGAAATTATATAATAGATTCCCGGGTTTTGTACAAATATTTTGAAGACAAGCGAATGCGTATGAATGTAGTCATAATTAATTCGTAAATAGCGAACTATCTTCTTACCTTTTGCAGTAAATGCTCCTAAACCCTTCTAGAGACCACGAAGAACTTCTTTTGAGTGAAAAAAGACGTTAAACAAAGGCTATCGAAGTCACTCCCAGCTTCAAAATGAAGAGTCTTCTTAATCCATATTTTTTATACTTCAGTTGCTTCGAGCATTCAAGGTTACCGGAAGTCGTACTATAAGAGCAGTCTGTAGTAAGTATGGTTAGGAGAATTTAGATCCATCGTCGAAACGTTTTTTTCAAAACTCTCGATAAACATAGTCTAAAGTCAACTAGTTTTTAATCTAACTTCCAAGTTTTGATATCTAAATTAATATTTAAGAAATAAGATTTAAATTGTAGAAAAAATAAAGATTAATTTGAGATTTACTTTGTAGAGGATTGAATTTCTCTATAGTTAGAGTAAAAGTCACGCTTATGAGTTGATTCATCTACGTATATGATTTGTTAAGATCATGATGCGGTATAGGATATGGTGTGACACTTAAACCAATCAGAATCCTCAATGAAAACCCCCAAAAACTGAAACGTCACATGTACAAAAAACTTTAACTGTCAAAGTCGATATTTACATGCATCACGTTTTGTTTTCCGATTTTTTTTCTGCCTATGAGTGAAGAAAAACATTGTACGTATGTCGTATAAATTCTAAATATAGGAATTTCATCACTCATATTTATCATTCTTAAATTTTCCGTGAGCTTCACGTGCCTTTGAAATTCGTTTTTTTAAAAAGATTCTTATTAATTATTTATGTTTTTTTGGTTCCAGACCGTTGGTAAGAAAGGCCATTTTGTAAGCTGTCAAATCGAATAATATCGTCTGTGAAAAGAAAGAGAGATAAAGGAAACGAAAACAAAAAAGGATGAAGAAAAGAATAGACTACTAGAAGAAAAAATGTTTTTGAAAAATTCCTTCATGAGCGATTAAAAAATAGAGTCAAAATCTAAAGTCAATGGATTGTTTTTACTTGGCCTTTGAACTAATTTACGACGTCTTATACTAATGAATAAATACTATGTGATGATTTGACGATTTTTGGCTGTTGAGCACGTGAAAAGTCGATGTGTGACGCGCCACATGCAACGATTAGTCCATTCAACTAATATTGTTCAACCCGAGAGGACATATTTTATTTAACAGCAAAAAGAGTTTATAGAACAAATCAGTAGACATCCTTACACACTAGTTTAAGAACGCCTAGCAACATAATTGATTTCTATATGCCCTGCTTCTACGATAAACATGACGCTTTATGGTATAACTTAGGTACTAACAACCATATAAGGTAGGATAAAAACTAAAGATATTTGTACCCAAACTGGACCACAATGCACCACAAAACATCCAGTGAGAGATTTCGTGTATATATAGCAATCTTTTCTATGAGAAAATGGATGCATTGCATTGTGGGATAACTTGGGTACAAACACCATATAAGGTATGACGAGAAAAACTACTTGTACCCAAGCCAGACCACAATGCACCACCTTTTCTATGGATCGAAGCGCCTCCCATACAAGCATTTCAGTAGAGGAGTGTTCTCTATCTGTATGGTTGGTTTGCGGTGATAATACACCATCTATCACCACGGTCCGAACTGATTTGATTCCTGGACCCGCCCTCCCAAAAGGCGATTTTCTGCAACTTGTCTCGCAACGACATTGCGGCAGAAGTTGCATGGAGCATTGTAACAGCGCCATTTGAAAAATGTTAGACAACAGTTGCAAGTTGGGGGTAGACTAACCGAAGACGAACCAACTAACCAATCAACGATCAATCAGACGAACCAACCAATCAACGATCAATCAGAAGAACCAATCAACCAATCAACGATCAATCAGAAGAACAAACCAATGAACGATCAGTCAGAAGAACCAACCAACCAATCAACGATCAGTCAGAAGAACCAATCAACCAATCATCGATCAATCAGACGAACCAACCAACCTACGATCAATCAGACGAACCAACCAACCCATAGATCAATCAGACAAACCAACCAACGATCAATCAGAAAAACCAACCAACCAACGATCAATCAGACAAACCAACCAACCAACGATCAATCAGACGAACCAACCAACAAACCAACGACCCAATAATGCGAATAAATTAGTTGTCATTATTATTATTATTTTACTACTAACTTCAAAAATTAACTATTTGATTTATTGGAGGATGTTTTGAGAATAACACATAAATTCTATTATAATTTAAACTAGGATACAGGAAGCTTTTCATCATGAATTCTCTCAACATTTTAAACCTTTTTATTGCAAACGTTTCCAAAAATACATACTTTTTTATAGAATTTCCAAAAAATATAATTCAGCCATAGCCACCTAGCAACATGGAAATATACTACAGGTAGAAGAGGAAAATTTATTAAATCATTTTTACTTTTTTTTTTTATTTGTTACATCTAATGATCAATCCTCAGATCAATCCTCTGAGAATGAATGAATAGAATGAATGAATAGAATAAATGAACCTATAGGTAATGTTTAAAAGTCATTTTATACAAAAGTATAGATAAAATATTTTAGCGGCCCTCTCTTTCCTTATATATAAAACAAATTGGGCCCTCCCCTAAATACTTGCACAATTTTTTCTGGTACTCCCCTCCCCCATAACCTAGGCTGACCTTGTTTTTAACATAGCAGTAGACGAGTTGCACGTCTTCCCTTCTTCTTGTCACAGTAGTTGTCATTCTACTATCAAACTCTTCTGCGTCATAATTCATTTTTTTACATTTCTTTTGACCTAATTGTTATGCATAAAAAAGTTTGGCTTCCCTTAAGACTTGCAAAATTCTTTCTCGCCCTCCCTTTAAGCCTGCATGAAAAATAATGATCCTCCCCCCATTTGCACCAGCCCTCCCCCCCTTTAATTTTTGACCTGTCCCTAATTGCTTTATATTTACTTTCTATTTCAAATGACCTTTGGTCTTGGAATGCAGTATTCAGTATTCAACCTTTTTTTAAATAGCTGTAAACATTTGTCTCTTACGATAGATTGGTGAGGCTCGACCCCTTCTCATTGTAGAAAACACGATGAAGAAAATCAATTTTATGAAGAAATTGCAAAATACATGTTTACAACAATATCTGCAACATGTCAACTTTACTGTGTAGACACTAGAGCCATTCAAATGATCACTTCAGAAGCCAGATTCTTACGGAGGCTCCAACATTTTTTCGTTCGATTCCAGCTAGAGTCCCTTGTGTTGTTGTTGCCGTTAAAGCTTGATTTTATAACAACTACTTCGTCAATGAACGATATTTTTATCCCCCCCCTGTATTTTATTGAAAGTTTGCACTTTGTGCCACAGTTTTGCATACCACCACGTTTAGCTGTTCATTAGTTCACACGGAGTGAGCAAAAAATTAAATATCTAAAGATTTTTCGCCCGCTTGTTGTGATTGGATGGCGCTAAAAATGCTTGATTCCTTTGTTTCTATAGAGAGCTGTGATTGGATCGTTATGAAAAAATGTCAAAAAAGTGTTCATGGTTCGAGACTTTTTAAATTCATAAGATATATGAATATATTTCAGCCACACAAGAAATGATACTCTTGGGAATGACACACATTTTGAAATGGGAAAAAAATTACAAAAAAATTACTAGAATCAATAAAGATTTTTCGCTATAATTTGGACGAGCAAAACATTTACATTTTACTCAGTTTTTTTACCTAAGGACAGAAGTTATTGTTCTGGTCAGTCTGTTTTAGTGTGCCTTAGCTCTCCAGTCCTCATCATTCTCTTTACTATGACCTCTCTTGGTGTGACCTTCATGTCGTACACCCAGCCAATTCGAGCACAAAAATTGATCACTCGTGTGGTAAAATTTCCTTTTGTACCAAATTCACTGGTTGCGTAATCCTGTGGGAATGTGTGATGATAGTTGTGGAAACCTTCACCGTTAGTTAATGTGCTTACCAACATGTTTTCGGAAGGATTGATGTTGACATCATAGGGTTTGTTACCAAACATATGAGCAAAGCTATTGACGCAAAACGTGACGTTGAGAGTGAAGACGTATCTTAAAGCAAAAGCAGTGAAGTAGGACAGCCATAGACTCTCCCTCCAAAGGTAGGGTACAACTGTAGGGATTACCACACATGCCATCAGGGATATCAATTTGTAATGTCTGCAAAAAAAGCATTGATATATTTAAGGCGCGAATACAGGAAGAAATTTTCTCTGTAACTTATCCTGCAACGATGTTGCTACAGAAATTGAATGGAGCATTGTAACAGTGCAATTTGAAAAATGTTACGAGACAAGTTGCAGCTGTCGTTGCAAAAAGTAGAATTCATTTCTACTTTTAGCAAAGACTGCGTCTCCGTTGTAAAGTTGCAAAGAAAATTGCTCTGTGTAATCGCGCCTTTAGTGTGTCATTTGGGTTTTTATATTAGAAGGAAAAACGTACAGAGAACCCTCAAAAAGCCCTTGTCTCAAGGGAGAGATCCAGGAAAATTTGTTTACAGCCATTCTCAATCACACGCGCCCTCTAGCGATTGTTTCTGTCCCGACGAATCAGGTGTGGACGTCAATCACAAGGCGTTTCCATAGCATTGTCGGAAAACACATAGCTATAAAGGCATGTGCCTATAGAATGTCATGGAAACGCTTTGATTGGCGTCCACCAAAATCTACTTCGTCGCGACAAAAGCAGTCGCTAGAGGGCGCGTGTGATTGAGAATGGCTGTAAGTGATATTAAGTGAAGTGCAGGAATTGAACCTTTAATAAAGACAATGCACAGAGATACAAGGTTCTCCTCAACCTTGGGTAACAATTAAATATCTTAGTAACTGAAGCCCTTCGCTATGGATTTGATTAATACCTTCTTTGAAACATGATCATTTCATCAGCATATAGATCACTCAAATCAATTCGTTTTCCTTTGGTGATGACATCAGGATGCTTTCGTTGAAGCAGCCAGCCAATATGTGAAAAAAACAACCCTCTTTTAGCATTGTGCGGGTCGCCGTCAGTCTCAGAGCATTTGTGATGGACACGGTGATCTCGGCACCACTGAAAGATGTCATTCTGTGCAGCAATACTAGTAAATACCACGAGAATCAATCTAAGTGGCCACTTGGCCTTGTAGGAACGATGAGACCATAGTCTATGCGCTCCCATAGTGATGCCCAAAATGCCCATAGTATGACACAGGATCACCCACAACATCGTCAGAATTTTAAGTCTTGGAAAGAGAACAATGCCATAGAGTGCCATCGAGTGGAGGGAAATCATGAATGCGACGTTAGTCCAGAAAATCTGTCGTTTGAATGGTTTTTTCTCTGGATGTTGGTCATTTTTGCCAGGAGTGGAAGCCTGGTTCTCTTGTTGAGTGGTTTCTTTGGAGTCACAAGGTGCCATGATTTGATACTGCAATGAAATATGAAATAAGTATGGCCATATGTTAGGGGTATAATCCAACAACAACCAGCGTCGGGACAGGTCATGCTGTGAGCGTCAAAGAAACTATTTTCTTGAAGAAAGGCTGTTGTACAAGGCTAAAATCTTGTTATTCAAAAAGTTTAACTTGTTTGGAAGTGGAGATGGCCAATGAAAGTGGAATCAAAGTGTTAACCCAAAGCAAAAATTTTATTCGAAAATGAGGTTTAGGCCTTCATTTGCTTATTTTTCATACATTTTCTATCAAAAGCAACATTCTAACACAAATGCAACAAAACATCTTTGTAGAATTGAAAATACCGCTTCAAACAAGCATTTTATCATAGTACATTAGTTTCTAACTGTTTAAAAACGATTTTGAGTGTTAATCCAAAACGAAAATTGGGATCAAAACTCGAACGAAAATACGAACGTCTAGTCTTTGGCGCTTTTTGCCATCATTGCTCATTATTGAAAAAAATTTCCTCTTAATATTTTACTACAGCAAAAAGTCACGCAATTTATTACGATGTAACGAGGAAATTGGCCTAATATTTGGTGAAGTAGAACCATTTTTGACATTTTCCCCACAACTTTCCAACCAGCGCCGTTCCAGCCAAGCCTTTGCAGGTTCTTAGTGTGAGTCGCTCAACGTTTCCCACGTGGGGAGGCAAACGTTGTGTGACAGACATTAAGCTGGCTTCTCAATTTTATTGAATTTGCGTTTTTCAGTTTTGTGGCCTGTCAAGTTGGATGCGCACGCAACCTTGAGAAAACAGTCTATTGTTTTGTGGTTTTAATTAGTAGTTTGCAGAAAGGTAATACTTTGACCGATGACCTGCGCTGGCGGATTGTCTTTTTTAACGAGAAAACACTCAGTTCCCCACAGTTCCAATCAGTCTAAGATTTCAGATATCCAACCGACAACGTTTTTTGAAATAGGTGTATGTTCCAACGAATTGTATCAGAAGTAGAAAGTATCAAATTACCTTTTGAACTTTTAAAATTAATTTGTGACACTGATTTTTACAAAAGAATAATACAATATTGTCAATATGAAGTTACTTAAAAAATTTGGGAAGGACTGGTGGCGTAGCGGTGAGAGCGCTCGCAAAACATCGATGCGATCCGAGTTCGAGGCCCGCTGGGCTCGGTGTCTCGTGAGAAGAGTTGTTTGTTGGTTCTCTCCTGTGCTTTGAGGGATTTTCTCCACGTTTTCCGGTTTTTCTCCCTCCACAAAAAGGAGGTTCTTACACAAACACCTATTTCAAAAGACATTGTCATCGCCAAAGGCGATAGGTCATTCCGAGACAGAAACGGTTTCGTCAACTACAAACCACATTGAATCAGTCTCAACACTAAGGTCCATGTTCTTGACGAGAATAAGAAGCAGAAACACAAGTCATTCCAGCTATTCTTGGATCTTGCAATGACCTATATTCTATCTTTTATTCCGACGAAGGACTAGCGTCCGAAACGTCAGTTTTTTCATCTTTTCACGGTGTATAATTTACCTTTTCATCATTACTGTTTCATTAGAAACACCGACGCAGCTCACACTAGTTTTTAGCTAGTTATATCTTTTTATATTCTATCACTTTCATCTCATCCCCTTTAGGCGATGACAACGTTTTTTGAAATAGTAATAATAGTAATAAATTAAAATTAGAATAAGTACATACTTAAAGAGTAAAGATAATATAATAAATAATAATAATAATAATTAATAATATCTTCTTACCTTTTGCAGTAAAAGCTCCTTTCTGCGATCAAAGTCAGTCCCACCTTTTAAATGATGAAATTTGTTAATTGATATTTTTTATAGCTTAGTTGCTTCGAACATTCAAGGTTACCGAAAGTAGTACTTTGAACCTAGTCCGTAGGTCAGTGAGCATGGTTAGGAGAATTTAGATTCTTCGTCGCAACGTTTTTTTCAAAACTCTGGGTAAATATAGTCTAAAGTCAACTAGTTTTCAATCTAGGTTTAAGTTTTAATATCTAAATTAATATCTAAGAAATAAGATTTAATTTATAAATAAAAAAAAAGGATTATTTTGAGATTTACTTTGTAGAGGATTGATTTTCTCTATAGTTTGAGTAAAAGTCACGCTTATGAGTTGATTCATCCATGTATATGATTGGTTAAGATCATGATGCAGTTGGATATGGTTTTACACTTAAACCAATCAGAATCCTCAATGAAAACCCCTAAAAACTGAAACGTCACAAAACTTAAAGGTTCAAAGTCGACATTTCTGACGTATTTTTTCTGAATTTGAGTTAAAAATACATTGTATTTATGCCTCATAAACAATCCTAAATGTAGAAATTTGATCACTCATTTTGTTTTCTTAAATTTTCTATGAGGTTCAAGTGTCTTGGCTCCCAGACCATTGATAAGAACGTAAATTCGAAGACGTCTACTAATGATGCCCAAATCACCTGATGTCGCACCATTAAATATTTTAAGCAAATTTGGAAAAATGCCAGTGTTTAAACACGTACTGTCAAATCGAATAATTGGTAGATCTTTGTAAATATATACGCTGTTATCGCTATAGGTGACAGGCGAAAGGGTCATTCCGAGACGGAAATGGTTTGGTCGACTTCAAACAATATTGAATCGTTCTCAACACTAAGGTCCATGTTCTTGAGCTATTTTTGGATCTTCGAATGAGCTATTTCCTATCATTTTTCGCCTACCACCTATTACCCATCGCTTTGGCGATGACAACGTATATTGGAATAGATGTATAAGGTTAGAGTTGTTTTCAAAAACCCGTGAAATGCACTCAAGCATATTTAACACTAATTCACTCTAATTCTTTCTCATTGCGTTTATCATATCGTCTGTGAAAAGAGAGATGAAAAAAAGGGAAACAATAAAGAAAGAAGAAAAGAATAAAAGAAAAAAAATGTGTTTGAAAAATTCCTAAAGCGATAGAGAAATTAATTAATTCATTACTATCTCCTTAATTAACTTTCTTGAATCTGAATGGTTGACGGCTTCTCCTATTTTAGCATTTATTGCCCATTTATTGGACAGTGTAATATGACAATAGCGCAGCGCACTGATTCTAAAAATAGCTTAAAGATTCGGACAAACATTGCATTCTGTTTAACCGCTACGAGGATTATAACCCATGTAAACTAAGATCAACTGCGATCGACTGTGAAAATTATCTGCTGAAAGTAAACTTGTAAGTTTGTTTGTCCGAATTTCGCCTTTGTCTTCGTTTTTATGACGTCACGGTTGCGCTGCGCTATTGAAAGAGGCAATACCAAAATATGCTATTGTTTTTGGTCGTTTTACTGGCTAGCAATGTTATCATGGAAATATTTTATTATCATCATCATCATCATCATCATCATCATCATCATCACTATCATTATCATCATTATCATTATCGTCATCATTATCATTATCATCATCATTATCATCATCATTATTATCATCATTATCATTATCATCATCATTATCATCATCATTATTATCATCATTATCATCATTATCATTATCATTATCATCATCATCATCATTATCATCATCATTATCATTATCGTCATCATTATCATCATCATCATCATTATCATCATCATTATCATCATCATTATTATCATCATTATCATTATCATCATCATTATCATCATCATCATCATTATCATCATCATCATCATTATCATCATTATCATCATCATTATCATCATCATTATCATCATCATTATCATCATCATTATCATCATCATTATCATTATCATCATCATTATCATCATCATCATCAACATTATTATTATTATTATCATTATCAAAAGAATTAATACAAATAATATGGTGAATGAGGGCATATTTATTTGACAACAAATAAATAGTATAAAACAAATCAGTAGACCAACTTGTAAACTAGTTTCAGAACGCCAAGCAGCATGACCCCAGTATTGACAGAGAAAGATGATGCGTTGGCCTTAACTGGAACAGCTATGTCTACGATTCTGCTCATACGTTTACCGTCTGCTGACCTGAAATATCCAGAAAGATTTCAACTTTATTTTCTGAGTAAGATAGCCAGGATGCATTGTGGTATAACTTGGGTATAAACAACTATATGAGGTAAGATCAAGAACTGAAGCTATTTGTACCCAAACTGGACCAAAATCCACCACATTTTCTGTGGATCGAAGCGCTCCTATATTCAAGCATTTCATTTCGCGCGATATTTGTGAGGAAGAATCGTACCTCCCAAATAAGCCTTAAATTAAGAACATTTAAAAATCGGGAAAGGCATACCAAGTTGCCAATTTGCTGTTTCTGTGGATCAATGTTTCATCTGTAACATCTTGCCATATTTTGCCATCATCGTCGGAGTACTTGATTTTCAGGCCTGGAAGTGATGTCCTAACTCTGATTTTGTTCCCATCAAGGCTTAGGAAGGAAAATCAAATTAAGAGAGAGATAAGTTTTATATCCTAAGGATTTGACTCAGCGACGCAGATTAATTCGCCGAGAAAACAAGAACATGCAGAGGTACAAAGCGCAAACGCAAAAAAACCGGGGGAGGGGAGGGGGGAGGAGGAATTGGCGGTCCTTGTACGGTTTAAAATATTTCCTGTGTAAGCCTTTTAGGGATTCCGATTCAAAAGTCAGTAACGTAACATAGCTGGTGCAAAAGGTTATTCCAAGAGCTAAAATGAGTAACTTGTAAGGGTGGCTCCATAAAGGTTTTGCACCATAGTGCGGTTTTCGAAAAGTTTTTTTTTGAAAAGTTTACGGCACGAACACGGTCGTGACACAGCAAGGCATACGCCAGACCAATCACATTGTACGAGAATTTACTCTCCATCCAATCAAATACCCGGAACACGGCATAAACACGACGCGGACACGGTCACGCCAAGACCACGGCACTTTTAGACCAATCATATTGCGCATGAAAAAAATCAGCCAACTAAAATTCTAGAAAGCATCACAGTCACGGCACGTCACGCTTACGGCACTGAGCTTTTCACAGTCATAAGAAAACTGCTCTAATCCAGTTTGGGCTGCCTGTGGTTAGATGACAGAACAATAAAATCCCTTTGCTCTCGGGAATTGAATTCTTCCTCATGTGAAATGATTGTATTGTTCCTGCCATCTAACATGGCTGCCGTCACGTGATGGTGCAAAACCTCTATACCCCAAGTACAAAAAACCTTTATTTTGAAGATGTCATGAAAAGGTCTGTTGCAAAAACACCAATGAATAGCCGTTATTTTAAAGAGGGTAGATACAGGGCGAAATCATTGAAGGCACCAAGGATTTAATCAAATAGTTCAATAGACTCGAGTTCCAAATCAGTACCGCTGTGTTCCTTGATTACAGACTCATTTACTCAGGGTTAGCCTCGTATCAGTGTCTAAATATTCACAAATACCAATGGCAAAGTAAAGAATGCACAACTTCAACAATACAAACACTTTGAAATTCCACGGACCTTCACTGGAACACAGGAATATTCTATACAAAACCGAGTCTAACCCTGAGCAATAGAGAACTAGAAACTGGAGTATTCGTCTGGTCTTGCTTTGTGCAATCTTTCCCCATTTTAAACCACGTGTCATTTTCTTGAGAATAAGATTTTTTGTTTGAGTTGTATCCATATTCATGTGTCTTCTCATGCACAACCGTTAAACAAAGAAATGATACTCTAGGGAATGACACGTGGTCTGAAATGGGAAAACAGTACGCCCAAGCTTAATATGTCCATAATTGGACGTCAACCACAAGGCATTTCCATAACATTGTCGGAAAACACAAAGCTATAAGGGCACGTGCTTAATGAATGTCATAGAAACGCCTTGATTGACGTCCACCAAAACCTTCTTCGTCGCGACAGTAGAAACAATCGCTATAGCGGCGCATGTGATTGACGATGGCTGTAAAAACATTTAGCACAAGCTTGCTAATAGTCCTCGCCTTGACGTAATAGTTACCCATTTCAGACCACGTGTCATTCTCTTGAGAATAAAATTCTTTGTTTTAGTTGTATCCATATTCATGTGTCTTCTGATGCACAACCGTTAAACAAAGAAATGATACTCTAGGGAATGACACGTGGTCTTGAGAATAAGATTCTTTGTTTGAGTTGTATCCATATTCATGTGTCTTCTCATGTGCAACCGTTAAACAAAGAAATGATACTCTAGGGAATGACACGTGGTCTTGAGAATAAGATTCTTTGTTTGAGTTGTATCCATATTCATGTGTCTTCTCATGTGCAACCGTTAAACAAAGGAATGATACTCTAGAGAATGACATGTGGTCCTGTAATGGAAAAACATTGCACCACAACAAATCAGGTCTTTTTCTCCCCAAAAGCGGAAAAGCGCCCGCAAAAGTTCTTCTTTGAGCCCCGTTACTGAAACGCTAGGTTTTTGGCGCGAATTTCTCTCCGTCTGTATGTCTTCCTTAAAATTTATATTTACAAACCTTGCCCCTGGGGGAGGGACATAGTACTTGACACCCATCTTGTCCAATCTTGCCATTTCTTTTTGTCCCAGAAGGTTAGCAAACTGTTTCCAATTTTCTGTCCTCTTCTTGTTTCTTTCATTTCTATCACTCATGCCTTCCCACGATGCCTTGTGCCACGCACGTTCAGCGATCGCTAAGAGTCTCGGGTAAATCATGCTGTCCATTTGGTCAGCGGTGCGCACAGTCTCAGTCCACAGGGCTCCCGCCATACCTAAAATACAACCGATTTATCATTTGTTCTATAAACGATTAAATCTCTGCAAACGATTTTCTATGTTAATGAGATTCTGCGCAAACAATACTTTTCGTGCGCGGTTGCCATCAGCAACTGTGCTCTGCATACTAATACAGCACAGTTCTCGACCAATCAGAGCACTTGTATTTTTTTAAAATTACATACCAAAATAGATTAAAACTCTGCTTATGACGTTCTGTGCAAACGATATTTTTCGTGCGTGGTTGCAATCAAAAAATGTGCTCTGCATACTAATACAGCACGGTTCCCCACCTATCAAAGCTTGTGTGTTAACTTAAGTACATAGCAAAGTCAATTAAATATCTGTCTTGCGCGCGTGTTAGTTCGTGTTAGCAACTGTGCTCTGCTTACTAATACAGCACAGTTCTCGACCAATCAGAGCGCGCGTACTATTTAAACTAAATAGTTAAAACGATTAAAACTCTACGAAGGATTTTCGATCTACGCCAATGAGATTATGCGCAAAAGATATTTTAAACAAAATACAGCTATTTCAAAAAGGTTGAATGACTGAATACTTAATAGTTCATTCCAAGACCCAAGGGCATTGTGGGTCATAGTGACATTGTCTAAAGTAGGATTAATAATAATTACTTATTCTATTTTTAGTGTATTCCATCTGAAACAATTGATGGGTTGCAAGCATTCCCAAGAGAGTCAAAAGACAAAAACATGGCGGCCATTGTGGTACCGTTAACAATGGATGCTAATGACAAATCTTTTGTTAAATGGTACCAACATGGCCGCGATGACGAAACGTGCAATCAAAAAATATACTAACTACATGTAGAGAGTTAATTGCTGTATATTTACTTTTTATTTCAGTATTGAGTATGCAGTATTCAGTATTCAACCTTTTTTTAAATAGCTGTATACATTTGTCTTTTACGATAGATTGGTGAGGCTCAACCCCTTCTCATTGTAGAAAACACAACTTTTTTTAAATAACTGTATACAAGAAATGACAGCGGTACCCACCAACGATATTTTCTGTGTTTTTCAAATCGACGCACATGTTTGGATCTTTACACAACTCTTCCCTGGTCAAAGGTTCTCCATTTCTCTTGTTTTCCACGTTAGCAAACAAGTCATCAGGCATAAACCCAAACGTTTTACGAACATCTGTGAATCGAGTCGCCCAGTAGTACCCACGCTCCTCTGGGTCAGGTTCGTACGGGTGGTCAAAGTAGAGATGCGTGGCCTGGGTCATAACGACCTAAAATGTACACAACAAAAAAATTATGGTTTAAATTAACTTTCTTTATCGTAAAATATGACGGATCTGTTTACTCAAGCAATTCCTTCATACTTTGCGTTCACGACTCCAAACCCAAAGTAGATGTTATTTTCACCAAAAAAGTTTGAGTTTGAAAGGGGGGATTCAACTGTCACCCCCCTCCCCTCCTTCCCATCCCAGCCTTGTACGCGTGAAAAGGCGCAATCATGATCGTACCCAAAGCCCACGTTTATCTTGTTCAGCACTGAGAAAAGACAGATGAGAGGTTTTCTCGCTGCTGACCAAGAGGAACGTGGGCTCTGGGTACGAGATTAGCACATGCGCTCAAACCCAAATATGAACTGTAATATAAAAGCTAACAGCAATCTTTTACCTTATAACCAGCATTGGCCAGCTGGTAAGCTCGTTTTCCACCTCCCCATTCCCAAATGTTATTCCACGCATAAGCATACACCTCTGGGGTCGTGATGAAACTCCTGTTATACGGGACATCTCCTTTACCCAGCAATCCGTCCTCCCATCCAGCAAGATTCAACCCTTTAGCTTTGGTTATTGTCGCCACGCGCTGAACAAAGTAGTCTTTGAGTTGATCTACGATATCACTGGCCGAAAAATTGAGCTCTCTTTGTTGAGCAAGGTTTTTGCAAGCACTTGACTTGGTCCAGGCTCCATGAGCAACTTCATCGCCGCCAAAGTGATAAATAGTCAGCGGTTGCTTATTTGTGTGCATGAGCACAACCTCCTTGATGATATGCTCTACGAATGTGTAGGTCGATTCAAGGCACGGGTTTATGGCGTCGTCCTTGAAATACTGTACGGAGAGGTATTCTGAAGGATCGTCTGCTTCTGTTAAAAGGTACTTCTGAGCTTCTGATGGGTTGGTAGAATTCTTTTTCTTAAATCTACCCTCCATAGATTTGATAGCGGCGTATCCATGGCCCGGCATGTCGAACTCAGGAATCACTTGAATATGGCGGTCACTCGCGTATTGTAAGATTTCTTTGTATTCACCGACTGAGTAGTAATTAGGAGATGTTGGCTCGTCAGGACCTGATCCTAGGTCAGTCTGAATACACTTGAGACCTGTTGGGTCGTAACATCTTTTGGAACCAATCTGTACAATGGCAGTACAATGATTTGAACTAAGAGTTAGTCTTAAGGTGCTGACACACGGTGCAACATTGCACCTAACAGGACTGTTGCAGCGTGTGTCTACCCCAAACTTATTCCACGCAACGTTGCATGCAACAAATCTGAAGTTGAATCGCGCTCTACTCTTTCAACATTGCGCGCAACAAATTTCATCATGTGAACATGGCTGCAACATTACCTGCAATATTTTGAAATTTCCAGCCAATCAGCTTGCGCCAAATGTGTTGTAATGTGTGTCACCCCAATTCAAATTTGTTGCTTGCAATGTTGCGTGCAATGTTGCACCGTGTGTCAGATCCTTTAAAGTGTTCCTAATGGAATCAGCCCCTAGGTTGCATCCTAATACCTGTTACCTATTCTCCTCGCGCTTCATAGCACATAGGGCCTTATACGTTGCATCAGGGTTCGATAAAATTCCTTTTTAATGGGATTGAATTAGGGTGCAGAGAAGGGACTTACAGTTCAAAGGGATATTACAATTATGGACATATTAAGCTTGGGCGTACTGTTTTCCCATTTCAGACCACGTGTCATTCCCTAGAGTATCATTTCTTTGTTTAACGGTTGTGCATCAGAAGACACATGAATATGGATACAACTAAAACAAAGAATTTTATTCTCAAGAGAATGACACGTGGTCTGAAATGGGTAACTATTACGTCAAGGCGAGGACTATTAGCAAGCTTGTGCTAAATGTTTTTACAGCCATCGTCAATCACATGCGCCGCTATAGCGATTGTTTCTACTGTCGCGACGAAGAAGGTTTTGGTGGACGTCAATCAAGGCGTTTCTATGACATTCATTAAGCACGTGCCCTTATAGCTTTGTGTTTTCCGACAATGTTATGGAAATGCCTTGTGGTTGACGTCCACCAAAACCTTCGTCGCGACAGAAAAAACCTTGATTATGATTGCTTTGCTTTCCCGTAAGACTTCAAAAAAGACATCAATAATATCTAAATAAATTCGAACAAAAACTTTCCACCACGATTAAGCAGAAAATCAAACATATATCTTTGAAAGCAAAACACAGAGCAAAAGTCTGCTTCCCACCTGAGTAGGTTCAAGTAAGTAAGTAACCTTTTCCTAGAAAAAGGCTTGACTCTAATAAAATTTAAACAAATACCTGAGTAAGTTCAGGCAGCCCAGGAATCTCGAGTCTCCAACCCTCGTCATCCGACAAGTGGAAATGAAACTTGTTCATTTTATACGTTGCCATGGCGTCAAGGAGACGAAAGACCGCTGACTTAGGCATGAAGTTGCGTCCAACATCTAAGTGCATTCCTCGGTAACTGTATCTTGGAGAATCTTGGATGAACACTTCAGGAACAGAGTCTAGAAAAACCGAGGAGGAGGAACCACACAAAATGGTCAAAAGGCTTTTCATTTTGGCCATAAAGTTAGGTTTCCCTTTCGATTCGAGGTTTTATCTCCGGGATCTCGGTGTTTCTCCCAATCCCAGTCTCCCCCTTGAGTTAGCCCTGCCCTGACTTAGATCAGCCCAGAGGTTGTTTCAGGGTTCTATCTGTGAGTTAGCCATGCCCTGACTTAGATCAGCCCAGAGGTTGTTTCAGGGTTGGATCTGTGAGTTAGCTGTGCCCTGACTTAGATCAGCCCAGAGGTTGTTTCAGGGTTCGATCTGTGAGTAAGCTGTGCCCTGACTTAGATCAGCCCAGAGGTTGTTTCAGGGTTCTATCTGTGAGTTAGCCATGCCCTGACTTAGATCAGCCCAGAGGCTGTTTCAGGGTTGGATCTGTGAGTTAGCCATGCCCTGACTTAGATCAGCCCAGAGGTTGTTTCAGGGTTTGATCTGTGAGTTAGCCATGCCCTGATTTGGATCAACCCAGGGGTTGTTTCAGGGTTTGATCTGTGAGTTAGCCGTACCCTGAGCTAGATCAGCCCAGAGGTTGTTTCAGGGTTCAATCTGTGAGTTAGCCATGCCCTGACTTAGATCAGCCCAGAGGTTGTTTCAGGGTTGGATCTGTGAGTTAGCCATGCCCTGACTTAGATCAGCCCAGAGGTTGTTTCAGGGTTGGATCTGTGAGTTAGCCATGCCCTGACTTAGATCAGCCCAGAGGTTGTTTCAGGGTTCGATCTGTGAGTTAGCCATACCCTGACTTAGATCAGCCCAGAGGTTGTTTCAGGGTTGGATCTGTGAGTTAGCTGTGCCCTGACTTAGATCAGCCCAGAGGTTGTTTCAGGGTTCTATCTGTGAGTTATCCATGTCCTGACTTAGATCAGCCCAGAGGTTGTTTCAGGGTTGGATCTGTGAGTTATCCATGCCCTGACTTAGATCAGCCCAGAGGTTGTTTCAGGTTTGGATCTGTGAGTTAGCCATGCCCTGACTTAGATCAGCCCAGAGGTTGTTTCAGGGTTTGATCTGTGAGTTATCCATGCCCTGATTTGGATCAACCCAGGGGTTGTTTCAGGGTTTGATCTGTGAGTTAGCCGTACCCTGAGCTAGATCAGCCCAGAGGTTGTTTCAGGGTTCAATCTGTGAGTTAGCCATGCCCTGACTTAGATCAGCCCAGAGGTTGTTTCAGGGTTGGATCTGTGAGTTAGCCATGCCCTGACTTAGATCAGCCCAGAGGTTGTTTCAGGGTTTGATCTGTGAGTTATCCATGCCCTGACTTAGATCAGCCCAGAGGTTGTTTCAGGGTTCGATCTGTGAGTTAGCCATGCCCTGACTTAGATCAGCCCAGAGGTTGTTTCAGGATTTGATCTGTGAGTTAGCCATGGCCTGACTTAGATCAGCCCAGAGGTTGTTTCAGGATTTGATCTGTGAGTTAGCCATGCCCTGACTTAGATCAGCCAAGAAGTTGTTTCAGGGTTTAATAAAATTTGAGGCTGTTGAAGTAGAGTACATTCACAACCATAATATATTGGTAAGCAAAGAAATAATAGTCAAAGGAATGACGTGGTTTGAAATGGGAAAACATTACACCCTGAGTATGTGTCTATATAACACGGATGATAAACACATGCGCATGCTCCGAAGTTTAGCGAGAAATTCTTAAACACGTTGTGATAATGAATCAAACCATTGGAGATTTAACAGCGTTTGTATAATGCGAATTTCTCGTATTATTTGATCAGAGAAAGAAAGCAACTTAAGTAATGTGTAAGGAAAAATAAGTTCTAACTTTTCACAAGCGGCCTTAACTTTAGAGATTTACCAAACACCCGTAAATATCCAATGGTTATATTTGAGATACAGCTCGTGTAACCGGCGGCAAGGCGCTCAGCTATGAATCAGATTGCAAGTGGTTTTGACAAAAGAATTTATTGAAAAATTCACACAACTTTACAATACATGAAAAAAAAACGGGAACGAGATTACAGGATATCTCTAATGAAAACAAGAAAAATATTTACAATGAGATAAAATAAATTTGTAGCTTATCTAAATAGCTAAAAAGTTATGAATAAAATACAGTTTTGCTAGATATAACTAGAAACGGAAATACGTAAATTACGTCACAGGTAATTTGAATATTGCATACTGATTAGCAGTGTTTACAATACGCGAGTGAAAATTACTAGGTTGCAAAGTTTAATGTACAAGTCGGTAAACCGTTTAAAATGAACTAAACCAATGGAAAAAGCAATAGGAAAAATTGACTAGAGGTTAACTATGGCTTTAGGTAAGTATTTTAACCTTTGTTTATGACAAACTAAGAATTACACGGTTTACTGAACACGCGGTCGCGACAATGACCTTGAGTGTAGAGTTTAAGTAGCGAACAAATTAAAGGTTGGAAAGAAAAGGTCTTTTATCCCGCAGTTAAGGCTATTTATCGTAGTAAAAAGGTTAAACAAGCGAGTACGGCGGTAGCGATCCTATAGTAACCGTTTTAAAGAGTTTAAAAGACAAGATACACTCAGCGTGATTACTAAATTACTACTGCGTGAATAACTTTGTACTAAATTACGCGCTAATGCGACTAGAATTACAACAACATGAAACGAATGCTTAACAAATATATAAATAATCTAAGCTATAAAATATAACGACTAGTTAACGATATTAACATAGATTTGTCCTAAATCTATCCTAGGTATAAGTGTAAAAGGCTTCAAAGATTCATACCTTTACATCGAAGAGAATTCCTTGTCTTGATATGTGAAAATATCCGTAGGCAACGCAACGTCTTCAAGAACTTTTACTACACTGATTTAAGCTTAGTTTGGGCCTACTTTTATGGGAAAACCTGCATTCTTAAGACCTTACACATCCTACGCAATGTTGCACGCCCTAGGCGCAAACAGGATGTCCCAAACACGAACTTACGTAAGCAAGCGCCAAACCTAGGCATGACTCACTGTAATGTAATTACGTACGGAAATTATTTCTTGCTTACGCATTTTCCACGCAAACAGTTAACTAAAGAATTACATTCCTATGTGTACACGAGGCATTCCTAATTAAAAATATAGATTTATGACTAAATAATTACTGTCCAAAATAGTGTCTTTTGACTCTGTCACACTCGCGTGCTGATTTGTTAGCTACCGTGTTGATATCAGAGTTTTAGGACAGAGATACCGACATGCTCGTACAAAATTGTTTTAAAATATTTTTTTTGTAAAAGCAATATAAAACGGGTTTTGATATATTTGTTCTGTGATATATACACGCTGGGTGCTGTAGAGCACTCGAGAAGCAAGAGACACTTAGCTATGCCTTGTCGTTCCTAAGCTTGCTTCTCTCGTGCTCTACAGCTCCCAGCGTGTTTGTATAACAGTACAGAGACGCGCGCGCGCGTTTTATATTCCTTAAACACGAGGCGTCTACGAATTTCCCGCCTATTTTCAAAGCATGCGCAGTGCGTCTTTCACCCGTGTCGGTCTATGGAGACTCACCATTGTCATCTGTAATAGCAAGTAAGGACTGTATTCCGTAAAACACACCCGCTGCACTTCTCCCTACGATATTGATCATCTGCGTTGAAACTTTTATATCTAGGGTGTACGCTTCAAGGCTGTTGGAATGGCTTCCTGCAATAGTGATGTTGCCAATAGCAATGCGCAAGACTTTGGTTGATGGACTGGGTGCTGACGTGACAACAGTCATGGAGAATTTATCTGGATGGTAAAAAATAAATCGAAAGTGAGTAAGCAAAATGTGGTTTATTCTATTGAAGTTGTTTTAAGGGCATTTAAAGCAACAAGTTCTGGGGATTCAAAATAAGTTGAAACAGTGAGGTCACTGAGGATCAAACTATGGACCTCTTGCTTAGCAGGCAGCACACTAATTAACCAAGCCACACTTGCTCCTTAAAACAAGTGTGTGAGGTTACTAAGGATCAAACTATGGACCTCTTGCTTAGCAGGCAGCACACTAACCAACCAAGCCACACTTGCTCCTTAAAACAAGTGTGTGAGGTCACTGAGGATCAAATTATGGACCTCGTGCTTAGCAGGCAGCACACTAACCAACCAAGCCACTCTTGCTCCTTAAAACAAGTGTGTGAGGTCACTGAGGATCAAGCTATGAACCTCTTGCTTAGCAGGCAGCACACTAACCAACAAAGCAACACTTGATAAGGTCAAAAATCACTCGTTAGCAATTGATTCTTACCAGCCAACACCTTTGCTTCTGTAGTTAGTTTACTATCAGCATATATCTTCCATTCGCTATCAATAGTCATTCTCTTGTCTTTGTCTAGACCCGTCATTGACAAAGGTTGAGGAACAATGAGCGGTATATCCTGAGAGTTAATGACATCAATACCTACTTCATCGTATCTCTTTTTCGCAGTGTATGGGTCGTAAGCATCGCCCGGAAAACGCTTCCATTGCTCTTTTGTCAAAAATGGCTCAACAAAGTCCAAGCTCTCTCCAACTGTGCTGGTGATAACCTTTGGCTTTAACCCAGGCGCAGAGACATACCAATTGGGCATGACATCGGTCCTTGCTGCAACCCAGTGCTTCGCAGTCACATCAATGTCAAAACTGTTGCCAGGCAACAGATCTGGGAAATTGGCTGTAGGTTGAAACTTATGTAGGCAGCCATTGATATGTTCAAATTTGACTGGCGGGCTTCCTGTCTGAGGGATGACGAGTCTGATACTACAAAAATAGATAGTCCAGTCACTCTTTTTGATTGGCAGCTGTCCTTTATTGGTTAGATTAACCTTCGCAGTGTACTTTTCTCCTTTATAAGCCAAGTTACTGATGACTTTGTAACGGAGGTCAAGTTTGGATGCCATGTTGTCAATATCAGCTTGTGTTATGTCAGCTTTTACAAGAACTGTCAAAACAAAAAAGACATTTTCTTCATATTTAAATTATTATGAAGCTGGTAGTTTGCATACCATATATCCATGAAAAAGTTAACTAACAAAATTGTACAAATTAGTGCAAAGTTTTGTAGGTCTACGGTCTACTGAGGTCTACTGAACTTAGTGCAAAGTTGTGCAATTTCTTACAAAGTTTTTTAAACGTCATATGTTATCATAGTTAATAGAGGGGAATGGTTAGGAAACCTATTGTTATCAGGTCTTTGTTTGCTTTTGATGTTGAACCAGTCTTAACCGTGCACAATGTCTGATTTATGCTCATCCGAAATTGCAAAATAAGTAAACATAAACTTTGGGTATGGGATTGTTGTAAGGAATATTCAAAAATCTCTTATAAATCTTTAAGTATTTTGAACTAGCAGGAAAAAGAAAGATTTTGGTCTGTTCACTCAGCCATTGCCAACAATGGTAAAACAATGGTAAAACAAAGGATTGTGCACGGTCATGCTTGAAAAAACTGAACAAAGACCTATAACGATAGGGTTTCCTAACCATTCCCCTCTATTAACTATGATGGTATGCTCTCTATCTGTGAAAAGGTTTTGAAGTTGTACAAATAAATACGAGTTTTTCACAGATATATGGCATGCACTCTACAATAGCACATATCAAAGTTAACGACAGTTTCAAGTCAATGCACCTCGCCCAAATGCAACAATTGTTTGAAGGCAAATTAAGACTGCAATTTTGATATCTACCATTGCCCTATTTCACTGTGACGTCACAGCTTATTTATGAGGGGGACAGAATGGTGAACAACATTATTAGGACTATTGAATTTCACTCTGCAGCTGAAGTGATAGCTCTGATATGTCAAACATTTTATAAACCAGAGTTTTACCCAGAGCTGTCAACCCCCGAGATATTCAAATCTGGAGAATTGATAGGGAAGGGACATGACGTCACAGCGCATCAAAAAGCGCGCGAAAAGACGTCTTTCGCTTTGTAACATTTGATGTGATTGGTTTATTTCTGACCAATCAGATTATCGCTTATATTACAATGGCCTGCTTGCAAGAACAGTTTATGAGGAACATTTTGATTTTGTTAGCGATGTAAAATAACACAAACAACATGAAATAATTGGAATTTTATGGTTGTGAAAGTCTAGTCTCACAAGACAAGAAATGGTCAGTTTCAGGGATTATCTGGGAGATTTGATACTCTAATCTGGAGACCGCGAGACACGGTCATAGATCTGGAGACTCCCGGTTTATTCGGGAGAGTTGACAGCCCTTTAATCTTCCATAGTTTGGGAAAACGTCGTTGGTCGGAGATATAAAATTTGAAATATTTTGAAATATTTTCACAGCAGAACAACGTAGTTTTCTTTTAGATTTGTATATGAAGCATGGCCTTTTTTTTTAGAAATGTGATTTTTCATATCTTCAACGCTAGAAATCATAAAAGCACAAAATTTCTCTTTAGTCTCAGATCTCAGATGACAACGTTTTCTGAAATAGGTATATTTTATCCCCCCCCCCCTCCCCCGTCGGAAATGATTGATTCTGAGCGACATTGGAATTCAAGTTACAGTATTCTGAGCAACAATGCAATGTGTCAAACGCTTCAGTTCACTGTGCTAGTGATTAAAAATAGTTACCAACAACACGAATACTGATTGAAATCATTTCAAAATGTGTAACAAATACAAGAACTAAAAGTCACCGATGATTCTTGATTTAATATCTCGAGTAAGCCGTAGTAAAAACAAAAAACTAAACTATTTAGTAGCAGACTGAAGGATAGTTCGTGCCTTCATTACACGAAATAATACAATAGAACTGCTACAAAGCTCAGCTGGTTTATGGGCTAGTTATAGCTTTAAGTCTAAATCATTTAACTAGTTTCCGAGCCATTGCTTCGAGACAAAGAATACTTTCAACTTTAGCCAGTGTCTTTTATAAACTTGAGTTCTGTCAGATACTCGAGCTCTAGCGTTTCAAAAAAAATGATGAAATGTCGGAAAAAGCCCTAAAAATGTTATTGAACACATGATTGCATGCTTACCCAACTGTATACAGAGCACAAATGCTAATCCAAGGACAACATGACTGAGCTTTGAGGTCTTCAGATCCATCTTTTGAGGTCCGTTTACTTAAGTAAATCTTTGGCGGTATTTAGGGTTTGCACGGTGTGACCTTCTGCAAAATGGAACGCCAAAAATCTGGAATCGGGAACATAGGAATTGAGGAATTGGAATTTAATTACGAATTAAAATGGCAGATATCATGACGGTTGATTATCTCGATCTTAAATGAAATTAGAGCTTTTATTGTATTGCTGTTAGTCTTTTCTCCTTCTATTTCTTCTCCTTGAAGTTCTTTTTCTTTTTCTTCCACTTCTTCTTCTTCTTCTTCTTCTTCTTCTTCTCCTTCTTCTTCTTCTGCTTCTGCTTCTGCTTCTCCTTCTCCTTCTCCTTCTCCTTCTCCTTCTCCTTCTCCTTCTCCTTCTCCTTCTCCCTCTCCCTCTCCTTTGTCTTCGCTTACGCGTGTTTATGTTATCAAAAGTAACTGTAATAGCTATATATGAATCAAGTCTCTTTGTTTTTGCATAACTTTTAAAACAATTACTTTCCACGGGAGAAGGGGAGCCGGAATACACGACCTAACGATTTTCGGCTTTTTTCTCGTACCTTCACAACACCCTTAAACTAGAAAGTAATCTTAGATGTTTTTATAAAATATCTCAGTATACGAATATTCTGTGGGAGAAAGTTGCATTCGTAAAATGATTATATTTAATTAATTCGTTATTTATTTTCATAACTCTAGAGTCTGTAGAACTAATTTAATGTGTTTAAGAAAAAACAAGAGTAATTGAATGCTGTGAAGGTATAGACTGACATTTTTGATACCACTTTATTAGTATACTAAAACAGTTTATTTGCATCATTTTAGGGAGCTTTTGAATAAAAAAATATATTCCTAATTGATTCCTGTTTGTATTTTATTCATTAATCATGACAATATTCTTGGAATTCCGTGTATATTTGGAGTTAAACTTTAATGTTAAATGATCAATTACTACTACTACTTACTTACCCAGTCCTTCAAACCTTTTCTTCGCGTGTGAAAGCAGGAGCGAAAATCTTTGTAACTTTAGATGAAAGCGTTCACAAAAGAATACATCGAACCATGCATAAGACACTAATAGAGCGTTTTCACTCACGCGAGAAGGCAGCCATAAACAATAGAAACTTTCTGCACAGTATTTGCATAAAAATAGAGTTCAATTCCCGGGGGATAGAAAATGTATTGTTTTGGTACCCCATAATGGCCGCTGTGATGTCACGTGAAAACGCTCAGCTCTATAGACACGGAATGCCTGAGATACTCTTAGAATTGATTCAGTCTACATGAAGTGAATAGCTAAATGTTAAAAAATGTTTCTATCGGATTTGAGCGATGCATCTTGACATTGTTAATTAACTATAATCTTGAAGATATTAAGGTTTATATTTTTGGCTGTGACGTCACCAGGGCAGTTCAAGGTCACTTTGTCAAGCATGGTTAGGATAGCAGCCAGGAAGATAGCGACGGAGATGATGATCAACGCGATTTTGTTTTGAACATATAGTTAAATTAATAGAGCGGAATGGTTTGGAAGCTACATAGAATAAAGCTATTGTTTTGCGTTTGAGGTTGAACCGTACCATTACGTCAGTGATGCCGACCGTGCACAATGAACCAAAGCAAGTATGGCTAAAAATACTCATTTCCTTATTATTTTCATGTACGAACATTTTGAAAGTGAAAACTTTCATTCGATGACCACAAACCATGCGGATAAATATTTCCGCGCGGATACAATTAAGTTACTAGATGATAAATAAGAAAGCATCAAAAAAGGCAATGGCCTTTTCAATAAACGATTAATATTAACCATATAGGATTAATTAACAAATAATAAGTATTTTAGAATGTTTTTTCAGGATTAAAAACTTCTATATTCCCTAATACTGTGAACAAACGAAGCAACTTTTCCTTCTCTGCGCACGGTCAACACCATATAACAATGGATAAAGTCGAACAAAAACCTAGAACAGTAGGTTTCCCAACCATTCCGATCTATTAACTATGGTTTGAAGTGCTGCCTCAAGCAGTCTGTAAACCTATATGTGGCCACCAAGGGGACGTGTACATGAAGAAAACTTAACTTGTCCCTGGTAGCAGGGACACCTTTCTAATCGAGCCAACTATATCAAGCATTTACACCTAATTAAAAAACGTAGTCGGGTTTGAGAAGGTCATTTTATCGAAGCTAAGACCGAAAAGGATTTTGGGTACTCCGAAATGTGTATGATATTTGCATATAGACATGTAAAAATGCACAGTAGAGCAAAGTTGGTCGACCTAGATTAACAACATGCCAAAGCCATGATGCATAAAATGTGCACAGGAAGGGAAAACTGCAATACGCATGAAATTAGTATAATTGTTTGTCTTCCCATGTTCCCCTTCGGTCTTAGCTTTGATGGCATGACCTTCTCGAACCCGACAACGTTTTTTCAATTAGGTTTATATGGAACGAAGTTGTCCCTTTGAGCCCGGGACAGCTATCGGTGTCAATGAAGATACGCATGCTCAAACGAAAAAAATTATTTCGGTTAGGCGAGTTGAAGTGTTTACATGGGGAAAGTTGTCCCGGGTATATACCAGGGTCGACATCCTATTTCGCAAAGAGAGTAGCCCTAGCAGTAGGGTGACACAGGGTAGAGTCGGTGTAGAGGGTATCCAGTCTACCAGGGACAAGTTTTCAGACCCTAAGTCTTATTTCTGGCTCAATAACGCAAGGCGCCGAGTCTCTTCTACCAAGAGAAAATGAACTAAGAGAAGGAATCCCCGTGTCTCATCATGTGCACACTTTGATACTATTTTTAGAATCATCGATGATATTTTTAACTCGTTACCATGCCCGCGCGATAATCATGCTTCCCTTTAATGCCTCGTTTCAGGACACGAAAAGCGCCATATTTCGCTACGTCCACGACAAAAACACAAGCTTTTGTTTATTGCAAGACTGGAAGCCGCCTACCCTCAAGAAATCAGCCAATCAGGGTCTTCGCTCAAAATATCTCAAATTTAAAAATAGCATCAAACTGTGCACATGATAGTTACAAGGACTATATAGGTAGGAATCCTTCTCTTAGTTAATATTCTCTTGCTTCTACTCATATTGCTGGTTCTCTCCTGTGCTTCGAGGGTACTCTTTGTTCTCTGATATCTTCCACGCAAAAATATATTCTTCTAAATCTCATTTGTATTTACTTTATAAAAAAACCACTTTGTTATAATATCCCATTTCTTCGTTTATTTATTCAAATTTTACAGAAGTTAGTTCCTCAAGCTTTACAGCTTTTCATATTTGAAACTCTTTTTTTTTTACACGTTTGAAATGATTTTATTTCATATTCCGTATCTTAAACCTATGATAATAAATATGTTATTTTCAATAACTATAAGGGTTTCCCCCCTCAAAGCTAACTTTTTTCAAACCTTTCTCAAGCCTACCCCTGCAATAGACCCCATTACCTTGGGCGTAATGTTTACTCATTTCAGACCACGTGTCATTCTCTTGAGAATTAGATTCTTTGTTTGAGTTGTATCCATATTCATGCGTCTTCTCATGTGCAACCATTAAACAAAGAAATGATACTCTAGGGAATGACACATGATCTTGAGAATAAGATTCTTTGTTTGAGTTGTATCCATATTCATGTGTCTTCTCATGTGCAACCATTAAACAAAGAAATGATACTCTAGGGAATGACACATTTTCTTGAGAATAAGATTCTTTGTTTGAGTTGTATCCATATTCATGTGTCTTCTCATGTGCAACCATTAAACAAAGAAATGATACTCTAGGGAATGACACATGGTCTTGAGAATAAGATTCTTTGTTTGAGTTGTATCCATATTCATGTGTCTTCTCATGTGCAACAGTTAAACAAAGAAATGATACTCTAGGGAATGAGACATTCTCTTGAGAATAAGATTCTTTGTTTGAGTTGTATCCATATTCATGTGTCTTCTCATGTGCAATCATTAAACAAAGAAATAATACTCTAGGGAATGAGACATTCTCTTGAGAATAAGATTCTTTGTTTGAGTTGTATCCATATTCATGTGTCTTCTCATGTGCAACCATTAAACAAAGAAATGGTACTCTAGGGAATGACACATTCTCTTGAGAATAAGATTCTTTGTTTGAGTTGTATCCATATTCATGTGTCTTCTCATGTGCAACCGTTAAACAAAGAAATGATACTCTAGGGAATGACACATGGTCTTGAGAATAAGATTCTTTGTTTTAGTGGTATCCATATTCATGTGTCTTCTCATGTACAACCATTAAACAAAGAAATGATACTCTAGGGAATGACACATTCTCTTGAGAATAAGATTCTTTGTTTTAGTGGTATCTATATTCATGTGTCTTCTCATGTGCAACCGTTAAACAAAGAAATGATACTCTAGAGAATAACACGTGGTCTAAAATGGGAAAACATTACGCTCACGACGAGTTCTATTCTAGGTGGCTTGGATTGATCTTATCAATAACTATATTACATCAATTATTTTCTTTAAATGTTACTTTTGGTTGCTTTTTTTTTCTCTTAATTTGAAAATCATGACTTCATCATTTTATGATTATATTTTTTACCATTATTTTAACCTTGTTCTTTATCATAGTTTAGTAAGCGAGCTTTAAAGTTTGGATCTTAAATATTTAATAAATAATGATTCAGTTTACTATAGGATATGAAATTCAACGAAACGAAGTTCTTAAGGACCTTCGCGAGTGAATCTTCCAAGTTACTTTTTTTTCATATTTTCATCGAGGAAAGATATTCGTAACTAGTATAAGAGGGCCAAAAACATTTTATTGTTAATAGTTAATAGAAGGATATTCGCTAGTAATTTAATATCAGAAATTTTTCTGAGTTCCCTAGTGATAACTAGGGATGACAAATAGACCTCCTCGGCTCTGACGTAATGTTGTCCCATTTCAGACCACGTGTCACTCCCTAGAGTATCATTTCTTTATTTAAGGTTTGCGCTCGGTTGCACATGAGAAGACACATAAATATGGATACAGCTCAAACAAAGAATATTATTCTCAAGGGAATGACACGTGGTCTGAAATGGGACAACATTACGCTCGGTTGCTCCAGAGCCGAGGAGGTCTATTCATCAGTGTACTTTAAAAATTAATTGAGGACATAACGTTTAGTTCAAAAATGCGACATTTTAAATCTAAGAACAAAAACCCTGTGTTTTTTTTTACTGTGAACTGATCGTTCTAATAAAAACAATTTAGAAAGCTAAGCAACTGGTGTGATTTTGTAATTTGGAAGTAAAAAAATGCATGACCCCTACCCAATCCGAATCTTTTAACTTGAGCCCCTTTTAAAACAGGAAAAATTTAGAATTAAATTATCAATTCAGCTAATTGCCCTATTTCACTATGACGTCACATCAAAACAATCTATTGTTTAAACGCAAAGGATCATGGTCATCGAAGGGGGTCAAATCGACGCAAATTCACCGAAAATTGTTCTAAAACCTGTATCAATCCATGAAGAGAAGTAGAATAGCCAGCAAACACTCAGAATATTTTTTAGTACATCTTAACACATATTATATCTGAAAACCAGGCCCTTTTAGATTAAACTGTTTCGCTAGGAGCAAATTTTGTTGAATTTTTTATTGGATTGGCGATTCTATCCCCCACATAAACGAGCAGTGACGTCATAGTGAAATAGGGCAATTATTTTTGGGGTGACCCCCTTTAATGCCATATTTTACGTGCTTCCCAATTCCCATTAGCCACCCCCCCCCCCCCCACCACCGTAAAAAATGAACGGTCTCTACATGTTTACTCCCAGTAGTTGTTATGGTATAAATCTACTGACTTGAAATGTTGTCTTTTCATGTGGATCATGCAGCTTGGCCGTGTATCAATCACTGGAAGGGGACTGGACCTCGATCATTCTGCTCATGCGTCGATCATCTGTTGACCTGTAATCACAGCAAATACACACTGACTATCGTGATAAAGGGAAGCAAATATGGTGTAGTAGTTAAATGTCCAAATTTCGCTACTGTAAGTCATACAGGTCGGGTCGCCGTTCGGGTCGCAGATCGGGTAGCGGGTTCAATTCTTGAGGACGCCATTTGTCAAATGGGTTTATTCAAGAAAGCATAAATAAGAGAGGGAAACTCCTTAATAACGCGCGCGCCATGTAAATTCCCTCGCACTCGCGCGCTCTTGCCGTTTATTGTTTTGGTCACTAAAAACGAAACGGAAAGTCCGCGCGCGCGCGCGAGTCGATGACGCACGGGAGTAGGGTAAGGCGAAATTTAAACTGCATCCGATTACTAAAAATAGACCAACCGGGAATTTACATGGCGAGCGCGTTATCTATCATCCGCCATCTTTGTTTACTTACTACAAAAATCTATTTTTTCATGTGTTACTGATTTAAACTTTTCCTAAAATGTTCATATAACCTAGATTTTTAGGAGTTTTTTTCGAATGAGCTATTAAAAAATAGAGTCCCGTGCAAAATTTGAGGGTTTTGCCCTGTTGAAGCTCAAAACGCGTATGGTTCTTCAATAAAATCTTGTAGAGTTTTCAGCGGTTTTTGAGCGCGCGCACGTCGTGGGTTCAAATCGAACGTTCAAAAGTAGGCAGCCACCTTAAGAAGTTTTCCTCTCTTATTTATGTTCTCTTGGTTTATTTGATGTGTTGCTTTTGGCACAAGAAATTTTTTCCAGGTTGAGAGGAAACCCTTGAAGCGCAAGACCTTTTACCCACACATACAGCGGGTCAAGGGATGGCGTAACTTGGTGAACGCCGGTGAGCTGAATTCAGCAGTACAAATGGCGCTCCAATCGACTCATTACAAATTGCTACCAAGAGCGAAATGGCTTTTATTTATTTTCTACAACCATGACATTGGCGCGCGCGTATGAACCTCTTTACCTTGGGCCTAACGTTTTCCCATTTCAGACCACGTGTCATTCTCTTGAGAATAAGATTCTTTGTTTGAGTTGTATTCATATTTATGTGTCGTCTCATGCACAACAGTTAAACAAAGAAATTATACTCTAGGGAATGACTAGAGAATAAGATTCTTTGTTTGAGTCGTATCCATATTCATGTGTCGTCTCATGTGCAACCGTTAAACAAAGAAATGATACTCTAGGGAATGACACATTCTCTTGAGAATAAGATTCTTTGTTTGAGTTGTATTCATATTCATGTGTCTTCTCATGTGCAACCGTTAAACAAAGGAATGATACTCTAGGGAATGACACATGGTCTGAAATGGGAAAATATCATGCACAAGGTAAAGAGCTCTGCTGATGAAACGAGTAATGGTTATGTTCCAACATTGATCACAATAATGTTGCGAACACGATAAGTTGCTGCGAACATTATCGCAATTTCAACGAGCTACAAGCATAACTTTCATACCATGTAGTAAGGTAGACTTTGCCATCGATATCTGTCTGATCTGTGACGTCATGCCAAGTTTTCCCGCCATTTTTGGAGTACTTGACTGGAAGGCCTGGCAGAGCAGTTCTCACTTTTATTCTTCTACCTTCGAATCTGGTGTGAAATTCAAGTTAAGAAAATAGAACTTAAACGCGAATTTAAAAAGTTACTTTCTTCAGTCAGAAATGAAAGGGTTATATAATTTGTCTTTTTTAGGAGTATGATTTAAGGATATAGATTGTATCGTGCATGCATTTATAGTGCTATAGGCCCCTTGCAGTACGTCGGAATGCAGGTCAATTTGGAGGATATAACAATAGGTTTCCAATTCTCAGGAGATTCAAATTCTTTTCTTTTCTCCTCCAAATTGATCTGCTTTGATTTCACGTGCGGGGGGTCTATAAGTCTTTCTGAGACGTCCAGAAAAAGAGAAACGAGTATTACTCGCGCTGAATCATAACGCTGTTTAAGGAGACACCATTTTTCCTTTTACAGATTTTTGTTTATGAATCGAGTCACCATTACTTTGGTATTCGGCCTGTTTTTCAAAATGTTTTCTCAAGCTTTCCACCATATTAAAAAAAAAATCGCGTCCCATAAAACAGCTCCTGATTTAGTAGGCGTCCTCATTGTTACCATTTTTGCGTCGCAACCTTGGAAAGGCCAATATCACTGCAACAGACCACTTTTCTAATTCTTTTTTCAATTTCCCCCCCATTAGTTTCTTTTGTTAGGTAAACCAATATGGCCGCCATCTCTATTGTCAGTTGAATTTCTAGGGACTGAGTGAAAACGCTTTACATAGTTCTTTTAATTAGTACTTCTAAATAGTTTAAAAGCTAATTGAGAAACCTTGCCCCAGGGAGTGGTAGACGGTACTTTATGCCCAGTTTATCGAGTCTTGGAAGTTCATGTTTTACAATAAATGAGAAAACTTTTCCCATTCTGTTTCCATTTTTTCGTTTCGTTCTTTCATGTCCCGGATATCTTCCCAAGATGCTTTATGCCATGCTCGTTCTGCGAGTGACAGCAGACGTGGAAATATCATGAAGTCCATTTGGTCTGGGGTTCGAACAATCTCGGTCCACAGGGCGGCAGACATACCTGGAAACGAGTGGAAAGCTTCCCATAAGAATGGTTATCGTACGAGTGGGAAACGTATACGGTACTGACTTACAGCACGTACACGGTACGACATGCCGTAACATTGAAATGGCTTCCCATAAGAATGGTTATCGTATGAGTGGGAAACATACGGTGCTGACTTACAGCACGTACACGGTACGACATGCCGTAACATTGAAATGGCTTCCCATAAGAATGGTTATCGTATGAGTGGGAAACATACGGTACTGACTTACAGCACGTACACGGTACGACATGCGTAACATTGAAATGGCTTCCCATAAGAATGGTTATCGTATGAGTGGGAAACGTATACGGTACTGACTTACAGCACGTACACGGTACGACATGCCGTAACATTGAAATGGCTTCCCATAAGAATGGTTATCCTATGAGTGGGAAACATACGGTACTGACTTACAGCACGTACACGGTACGACATGCTGTGACATTGAAATGGCTTCCCATAAGAATGGTTATCGTATGAGTGGGAAACATACGGTACTGACTTACAGCACGTACACGGTACGACATGCCGTAACATTGAAATGGCTTCCCATAATTAAAAACGATTATGAGGGAGGAGTATTGTGAATTAGTATCAAATAGACTCACCAATGATATTATCTTTCTTCTTCAGCCTAAGACATCCATCTTTCAGTTTCTTGCATTCGTCTTTCCCAGTATTAGCGTACACATCGTCAGGCATAAACCCAAACACTTTTTGGGTGTCTATGAATCGTGTCGCCCAGTGGTTCCCACGCTCCTCTGGGTCAGGTTCGTACGGATGATCGAAGTAAAGATGGGTGGCCTGGGTCATTATAACCTGGAATGCAATAATTGGTAATAAAGGTAATTCCCTTGAAAGAAATTTTGCCAATAACTTTGTCCTGAAACTTTGCATGGACATTAACTATGTTATGGACATTTAAAAACTGCAATAAAAAGATGTGTCACCATTCTCGTTGTTTCGCTAGATGCCGACTCTCCAAATATGTAAATTCATGGGTTTTATAGTGAAATGCGGTAGCAACCGGAAGCTGTAATCAAGAACCTTTATTCACAGTTAAAAGTACTTTTATATAACAAAACGTACTTATAACTCGAAGTTTACTAGATAATCTATACTATTAAATCTATCAAAGTCATTGGATGACTATGATTCTTGAACTATTAGTGAAAAATGCAGGTATGTGCGCCTCTACGAACTTCCAAGAATTGTACATGTCAACTATTCTCATCAAAATATTTCAAAATCTATCCAATAAACTTTCCTTCATATTTTGATATATTATGACGAGCATCGCATTTATCAAAAATCTGAAATAAAAAATGGGGGTCACCATTCTCGTTTTTGATTTATCTTGGAAAAACATCTCAAAATAGTCGAAAACTGATATTTTTTCAAGTGGAGATAATTTTTTCAAATACGTTAAATAAAATCACTGTAACACTTTACAGAAGTAAAAACATTGATAACTCCATGTCCCTTGTCGAGATGGTTACGATCACTCATACGATTTAAATGTTTGAATCTTAACACAAAATATCCTAAAAAGATTCTAAGAATGTTGCGAAGCCAATGCCTTACCTACCTACCTTATAGCCAGCATTAGCTAGCACATAAGTTCCATTGCCGCCTGTCGCTGTACGAGCGTTATTCCAAACATTAGCAATGACGTCCTTGTTTCCAAACGAATCTCTTTGAAATGCTATCTCTTGTTGAGGAGACTTGAAAAACGCGTCTGCCCACCCACCAAGTTTAAGTCCATAATGTGCTGTGAGATTTGCTAGGCGTCCAATGAAATATTCCTTTATAATTGCCTTGCGATCTTCGCTTTGATTTTTCGACATAAATTTATCACACGCCTCGGAGCCTTCCCATACGCCTCTGGGAACCTCGTCCCCACCGAAATGATACACAGTCAGCGGCTGTATTTCGCTGTGCATGCGCATTACACTCTCAATGACATGTGAAATGAAATTGTAAGTTGATTCGAGACAAGGGTTAATAGTGTTGTCATTAAACAGCTGCACAGATTGGTATTTCGAGGAGTCTTTTAAATCTACCAAGAGAAATTTTTCCGCACTCGGGTCACCAGTTTTTTTGAGGTTTTTATATCTTACTTCCATTGACTTAATGGCGGCATGTCCATGGCCCGGCATGTCGAACTCAGGAATCACTTGAATGTGCCGGTCATTCGCGTATTGTAAGATTTCTTTGTATTCATCGACTGAGTAGTAATTAGGAGATCCGTTGGGTAGAGCACCAAGTTCAGGTTGAATGCATATTGTTTCGGTTAGATCATGGCATCTTCGCGCACCCACCTAAATAATGAAAAATAAAAAACTTGTCATCGCTAATCACCAACGCAAGTACAGCAGTGGCGCAGCTCAACGGGGTCGAACTGAAAGCATGTGAAGGCGCCCATGGCAGCCGCATTACAGCCCATGTATGACCCCGCAGTACAGCTCTAACCAGTTTGAGTTATTTAGGGTTGATTTGAGTGAAGGGAATAAAAACCCTCGGAGTCAGAAAGCGAACCAACCAACTCAGCTCATATGGGGCGACAGCCATTCTAGCCCCGGACCTCAGAGGAGAGAGTTTTTTGCTACCACGCCATCTTGACTCCGACATCCGACAATTAAGGTTATGACAAGCAAAACGTCGTGAAACTTGTTGCGCAACATTGGTTCAAGTTAAAGAGCCGTGACATTTGATCCACAAGACATTCTCTTTGTGGCAACGAGAATAGAGAGCTTCTACCTCGTGCAATAAAGAAATTTTGCCGCGCGTTTGGTGGTAATATAAAAGCAACATTCGTTTTTGCGACTTGCATTGCACCATTGCCGCGCGTCAAATATTGAAGAAATAAAAAAATGCGCGCGCTTGCCGTGTGCAGTTATAAAGCACGCGGGGGTTGGCAGAACACAAGAGAAGTGTTATGAGAAGGACGCTTAGCGGAGTGCTTCTCGACACTTGTCGAGTGTTCTGCCAATCCCCAAGTGCTTTATGACTGCACACAGCACAGCAAGCAAGTCTTTTATTTCTTTTATAAAATACAAATTACAATAACAGTTATTATGGATAGGACATGCACAACCAATAGTGCGCACGCGTGCTGTGTACTCTCATAAAGCATGCGATCCCAACCAATCAGAACGTGAGACTTATAACAGTTATTTTATAAACTAGTTTCGCATTTGAAACTGCTGTTTTTGAAGACCACAGACTCATTTATACAGAAATAAGCCTCGTTTATAAGTCAGTTATACACAGACGACACTAAAGGTCCGGACGTCTTTACATTGCAGTTCACTTTTGCAAATGATTTGCTCTCATTAAGCGAGGTTACGCCTGTGCAGATGAGTCTTCAGTCATAAATCACAGTGGTATTTATCGAACGAGAAAAGAGCCTAAGAGACTAATATGCGTCTACTTTTTCTATGTTGCAAAGTCTAAAGGCACTCTATACTCCTTGCAAAACCAATGCTTTTTGCGCGGTGTGATAATATGAGCAACATTCGGTATGCAACTCGCGAAATAAAAACCTTGTACAACATTGTTCATGTTATGATTGCCTATCTTACCGCATTTTAGAGAAAAAGCTTTGTTTTTCCTTAAAGTGTATATCGAGGAAAAGAATTTATTTTCACAATCACTTACATGTGAATAGTGTAGTAGTATGGTTGCAGTATTTTTGTATGTAACATTTTCTTTTAAGAGATATAAACATTTGAAATATCAATATGCAAATGAGATGACGTAAATTCAAAACTAATTTATTATACAAAAATGCTGTTGTTGAAAGTACTGCTGTTTTTTCATTTGCAAATCATCCTTATAACTGAAATATATGGCGTTGTACACTTTTAGGTTATTTCACTTCAGAACACTTGTCGTAAATTACACTGCAAAATGTAACACATTCCTGGATCTCATTTGCATATTGATATTTCAAATATTTATATCTCTGAACAAAGGAGGCCACATACAAAAATACTGCAACCATACTACTACACTGTTCACATGAGTATTTTTGAAAATAAAAATTTTTCCTTGTTATACACTTTAAAATCTATTTTTTTGTGAGCATAGCCTTTTCCTTGTAAAAGGCTTTACTCTAATACATATTAAAAAATCACCTGAGTAAGTTCAGGCAGTCCTGGAATCTCGAGTCTCCAACCCTCGTCATCCGTCAAGTGGAAATGAAACTTGTTCATTTTATACGTTGCCATGGCGCCGAGGAGACGCAAGACCGCTGACTTAGGCATGAAGTTGCGTCCAACATCTAAGTGCATTCCACGGTAGCTGTATCTTGGAGAATCTTGGATGAACACTTCAGGAACAGAGTCTAGATGCACCGAGGACAAACGACAAAGAAGGAAACAGCGTCTAAGAAAAATGTGCACAAATGCTTGTGGTCATGTCTGTCTCCAGTGCGCAGACCTGTCTTTACACTTCTTATTAACAATGTTTGTCTTTTCTCACTCCTAATACATCAATGATGCTCTGAGTCTGTGTATATTGCATGTGGTCATGTCAGTCTCTAGTGCGCAGACCTGTCTTTACACTTCTTATTAACAGTGTTTGTCTTTTCTCACTCCTAACACATCAATGCTGTTCTGAGTCTGTGTATATTGCATGTGGTATGCTTGTCTCTAGTGCGCAGACCTGTCTTTACACGTCCTCGCTTTTCATTGGTTGAACGTCAAGTACAAATCTCCCTACCCCACCCCTGCTGTATTCATACCTACTCACCATCTTTATCAACGAGTGACAGTAAAGTCTGTATCCCATAAAACACACTCCTGGGGGAGTTCCCAACGACTCGAACTGTTTGGTCAGCGGTGTTCACATTTAACAGATACGCCTCGTGATTGCTCGAATCAATGCCTTTCATTTTAATGCCCGGGTTGTCAATCTTTAGACTTATCACTTTATGCTGCATCGGAGATGTGGAAAATTCAACTGGAATCTTGAACCTGGCTAGGAATAGCAAAAATACCAAGAATATTATTCCCAAGAGAATTTATAAGAAGTGGACATCATGTTGGATGACAAGGCGTCGTCTTCAGGATAGTCGTCATAAGGACGTCATTTGTAGGAATTTATGTTGCACGATATTTATTATTTATTAGTAACAACCGCTGCACGCATTCTTTTGTGTGTGTTTCCTCGATATTACTTTACTGAAAGGAGAGATTACGCGATATTTTTTCGTAGCTTAAGTGCTTTCTTGATTTGGGGGGGGGGGATTATGCAACCTCCCCCCTCAATTATCTAATTGTCCGTCCCTAAGCAAAGGGTTTTCATGGCATTTCGTAGGCACGTGAAGACTTTGTGGTAACCTACAACAGTGTCATGGACACACTTTTTGACGTCCATCAAAACCCTATCTCGGCACGACGGCAAATGTACGACTATGAACGTTCTATTGAGAAGCATTTTAAAAGTATAGTCAAATAGAAGTCAAAGTAAGTAAGTTCAAAGTCACGAAAGATGAACCTAGAACCTCAGGCCTTTTTATGTTACTTTGTTAATAACACCAACCAACATGGCGGTCATGTCATTGACATTTGACATTTGACGACACTTAAGAGGCTTTGCACCATCACGTGCACACGCCATTAATACAGCTTGGACTGCCTGTGGTTAGATGGCAGAACAATAAAATCCCTTTGCTCTTAGGAAGTGAATTCTTTCTCATGTAAAACGATTGTATTGTTCCCGCTATCTAAAGCTCCGTTTATACTGGCGATTTTTGCGGCGATTTTTGCTTCAATTTTTGTGGCAATTTTCGGAAATATGAATTCTTTTGTCTCATCCTTCAAAACAGACATTCGTCTAGGGAAAATCTTGGTATCCTGAAAAAAACTTTACAAGTAAATTCTTTATCATTATTTATTATGGACAAAATAGCAAAAAAATCGCAGCAAAAATCGCCGCAAAAATCGCTAGTGTAAACGGGGCTTAACATGGCCATCGTCACGTGGTGGTGCAAAGCCGTTATGGCAAGAAAATGCTTGCAATATTATCTCTTACCTTGCAATAACTTTGCTTCGTTTTTCAGCTCATTCTCAGCATGAATTCTCCACCCCATACCAAGATTCAACCTCTTCGCCCTGTCAAACTTATCAACATACAGAGGCTGTGGTATGACCAACAAAGGACTGTCCCCCACCCCCTCAGGAGCATCGAACCCAATGACGTCATAGCGCTTCTCTGGAGAGTAAGGGTCGTACTCATCGGAGCGGTAGCGCTTCCACGTTTCTTTAGTTTTGAAATCTTCTACAAAACTTAGATCTTCTCCAACAGTACTGCGCACGAGCCTGACCTCATTATTTGGACCAACCAGGTACCAGTTCGGCATCACGTGAGTTCTTCCACCAATAAAATAGCTTCCTTTGTGATAAAGATGAAGTGTTTCACCAGCTCTGATTATTGTCGATTCAGAAGCAGGTTCGATCTTGTGTAAACAGCCGTTGATGTGGTGTAAAGTGACCTTCGCGTCGTGACCATGTAATAGTCTAATGCTGCAGAAATAAAGCGTCCATGTCTGTCCCTTGATCGGCGCGCTCCCGGTGTTGGTAATAGATATTATAGCATGGTGTTCGTCTTCGCTGTTGTATACCAGTTTGTACCGGATTTTAAAGGGGTTGGTGATTTCTTGTTGTTGTCGACTTCTTGCTGTCGGCTCCGCAGCAACCTCTAAAACAAACAAACCCAAATAAATAAATAAATGAATGAATGAATGAGAGGGGGGAAGAGGGGGGAAAAGGGGGCAAGAGGGGGAAGACGGGGGAAGACGGGGGAAGAGGGAGGAAGAGGGGGCAAGAGGGGAAAGAGGGGCAAGAGGGAGGAAGAGGGGGAAGAGGGAGGAAGAGGGGGAAGAGGGGGAAGGCGAGGGAAGCAGCAGTAAGGGGGACTCGCGGTCAATGTCAAAGATTTACGGGTTTTACAGGCGGTTTAAGGAAGGCGCCGGCAGCGGGAATAAGCCGCGCGATAAGTCCTTACTGCTGCTAGTTGTCGAACCGCAAACGGAGGTTAAAATATCCTTTACATATAGATGGACACCATCACAAGCATTCGAAATAAAACTGTGCGCCGACTGCGAACTCAGGTGTTGGATCGCCTGGATGCTGACTTTGCCTTCACAACATTTATGGAGGGAGATACGGACGAGACGATGACAGAAGAAAGGGCTGAAAGAATAATTAACTTAATACCCGAAGGTAACTACCGGTTGGAGCTAACGTTCATAAAGTATTTAGACGGCGAGTGGATGATAGAAAAGGGGCGCAATCCTATCAGGGCGTCTGGTAAGAAGGACCTGTTTGTCTTAAACGAAAACACACGCCCGGGAGCATTGGTAGGAATAGACATGCTGTTCTACGAGGTTGCTTACCCGGTTACCGTAGTCATTTACGGTGCGTACGAGATAAAGACGCCAGACGTTAAGAAGTTGAAACCGATGCGACATCCCGGTAACTGCGTAGGGAAGTTAGTAAGAGAGTTCTTTGAAGACTCCTCTCGGGGCGGTAAACTGACTTTAAAGAGAAGAGAAGCCATCAGGAAATGGGAAAAAGATACTAATAGGACCGGAGGGTCGATAGACAACATCAAGAAGTTAGAAACGGCGCTGGAGAGGCGAATCCATGTGAAAGATATTACCGACGGCTTCATTTACTCCGGGACGCATAAGTACGGCGGCCGTGGTGCGCCTATCGTAATTTACCAACACAACGGGCATGCGTGGCGAGAACTTAGATTCCCACGAAAAAAAGAAACCAAGGTCTACAAGGAGTCGCCACTTGCAGATTTAATCCACGAGAACTCCGTTTGGCTAATGGATTCAGAAGGAAGTCAGTTTATGACGCAAGACGGTACTCTTTACCGCCCCGAAGTTGAACACCAGCGCATCCAAAGCGCGTGCGAGACCTTAGGAGAAGACTTCTCAGACGAAGTGCTTAGCTCCCGTAGTTTGGACTTTCTGGCTGCCAAGAAAAGAAACGGCTGGAAACCCACGCCGGCAGAGTTCAAAGACGTAGCCAAAGCATGCGTAGAACACGGCCACGGAGGCCTATGGAACATGGAGTACGACGAAGACGAATACGTGTCGCTGGATATGAAACATTGCTATCCTGCCAGTTTCAAAGGCCTCGGCGATTGTAAGGAATATTACGACCGTTACGGACATCCGGACTCCCAGTTCTTCCGCGTGGCTTTAGATGGTAAGTACGATGCGCCAGCTACAGGATTCGTTAGATTGACCAGTTGGAAATTCGCAAAGAACTTGCATCCAATAATCTACGCGTGGTATGGAAAGCACTTGCAGGAGAAGGAATGGATACCCATACCGCTGTTAAAGTTCTTCGAAGAGCGTAAGCTGCTTACCTACGCGGCGCATGAAGCCATACTTTGTCATAGCGCCTTTACACAATGGCTCCCAGAGCACAACCCCACAGCGCGAATTGTTATAGGTAAATTCACACAGGGCGCAAAAGAAGGCGAAAAACACATGCAGCGACGCTTAATAACAGACGCCGGTGAGCTAAGCTTCCTCATAAAACGTGCACATGACCAAGGAACAATGGTATCCGTAGAGAAATGGGACTACTTCATAGAAGGTCAAAAAGAACAGAAATGGAATGCGCTGTGTTATTACCAAGACCATCGACCACAGTATTACCATCTGCGTGCCAGCATGCTAGCATATGCGCACATCAATCTCTTAGCAATGCTGCTACGGTTTGACAAAGAGGACATCCCACGCGTAGCCACGGATTCCTTGTATGTAAAGCCAGAAGTGTTAGAGAAGATGCAGGAGTTCTACACTGCCGATGAACTTGCAGAAAGTGGTCAATGGCGCGTCAAAGATGAGGAGATAAAAGCATGGAGAGGCCGTGTAGAATATCACGGAGAACATCTTTACGGTAGCGTGGAACCAACCGGGGAGCCTCTACCGTCGGTTGCGGACCCAATCTCTTACCAACGCTTCTCTTACCTTTACGGAACGGGAGGCAGTGGTAAAACTACCAGGGTCTTGGAACTCTTTCCAAAGATAAAGGTGTTAACGCCAACGCACCGTCTGGAAAGAGAATTAACGGAGATGGGTTACGACGCTCAAACGTACCACAGCTTCTTCCGTTGGAATGGCCAAAAGTGGGTACCTGAAGCCATCCACGACATACCTCCGGTGATACTTTGGGATGAGATTTGCACCGTTCCTTTAGAAATCCTCAAAGAATTCGTAGAATTCCTCCGTGGAAAGTGTCAAGTAATATTCGCCGGAGATCCCTGCCAGCCTCCTCCAATAGCCGGAGAGATGCCCCACGAATGGCTGAAAGATTTCGTAGACCATGCGGAGGAAATTAACACCGACTACCGCAGTAAGGATCAAATAAGAAACCTGAAAGCGGAATTGAGGGGCCTTAGTGACGCGGAACAAAACAAGATACTGCGCAAACGTGTACGAGCGAAGTCCTACGAGGACTTCCTTTACGCATGGCATCCAAAGGATCTGGTGCTGAGCAGCAAACGCGCAGCACAGTCTCGCATACAAAAGGATTTGCTAAATATACACCGAGAGCGCTTCCCTACGCATCCCGTACCTGTTTGCTACAAACCCCACGACACCCGCATGCAAAAAAGAGACGTCTGGGTACCTGGTACCGACATCCAACTGCAGAACGCAGTAACGCATGATAAAGCCTGGGTACCCATAGAAAAGGTGGAAAAAATAACCTCCCACCCGGACTGGCGCTTGGGCTATTGCATGACAGTCCACAGCGCGCAAGGGCTTACCATAAAAGAAACCTTATGGATCATAGACCAGCGGCTGTGTTGGTGCAACCTTATCTACACCGCCGTAAGCCGCGTGGAGTATGCCAAACAGTTGAAAAGAGCCTGGGGTCCGCAACTGCGTTACGACCGCACCCCAGAAGACATAGCAAAGGAGAACATTGCTAAGAAACTCCTTCGCTACAAGCGGCACGACGAAGAAAAAGATATGACGTTCGACCTATGCGTGGACGACGTCTATAAGAAAGGGGCACGCTGCGCAAAGTGTAACATACCTCTACTATGGAGGTTTGACCCGAATGATGATCAGCAGTTCTCCGTGGATCGTATAAATAATAAACGCGGGCATTGCAGAGGCAACGTAAGGCTAACATGCCTAGAGTGTAATCGGGCGCGTGGAGCTGCGCTACTCTGAGTCTTTGGGGACTATGAGCAGCTCTTCCATGACAAATCCACGACTCGGGCCATTTAGGTAATACAACACGGGTTGCCCTTCCTTGGTGACGGACTTCGAAATCTCATACGTTTCCAAAGACCAGTTAGGATCCGTGGCTCTCTTACTGCCACCTTCGAGTTCCCCCGGCTGATAGAGGTATCTAACCACTATGTTGCGGGGGAGCTTTTTTTCCTTCAGTCCGACCGCCCTTGAACTTCTGACGTAGGACTTGTGTTCCACGTGTTTCTCTTTTATGGCATCCTTGGGTTTTATTCCCGTAGCCCTGGCCGCCTCGTTGTTCAAAGCCGCGACGACCTGGGGGAGCCTCTGAGTCCATTCCCTGTTGCGTTTGGAGGGATCTTCCAGCTCTTTCCAATACTGGTACCCAAAGAGACGCTCAGCCAGGGTCTTATTGAATCTTTCGACGATGCTCTGACCCCTGTGGTACTCAGCTTCAGCTCTCCTAATCTTAGTGTCGTGGTCTTTCATGGTCTTAGTAACCACGCCCATGAACTCTGTCCCCGCATCCACTTGCAGCAGCTTGGGCCATTTCAAGACGCGCTTATAAATCCTACCTAGGGCTTCTGCGACTTCCCCAGAATCCTTGCTGGTTATGGGTTCGGCGTCCTTGTATCTGCTTGCGATATCAACTACGGTCAAAGCGTATCTATAGGTCTTCTTTCTCACCTTATCGTGTGGTAAGAAAAGCAAATCCGCCTGATGAACTTCATTGGGAATATTTACGGTGAAGCTGGGCCTGGGAATGTACTTAGGCACGGGAAGATAAACCTGCCAGAGGGTTTGTTTTCTTAGCCAGTTCTTAGCCGTTTCATCTGATACCCTGGCCGCGGTCGCGAGTTTCTTGATGGCCGACGCTCCTTTCCAATAGCCTTCAGGCCCATAGTAAATCCTTTTGAGTTTGTCCTCTACGCGGCCCATTATATGAATTTGATTCAAGCGAAGGATAGGACAAGATTGATCTTTCGCCCGTTGAAATCCACCGTCTTTCCGTCCACTTTAATGGTGATGTTTATGCTTTCTACCAAATTAGACAAATCATAGCTTAAAGAAATGGGAGTGTATTCTTCTGAGTCAAATGGATTACCTTTGGGCAGAAACTTGGACATAAGAGAAGACTTTTCTCCACTGTTGTAACTATGAACCAAGTCGCAATAGACTTCGTAAGAGGATGCGACTTTCCATTTCACATCATATGTACTGCCGCTATTTATCGTGGTACTAGTAAGGCCCAGGAGTTCTACCAATGAACTGTCCTTTAGATTGGCACTCCCACTATTTTTCTTGAATTTCATTTCATGGGGTAATCCTGTGGTAAGAGTATATCCATGCTTTGCTAGCTCCTTAGCCAGTGTTATGGGGGTGTAATGGGAATCTGGCAACTTTGGCTTGGTGCCGGAAGTTCCGACGACAAAGCCATTGACTAGATTATACCAAGAATTGTACAAATAACAACTAACCAGCCGAACCTTATGGGCTTTAATGGGGGGATTCAGATAAGTGGTAAAGTTATTCTTGTCGCTTTCCAAAAAGACGATCATTATAATAGATACGCCAAAGCTACGCCTCCCGCCAGCCCTGCGACTCCTACGAAGACCAACTCATTGTCTTTTTGTTTCTTAGAAGGCTGGTAGTAATTCTTGAACTGAGGCTTTCTTAACCCCGTTAATGCCGCGGGGTGCGCCTGCGCATAGAGCTTAAAGGCGAAGTCTGTATTTTCGAAGTTCTTATCCGCCTGCATTTTGTCTTGGTAGTTCTTGTCCAACCAATCCCTGTAAGCTTGTCTTTTTTTATTCCAAGCCGCCACGTCCCTTTGATATTTCTCCAGCGCTAAGTCGTGTCTCTTCCTTTCGGCGACCAAATCTCCGCTTTTGTCGCCTCTGACTAATCTATCCAAATACTGACCACCATAATTAGCTCCAGTGAATGCTAAAGCTGCAACGACTCCACCTACGACCACGCTAGCCATTATATATTACGTCGTAGGTAGGTACTTTTCCTTTCGTAGGTAATCCTTTAGCATGATAGCCCCGCCTACGGCAGCGGTCATTTTAGCAAAATTAGCGAAGCTCTTGCTTGGGTCTTCAGTAAAGTCTTCTTTGAGCACTTTCTTACCTACCCAACCAATACCCGCAACGATGGAAGTAATAATAGCTGCTTCTTCGACAGTTTTCAACAACGCGGTCGACATTATATTACAAAGCGAGAAGGTTATTCCATTACGGGTATTTTGCTTCTAGGCTCCTGCACGGGTGCGTGATATGTTGCGGCCTCCCACTTTACTTTCGGCTTTGTAGCCCGCCATTGTAAGTAAAGGCTGCCTGCTGCTATAGCAATTCCTATCGCGCCAATGACGTAGCCTGGATTAATAAAGGATTCCTCTTCCTCCACCTTTTCCTCCTTCTTTGCTTTGTTCTTCCTGTTCATCTCCGCGAGCTTCTTTCCGGCAGCGACTCTGCCTGGAGATTTAGCCTTGGTAATCTTGGTATCTTCTACGGGTGGTTGTTCTTCGGTGCCACTCATCTTATATCTAAGGACTTGAAGGACTTGCCAAGTAACTTGATGACGACTTGACAATGACTTGACTAAGTACTTGACAACGACTTGACTAAGTACTTGACAACGACTTGACTAAGTACTTGAGAATGACTTAAGTAAGTACTTGAGGTGACTTGACTAAGCACTTGACAACGACTTGACTAAGTACTTGAGGCGACTTGATCAGGTACCTCAGCAAGTGCTGCCTGGAAGACCTTTTCGACTTCTCTGTCCTTCTTGAAGTCCTTCCAAGACACCAGTACCTCCTTCAAGTCGACATGCTGAGCTACGTGAAGTGCCGCAGAGGCGACTGCCATTAACTTACCGCACTTCAAAGACAACCACCCGCAGGTTATCTTAAGTTCTTGGGCGATGACATAGTCCTCGCTTATGTCCTTCCGCAGTTGCTCCACGTCGTCTATGGGCAGCGCAAGTCCAAGCAATTTAGTTGCAAGTCGGATAGCGGAGTCTGCTACGGCGTCCGTGGTCTTACTTGCAAGGGCAGCCTCGTACCTCTTATGGAACTTTTTGACTTCCTCTTCTGACAACTTATTAACCTGCTCATGGGTAAGTTCCTTGCCTATCATTTCTTTGCACTTCCCAGAAGACACCAGGATGTTAAGTTGTTCCTTAAGGTTACTTTCATCTAACTGTGTGGGGACTTCATCTAAGAGCTGCTCAATGTCCATATACATTAGGAATCATAGATTCCAACCGTGTAGGGAAACCTCAAAGAGAAGATCATCTTGGAATGTTGGTGCGTCTTTAGGTGCCGCATGTATTCGTGTAACTGTTCCTTGCTTATCTCACCGCCGTAGTCGCTTAAGATGGTTTCCAGGTCAGACTTACTTGGAGTATAAAATACTACGAGAGAGCCTATGTTTTCCCTAAAAGGCTTAGAGACGCTGGTAAGCTGCTGCGAGAGCAACCAAACGCTAATATTGTCGTGTCTGCCGCTAAAGGCGAGCTTCACTAATTCGGAGGTGCGTCTTTTTACGTCGTCCCCGCAGGCAATGTCATCCAGTATGAGGAGTGTCTGTGTATCTTTAGGGAATTGCTTATGCCAGAACTTAAGATGGCTGGATAACTCGTTAGGGTCTAAGATATCTACAAAGAAGTCGTCATCTTTCACTCCTATGCCCGTCCAGGTGCGGTTATTCACGTAGGTGGGGCATAATAGCACGATGTAGTCGAAGCGGTATCTAAAGGGTCCTAATAGCTGCTCTACCACGAACTGCGTTTTACCGCAGCCGGTGGGTCCTACTATCAGAGCGTTACAAGGCATGTGATCTGGGTTCATATATAGATGGAGCCAGTGGAAGCAGTGCAAAGAATTGTCGCCGACGCAAAAGATAAAAGAGACACCATAGAAATGCAAAGGGAGGAGATCGATCGGCTGAAAGAGCGCGTGCAGGAATTGTACGATGAAATGTGCGGTCTGAAGCGCGCGGAAAGGTTTGGTGCGCTTTTGACGATGGCCGGTTGGGCAAAAGAAAGCGTGCAGGACTTTATTAAGTATCCCTTATAAATATTATATAATGAAGTGTAAGGATTGCGACAGGGAGTTCAGTAGCAAACAGGCTTTGCAGTATCACCAAAAAAAGAAGGTATGTTTTAAAGAGGTGGATAACGTCACCACCTGTGGCACTTGCAGCCGGCAGTTTAGCAGTAAACAGGCGCTGCGATATCACGTGGAAGGAAGGGTGTGTTTGAAGTCTAAGGAAAGACGCTGTGCTGATTGCAATCGGCTCTTTAGCACGCCCCAAATGTTGCAATACCACCAAGAAAATAGGGTGTGTTTAAAGGATGTGTGTGCGCGCTGCGATGAAGGTCTCACGGACGCATGGCATCAACATAGATGTCGTGGTAATTATGATTTGGACGTCGTATGCGAGGAGCATGGTGATATCGCTGCGAGATGTTGCCCAGCGGAAACCATAAGGAAGTTAACTCTTCGTAAGAAAGAAATAGACCAACGCTTTACGGAGTTCGACCGCGCCGAAGGTACGCGCTGGGAGAACGCAGAGTATTGGAGTGCGCCCTGTGACGCGTGTGGCGGCTTAAGGAAAGGAGATGATCATATCTGGCAGTGTTTGTGCCCGCAACATCATCCCCGCGGTTTTAAGGAGTACTTGGATCGCTTTGATGATTGGCATGCTCAAAACATGGAGGTAAGGAAAAGGCGTCCTTAGTTTGCGCAAAGAGTCTCAAAACACACTCTTATATTTATTAATATTCTTTGATTGTTTATTAAGAATAAAAGAAGAAACATTAATAAATATAAGAGTGTGTTTTGGAGAAGGTATGCAGAACTCAATAAGAAAAGAAGAAACATTAATAAATATAAGGACCCCTTTTAAAGGTATATGCTAGCCTACGCAGCCGCCTTCTTTGGAGGATTCCTAATCGCCCTTTCAATATATGGACTGTATTACTTGCGAACTACCTGCCGACTGCATTACGCCACCGATACCCAAACCGCGTAAAAAATACACCTGCCTTCATTGCGACAGGGTATTCTCCGAAGGATCCTTTGTGGGGCATTGGTGCTCCGCGGATCCTAAAGCGCAGCGGGCGCTTAACTACAAAGAGGAGATGGAGTGACTCTTCTTTCAATGTCAAACTTCCATCGGCCATTTACCTTACCATAGCTGCGTAAGTGGGTGAATTCCTCGCCCTGAATTACGTACCGCACGCAATCCGGCGCCCAAAGGGAATATTCCTTGCCTTCTAAGTCTTTGAGGACTAACCGTAAACGGTCAATGTCTTCGAAGACGACGTAATTTTTTATTTCGTATGCTTTACCGTGGACAAGATCACGCCAGTGAGTCAAGCTGAGCTTCATTATACCTATGGAATATCTTTAGGTGCGTTTTCAAAGTGGCGTAGGACTTAAACCGCTTTACACAGCCCTTACAGGGAATACGAATGCCATCCGCGTAATCCATCAAGGCACGGCAGATAATGTCGTAATCGTTGCTAACCATCGTTAGGTAACCATTTACGTCAAGCTGCGAGATTTTCTTAGATTGCTTCGCGGATAAGACGCCGTTTCCTTTTGGGGTTTTCAACTCAATACACAACCCGCGGTATTTCTTATGCGCATTTAGGATTAAAAGGTCGGGTTGACCGGCTTGGTAGCCTTTTCGCCAGCAGGTTATTCGCTTGCTGTCTGAATCTTGAAGTTCGCCAAGACCCGGCGCTATGATGAAATCGGGGTAAAACCTACGTGTGTAGTCGACGACCTTCGCGTGTAGGTCGGCTTCATTTTCGATCTTGAATACTAACTTGTTTGGGCCGCCAAACCGCCTTTCTATTGCATATTTACCCGTTTTCCTTAGCGCGGGTAGGACTTCCTCAAAGACCCAATCACGAAACTCCACAGCTTTGGGTAGTTTGGAGCTAAATATCAGTTCGTACAAACCAGGTTCGGATATAAACACGGCATTTGGTTGCGTAGTAAAGGAGCGGTGATTCGCAGCCCCTTGTAGATCAACCCATTTTTTCTGGTATTTCTCAGATACGTGTGCTCTAATTGCATCTCTAGGGCGCTCATAGCCCAACGCCAAAGCCACCTCCTTCGCTTTGAAGTACAAAGTTTCGCCTTGCACTATGCATTGCAGTTTGGTGTCGTTGTTTTCGAATACGCGAAGCATATTATACGTAAGGAATATTTTAATAGGCAACGCTCTTTAGCTGATTCATTTCTACGCTCAGTTGCGCGTCAGAGACGACGAAGACGTAGCAGTTTATCTTATCACCGTCGCCCGCGGAGGCATTCTTGGTGCGTTTGATCTCCAATGTTATACCATCCTGCGTATTTACTAGACGTAAACCCTGGCCATGTAGGTCTTCGTCGTTAATGGTGCGCATGTCAATCCATAACGCGTACTTATCCTTAAAGAATTCCTCGGGGCTAATTTGGTCGCCAAACTTGCGCATTGCCTCTCTGTACACGTCTGCAGGCTTTATTCCCTGGGAGTAGACCTTGTTTGGAACGCCGTTTATGTTGACCCCTACGTTAGTAATGTTAGGGTTGTAAAAGGCCTCGCTGTCGCGCTTACCGGCCTCGTAGGGTTTGGCAAACACCAACATCAACCCCGTGAGACTTCTTCGGGGGAGGTTAATACTTTGGTTAATAACCTCATCCGTCTTATCCAGGAAGCTGAACGTCTTATACATCACTACGTGGTCGTAAAGGAATGCCTTTCCGGAGCTGTATTCCATGCCAGCGCTACGGGGCAGCTCTTCGCTGTACACCGTTTCGTACTGTAATTCTAGATTAGTGATAGAGTATGGGGTTGTCGTGGTAAGTGCACTGCTTAGCCCACCAATGATGTTATTAGCATCTGCTAAAGTTACTTCAAACTGCAGTTCGGCAAGCTGTCTTGGGTAATACACACCGTGATTCGTAATCACTTCAAAGTCCAGTGGTATGACATACTTGCTACCATAGGCGGTCTTTATTCGCTTTGCGTCTGCCACTGCGGTTTCTCCGCTGCCGTCAGTAGGTTGCGTTTTCGTAGGTGTGCGGACCTTACGTAGAATGACACTACCAATTCCTTGTTCTATCCTTTGCGCGCGGTCAAATGCTGTTAACCATAGATCCTTATAGGTGGTATACAGATCGTACCTATTTAAGTCCAGCAAGGATTCCCCTGCGAACTTGATTCTCATCTTAGAAACGATGTTGCGACCCACGTTGTTAACGATAATCCTTTCGTCTGTGGGGCTTGACTGCACCGCTAGGTCAAACCTTAAAGCCAAGGTACCAGGAACCAATACTAGGTTATCCGTTAGGCGGGGCACGCCTACGTACAGGGTTTCCCCTGGCTTTGCGCTGCTGGGGGTAAAGGTGACCCGGTGAAAGGTGCGTTCTGCTTTTAGTCCGCCAACCTGCTTAGGTAATACGTTGGGATTTAACTTTGAGCTTATCATATATAATGGAAGTAGAAGGAACAGACCCCGACTTCGATCCCACCACTGAGGAAGGTCAGGCTGACATTAACGACGGTGATGAAGAACCGCTGCTTCCCACCCAACAAGTGGACGATTCCCTAAGGGATAGGATTGCAAAGGCCCTAAGACATCCCAAAGCACGCGAGTACGCGTTTCCGCGTGAGCACATAGAGCTTCAAAACATGGGCGAGCCGGAAGCAGCCGCGCGGGAAACCGTAGAGTGGGCAGCGCGGGAGCTAGAGCTGCGCTACGACAACTTTGATGCTGACGACGTAAAGCTCGCGGAAAAGGGAAACAAAGTCCTCATAAGCGTCCAAGACTTAAGATTTCCCGACAAAGACCGCTGGACAAGACCACAGCAACTATTTGATGAGGAGGGTAACGTTAGGGGTGACGTCTTGAGATTAAAAGGCTTTCAGCGTGCTACTAGAACCCTGTTAGAAAGGCTACACAACTTAACCGAAAGGACCAACGCGGTAAAACATGCTGAGGATCTTCAAAAGGAGTTAAAAGAAAAAGATGAAGAATATGCAAGGCTAAGCAAACTACTTGCCAGCGCAGAAAGTAATTCCTCTCAACAAAATGAAAAAATAAAAGAATTAGAAAACCAGTTGAGCCAGACCCTGCGCGCATTAGACGTAGTACGGGAGGACTTGGAAAATTCTCCAACGGAAGCACTGTGGGAAAGGGAGGAAGAATATGAGGAGCAAAGACAGCGGCAGGCTGACGCGTATGCGAAGGTAGTTGAATTCAGAGATCAAGAAATAAGGAAAAGGGAAGAACAAAGGGATATTGCTCTGCGTGAAAGGGAAGAAATACGAGAAGAACTCAATGCTGTCCTACAGGCGTTGGACGTAAAAAGCGAAAACCTGCGGGCTGAAATGTCTGACTCCTTGGTAGAAAGGCGAATGTTAATGTCTGAAATCAATGCAAAAACAGATCAAATTCAACAGAAAGATCAAGCCATCAAAGACTTAGAGTATGAAATAGAACGACAGCGGGGGGTAATCGAAGATCAAGAACGCCCTGAGGAAGAAAAGGAGGCAGCTCAAAAGGAAATAGAAAATCTAGAGGTACGCCTTGCGGAATTGCGGGTGGAAAAGGAGAAGTTGGAGAAAGAATTAGGGCTTACCACCAAGGAAAAGGTAAAAAGAGCCCTTTTGAAGTATGGTATTCCACTGGCATTTGCGGTCGCTATTTCGAGCGTAGTAGGAGTCATCCTATCCACGCTTAAGGCTACGGGCGCGGGCGTAAAGAAATTAGGCAATGGACTAACGGACTTGGGAAAAAAGATGGCAGCCGGTCTTCCTGGGCTGCTGGGTAGCGTTCTTGGCCTGGCACTTAGGGCCGGCGGAGAACTGCTAAAGTTTGTGGGGAATAACATTTGGATCTTGGTCGTCGCTATCGGCGTGGTCCTTTTGAAGAAGATGCGGGGTTGATCTTATCCTTGTATGTTATGTCGGGCTTATCGTCGTCGGGTGTCCGAGGCGTCCTCGACTGGGGATAAGTAAAGATAGTATTCGCACCGCCTTGATAATGCGGAACTAGTGGTATGGCTGTTATAGTAGAAATGGTTTTATGATTCCAAGTTTCATTGGGGTTGTTAGGTAATTTATTTATGAAAACCGTGCGGGTGCTAAGCCTACTATCTGCGAAAAGTTGTAGCTTAGCGTACTCACAATTAACCACCATTTGAAACGTCAACACGTAAAACGCCTCGGAACTATATCGATATGGTTGCGCCGAGAAATGAGAAGGCTCTCGATTATTAGCCGAAATCCTAAAGGGCGCCAAAGGCTCATTATTCTCATCTATTAATCTAAGTCCTATATTAGATTGATACGCTGGGGAAAAGTTAATACTACAAATGATCAGTGCAAGACCTCCAACTTCAACCCACATTCCAATATCACGCCAGCCGCGATGCTCAAGAGTCTTATCTGTTAAGTAATAAACATGGTGGGTTTCCCTCTGATGTGGATTCATATATTTAAAGACTAAGCACTGTCAAAGTGCTAATGGTTAAATGGTTATAAGCCATATCTCTTTGATTTTCTATGCTATTCACGCAAACGCTCCCTGAGTCGTCTACTCTTATTTGTAGCTTTACCTTCCCATGACAGTTAGTGACCATATGAAAAGTCCAAGTCGTAAGATTCTCAGGGCTATTCGGTGGCGGCTCTACGGAGAAATGCGCAGGCTCCCTGTTGTTCGTCTTCGCGCGCATAGGCTGCAGTATGCCATTCTCATCCAGGAACCTAAAGCCCACGTTGGCATGGCCGGTCGTGCCAATGCAAATACTACAAAGGATTAACTTCTTTCCCGAGTAGTTCAAATTCACGGACATGCCCGTGACATCAACCCAAGATGCCTGGTTGTATTTTTTCTCGCCTGTGTAAGTCGTATAAACACAATCTACTCCAGCTACGTAGGGGTTGTTCATCGCCATATATAATAACTCAGAGCAATGCTTGCAGCGGTTAAGCCGACCTTTAGTAAGTTATGGTCATATTCCTCAGGTATCGCAGGCAGGACCTTCTTCTTGATTACGTTTTTTGGTTTCCCTGCGGGATTCTCTACGTGCTCCTTCTTTGGCTTCTCCACGAAATGGGGGATGTTCCTAAGAGTGTCAGAGTTCACGTCATTCACCCCAAACTTCATATCCTTAGTAGCTCGTTGAAGTTTGTTGTTGTATCCTACTACAGAGCCAGTATTTATAGATAAATTACTAGGCATTAACCAACAACCCGGGGCTACTGCATAGTCCAACCTTGCCTTAGAATTTTGTATAGCTAGTTGGTAACGCTGTACGCCCTTGCTAATGTCGCCCTCCAAGATTGAACTTTCGAATAGAATCAAAGCTTCGGCTCGCGTCTCTTCTGCGGCGCCGGTATTCCCCACTATGCTTGATCGGGTATTTACTTGGGCTCCAAGGATAGAATACACGTAAGCTTCTATGCTGCGGTTCAAACGGGCAAGGCCGGCTCTAGTTAGTCCTTTACCTTCTGGGGGTATGAAATTAAAGTATTGCTTCGTTTGCTCGTCGTTGGTAATCTTAATAATCAGTGGATTGGCCCCAGCATACTTACCACCCTCGTCTTTGAACAAAGGTCCATCGCGGACTTGCTTGGTATCCTTAACTGGACCCTCCAACCACCACCACTCATTCTTCAAATGATAATGGGTTTCTGGGTGGGAAGCCATGGTCCATTGTAAATTCAACGCGTGGACTTCCTTATCACTTAGCACATGCCCGCCAATCCCCCAATAAGCCCAAATGTGCCCCAAACCATTGTTAGCACCCGCGGTACACCTGAAATCCTTCCCTACAACACCAAACTCCTTACAAAGTCGGTCGTAAGCAGGAACGTTGTATTTATTATCTCTTGGATAAAACGTGGCATCTCCCGGCAGCGCAATGACTCCCATTTCATGCAGTATTCTTCTAACCGTGAAGTGAAAATGAAACATAAATATTGAATTCTTCATCAAACTTGCGCTTACACCACAGCCGCTAGTGGCACACCAAACTGCAAAGTTTAGTTGCTGCGGCCAATAACGCATGTTAGGACCACTTAACCATTCATGAGATTCCTTAGCGGTGGTATGAACAATGGGTACGTCTTTGAAGATATCCCGCACCTTTAACGGAAAGGAATGGTCGTTAGAGATCCGCATGTTCAACGTTAGGTCCAGGCTTGGATGTTTATCGAATGACACCGCGGGTATTGGATAAGTACTGGTACCCAGCAATAATTCCTTTGACCAACCTTGTACGGGTTTAGGCTTAGGCGTTACCGTGGGATGCTGCACAGATACCGTAGGCGTGGAATGCTGCAGCTGATTGTCTATTTGCCCCACCAGCGTAGGTTTCAAGTCCGCATTGCTGTACATTCTGGAGCCGTTATAGTAAATACCGTCGGGTCTTCTTTCAAACTTACTAGGGTCTGCATGTGGAAACATCTTCCTAAAGGCCCTCCAGTTCCAATAATCCCTGTTGTCATGATGCGGCTGCTCCTCTACGTTATTCCCAAAGGCGTCGTACATTAGTATATATAATGGATGTTATACCATCAGCACCTCCACTTTATCCTGATTTACCTAGGGAGGGACCCAACGAATTAAACGCCGAAAACTTCCGCTTGAATAAAGCAAATCTAATCCTGGCTTACTTAGAGGGGCAGACAAAACACTATGAGGAGGTCAGGAAAAAGTATGCTAGAGCCCGAAGCATACTACATAAAATCGCAATAACTTCCGGCTCCATGTCCGTGGCGTTAACAGGCACTGGTGTTGCTACCTCACTTACCGGGCCTGGAATAGTCGTTGGCGTTCCTTTGGCCAGCGTTGGAGCCGTCTGCGGCATCGTTTCCGCCGTTACGACAGGTATTATGAAGCAATTGTCCGGTAAGATATCCAAGCACGACACACACATAGCCCTAGCAAGAGCAAAGGCTAACACCATCGCCGACTTAGTCTCCCAAGCTCTGCGGGACCGTAAAATCGACAACGTGGAGTTCTCTTTGATCCTCGCGGAGGAAAAGAAATACGGGGAGTTAAAGTCAGGTAATAAAAAAACCATCGTAAAAGATCTTTCCGAGGAATCTCGCAAAAAGATCTACCAGGAGGCAAAAGAAGAGCTTCAAAGAAAACTCGCTCAGTAGACATCTGCTTTGAAAAGAACGTAGGGGGATTTCGACTGCACATTTCATCTTCTCGGAATCCATTCTAACAGCGGGTGCTGGGGATCCATTTGCTGGAATATTTCATAGATTACGTCAGGGTAATAGGGAATATCCTTATCCAGCCGACAGAATAACCACTCGGCCCTTTGCATATCTGGGACATGAGGAATACGCCTACCGGTAATTTCAGACAAAAGATAGGGAATAGCTTTGTAATATTTCCCTAGTTTTAATTTTTTCAGCGTTTTCCGTAGACTTTGTGGGGTTGGCTCTTCTAAATGGTCTATGATTTTCTGCCTTACTTCGTCGCTTAAATATACCGGATGTAAACCTTGGATATGACTCATCCAGTCCCTGAAGTATTTTATTCTCTTATATGGGGTCTTCGTACGACCTCCATTGGCGTAATATTGCTCTTTGGTAGCATTTGGTACGGCATTACGAATATTCTTACCACACTCGTAACACTGTGCTGACGTGTCGTCTTCTATTTGCATTTTCTTGTCACAACAAACATACTTATTTGGTGGTGGGGTAACAAACTTGGGTTTCAAGCACTTTACACAGAAATCATAAGCAAACTCTTTACAATCTTCGCACTCCATATATAGACTAACATATTTAAGTGCGCTGTTGCCCTCAACCACACTTGGAGTGGGGGTCGTCCGTAGGTGGATTTTTGACGCGGGTCTTACCCCGTGTTGAGATTGCGCTGGAACCCCCATTCCCTATACTACTAGGGAAGAGGGAGGTGGGAGGAAATATAGCGACAATCATTGAACTGTGGAATACACCCTTCTCATAATGGCTGATGAACTCATCTTGCAAGATTGAGCCAAGCTGCTCATTCAAAATAAAGGCTGTTAGCACTAATTCAGACCAAAACAAAGGTCATTTTCAAAATACTTTTCTTCTTTAAAGTCATTTCATGTAATTTTATATCTTTTATCGTGAAATAATGACTGGGTGATCTCGTTTTCGTGCACTTGTCAGCCATTATGAGAAGGGTGTATAGGCCAGAATTTTTTTAATGATTTTTTATGACAGCCACACCCACTTTTGTGTGATTGCCCCTCCCATTTTCATTGACAATTCCAAACCTCCTACGTGTGTTCTTTAGCATGCCAACATGTTGGCTCCATTTTGATCCCATAATGTACAAGTGGAATATTTGGAATTTAATTTATCAATGAAAATCATACAAAAGTGGGCTTGGCTGTCATAAGTTTGGCCCTATTCCACAGTTTGGTGATTTTCATGTTATGTGGGTTCTTACCCGAGGGGGGTACTCCCACATATGGACTATACGGGGATGATCCGCTGAACAGGGTATGGTTTCTCGAGCTTCTTGTCATAAACAGGGTATGCAATTTCACTCAAGTTCCAAGTTCTTCCTGAGTTTCCTGTCATATTCAGGGTTTCTACTTTCGTATTGACCACAACTGGTTATTATGGTCGTAAAAAAGACAATACATGAGATGACATGATAATTGAAACAGGAACTCAGTGCAATAAATGATATCTTTTGTCATAAACAGGGTCTACAACTTTGAGTTTTTTTATCATAAACAGGGTGCCTCTTTCAGAATCCCAGCAGAACACCCCTACCCAAATTCTAGCTGAGTACCTCCCCCCCCCCCCCCCCCCGGGGTTTCTTACAACTTTTGGTCACTTTTACAAACCTAATGTTTTTGAGCCCTCTCATCGCTCCCCACCCACCCGAAATGCAACACATTCAGTTCCTTGAAACAGTACTAAATATATTTTGTACAAAATAGTACAAAAGAGAGCTTATCACTTTATATTGTTTCAGCTTTTTCATACAGTACTTGATTTCTTTTCTTTTCTTTTTTCTTTTTTCTTTCATTTAAACATATTTATTGTAACATTTACCCCAAAAGCAACGAAACTTAACAAGGGGGCTTTCGTCTATTTTACAATATAAATAATAAATAGCAACAGTGGACAGTAGGTAAATAAGTACAATAAATACACAATAAATACAAACTAAAATAGTACAACAGTCTCATAATGAGATAACAATAGGAAAAAAAAACAACATCAAATTTGGATTGGAAACGATTAGTGGCTAAAATATATTTTTGAACTTCAGAAAATAGTCATAAAGTAAAGAATTTAATTTTTGCTTTTTTGAGAACAAATTTGTCCACAATGATCCACAAATCTGTGCAGTTGAGGTAAGAAAAGAAGAACGTTGAGCAGCAAATCAAGGACATACAAAGAAAAAGTGCATTACTGTTTCATTCGAAGTCCCACAAACACATTTCGGAGAAGGCAAACAATTGATACAAAACAAATACTCAAACACACTTGCTTTCTAGTAACTTTAAAAAAAGAGTTTACCCATATTACTCTATTTGCTTCAAAAAAAATATTATCCATGCTTAGGCTGGGTTCATAATGTATGGCAGGGGGGGGCAGGTGAAATTTTATTAGGGATCAGAAAAATTTTTACCAGTAAAATGGGAAGCTTTGAATTTTTTTTTCCAGAGAATTGGGGGGATGCAAAATTTTTAGAAGAAGCTACAAGAGATTTCACCTGCCCCCCCCCCCCCCCCCCTCTCTGCCATACATAGTTATTTTTTGGGGGACTTCAAGGGGGGGTCTTAAGAATCTTTTTGTCTCAAAGATTTCACCTGCTCCCCCCCGCCCCTCCCTCTGCCATACATTATGAAAGTAGCCTTAACCCATAAATCAATTCTATTTAGTCTAATTCTAATTCTAAAAATTTATTACCTGTGCGAAGGCACATATTTGCTTAACCCGTAAATGTGTGAAATCTGTCTGGTACATACCTTTACTAACGACGTATGTGGGGATTTCATTATCAAAGTATTGATGGAGTAAATAATAAACAGTTACAATCCCTATGCACACCAAAGCAGCTGATGCGCGCTGGTGTTTGCAACAGCAACATGACACTAATTGCATGAATGTCGTTCGATATGATGACATTCAGGAAAAGTAAATGCTTGGAGTGATACCTAGAATAAGAAAAATAGCTTGTTAACAATCAGTGGGAGGATGGATGGATGGATGGATGGATGGGTGGATGGATGGGTGGATGGATGGATGGATGGATGGGTGGATGGATGCATGGATGGATGGGTGGGTGGATGGATGGATGGATGGATGGATGAATGGGTGGATGGATGGATGGGTGGGTGGATGGATGGATGGATGGATGGATGGGTGGATGGATGGATGGATGGATAGATGTTCTGTCATCTAATCACAGGCAGTTCAAGCTATATTATTAGCACTGTCACATGAAAGAAATTGAGTAACTTTCCAGCTTTAGGCTTCCTTCTTGCAGAATAAGATTAAATTAGTCCCTTTTTTCATTCTGTAAATACCACTGTGTTTAAAGACTGAAGACTCATCTCTGCAGACTTAGCCTCCCTTAAGAGCAAATCATTTGCAAATGTGAACTTTAATGTAAAGAATGTGCAGCTTGAACAATACCAATGTTTTGAAATCCCACAGACTTTTAATGGTATCTGTGAATAGATGGCTTTTAAACAAGCTTTTAAACAAGGCTAAGCATGTGCAAATGAGTCTGTAGTCTTCAAAAACAGTGGTATACATTGAATGTGAAACTAGTGTATTGGCTCATTCAACAATAATAAATAGTTTTAAATTCATGACACATATCAAACACGTTTTGCATGTGGCTCCAAGCCAGAATTTTAACAATTTCTTATCAATGTAAATTTAAGTCCAAGTATTTTTAAGAATAGAATCTCCAAAGAAGCCATGTCCTATTTCCAATTTTAATTTTGACTTGTGGGCTCACAGAAAGTCAATACCCTTTTATTTCGTTGAAGTCAAATTTTTGGGAATCTTAACCAAACTACAATATATAATAAGCGTGTAAAGATTACTCAAGGATATGGTCTTTGTTTACCCTTTCATTTTCATAAATTGGACAGCGAGTTTGGCTCGAAAACTTAAAAAGGAAATTCCTATTCAAGAAAAGATTCAAATGGTATCTTTTGGTATCTTTTCTTAAGCCACTTGAGTCTAAAATTTAAGAAGAATTTGTAGTCTTTGAATTTGAGAATATTTTGCTTAAATTTTGACTTTGAAATTAAACTTTTTCTTCTCGTATATCAAGGCTTTTAAAACAATATCAGTCATACGCCATTTAAAAGGGATACTCAAAGATTTCATCGTTCTACTTAATCTAAGAAGTATACTTAAGATTAAAAGGATAAAAAGTATAAAATAATTCTAAACTATACTAACCTTTATTATTTATATTTCAAGCGATGTGTTGTCAATCCATGCAGTTTCCTCCACTGTAAGCAACTTCCAACAGTTTGCCACATAAGCGTCACGCAAGGCTCGTCACGATAGGGGGGCATTTAACAAAATAAAATCCCTTCAAGTTTTGAAAGTTTTTAAAAACTCAAAATAATCGGAAAACCATTCCAAACATAAAATACACGAATGACAAGATGGCGCCGAGGAAAGTTTTCGTTCAAGGGTGGGCTTCCTGTGTTTATACACAGGGAACCCAACATTGAGACAATTCATTCTGGTACGATCAGGTGTGTGTCAACATTGTTTTCTGTTATCTGGAGTTGCTATGAAACCGCTCAAGGTTCTGGGCAGGGACCATCAAGTGACATGCTAGACGGCAGTCCTCATATGAAAAACATTGTTATGTTATTCGTGTCATAAAACATGGTAGTCGTCTGGGTTCACTATGACGTGTCATCTATGGGGTAGTTTGATTACTGTTTTCTAAGACTGTGTTTGGTCCAGTAAATGATGCTGTTTCCCAGTCAGCCTGTCAGAACGTACTGTAGAAATGTTTTCGAGTTGAAGGAAGAGAGGGAAACAAACAAACAAAAAAGGAAGGAAGGAAGGAAGGAAGGAAGGAAGGAAGGAAAGCGAAAAAAAACCAGCAAACCAAAAAAGAGAAAAAAAGCAAGAAGATAGAAGGGAAAAAAAGGTAGAAAGAATGAAAGTAAGAAAAAATTACGGAAGGAAGGAAGAAAAGAAGAAAAAAAGAAAAAGAAAAAAGAATTCAAATCGTAAGAAAAAGAAAAAAATTTAATCAAACGCAATGCATTCTGGTCTAGCTTGGGTACAACATTTTTCTACGAGCCCATTAAGTTACCCATAATAAACCAGCATACACCTTGTTTAATCGACAAATTAAAAACAGAAATAATCGCTCGAATAAGCCATACTCGACAAAGGTATAAAAACCTATCAAGGTGAAGTATACAGCCTAGCGGGTGTTTTCCAAAAGCTCGGTGAATGGACTACTTCGACGATACGGCGGCTATCTTGGATCGCAAGGCATTATGGGGCATCCAGAGGGCAAATAAAGCTTTGTTACAGTAATGACGTCGATTGATATTAACAGCTCACCACAAGAGAAAACAACAAAAGATGAATCAAGATATTTGATATGTGATATTTAGGGGGGTCTTGAGAAAAGTTATTTTACTTACATATATGAATTCAAGTTTTTTCATCTTTCAATGAAGTTTTCCTTTTGGCTATTAAAATTTGCATTACACTCCAGATAGAGACTCAAATGATGATGACTCAGATGATGATGACTCAGATGACTCAGATGATGATGTTGGAACATTTGGCAGTGGTAGTGAATAAGTGAGGTAGGAGTTTTTGTGACTTCCCATTATAGCCATTTTGTAAAATATTCTCGATCATTTTTTATTTATTGGGGTCCTGAATTTTTCAATCAATCTGGAAGGGCCTCCCGAAAAAATTGAACGCTATCAGGTGGGGTTCTCGAAAATTTTTTTTGTATTACATGCATTTACCCCCCCCCCCCCCCCCCCCCCTCCCCCTCCTCCGACTTAAATAATGACCGGTCCCTTACATGCATAACATCAGGGTCAAATTAACATTCTCGTGCAGTCTAGGTTTCTGATTGGCTCTACTACCCAAAGTTGGAATACATTGTTTTCATTCTACATTTAATTGGTTCTCTTGTCTAACTGGTCTAAGTGAACCTGGTTACAGTAGTTGCACTCTAAGCTTCTAAACTTTGTTCACAAACTAAACTGAGCCAAAGCTAAATCGAGAAGACGCACCAAACTAGAGAGATTACAGAAATGAGGACCAAACAATGATTTACTGATGGAGTAGGACTTGAAGACTTCACAGTAGATCCCTGATATTCTACACTCCTGCTAAGTCTTCTCCCATCCGCTGATCTGTTGACGAAAACAGGATCAATGAGTTTGAAATACTTTATTGCAAGACAAGCTGCAGGAGAGATAACTTAGTGCGCGCAAAAAGGGGCAAACTCCGAGGCATTCTTTAGTACCAATATTTAGTAGAAAATCGTACTTTACTGCTCAAATTCGTGAGCAACTAGTTTTAGAAAAATAAATTACAATTTTCACTCTCAGCCATTTCTGAAACTATCTGTAGAACGAAGCACACGTTTTGGCACTTTTGATTCGGATGCTCACCAAGTCGGTTCAACCTAGAGCGTAGACAAGGGGGGCGAGGGGCGATGCCTTCCTTCGTGGCAACAAAATGACGGCTTAATTTGCAATTTATATAGTAATTTTTAGTTGCTTTGTTAGTTCTAGAAAATAAGACTTAAAACGCGTACCGGGCGGCTTTTTTGGTTCGACGTTTCGGGATCTCAAACGAAATGGAGCGAATTTCAAATTTCGCCCTCCCCTCCCCCTTCGGAAAACCCTGGCTACGCCTCTGCAAACTTCCTGTTGGATGAATAAATTATCTTTATGACTGACGTTGAAGCCACTAAAATGTTTCAAAAGCTCATACCAGATAATTTACTTTTCTCTCTTAGGAAATCGTACGTTATTTTTAGCGCTATATAAAATATAATGTATTATCTATTTATTATTTTACACGCGTTTTACGCCATTTCATAGCCAACTAGAAAACTGTGTTCTGATTTTCTCAGCCATTTTTTAAAATATATTGAAAAAGAAAGCACACGTATTTTTCACTTTTGAATGGATGCTTACCAAGACGGTTCAAGCTTCACGTTGCCAGTTGAAATTATTATAACTTATTTAGATTTTGAGCCGCTAGTACGGGTTTATAAATAAAGGAAAAAGCGATGAATGCGACCCTGAATTGAGATTTTTAAAATACTTAACAGTCGACTCCCTAGCAACGGTTTCTGGAAAGTTCGAGAAATTAGAATTGATGCTCGGCTTTTTTTTAACTTCGTTTTCATCATATTACTAACGACTTATAACGACTTTAGTATGGTAAAACAAAGGATATTAACTCGGGGTCTGCTGATAAACTCGTGGGCCATTATAATACTTTCAATATAAAGTTATGCATCACAAATTCTGATAAACAAAACATCAAAGATAATATCAACAACCGTACATAATAATAAAATACAATATGATATTTGAACCTAAATTACAATATAACATGCATATACGATATCTCTATACACTTATTTCAATAAAGTTAGTCACCTGAAAAGCTACAAAGCTGAGACCGACAAGGATTATGGGTAGATACATTTTACATGTTTCAACCTCTTGATAATAACTGTGGATGGACTTGAGATCTTCTACCAGTTACAAGTTAACCTCCTCTGAGCATCCTCAACTGCTGCAGTTTGTGTCAAAAAGCTTTACTTACTTGAATATAAAATTTTTCCCCATGATTCTCAGCGATCGCAGCTTTCTAGGTTTTTGATGACTAACTTTATTTATTGAAATAAGTATATATATCAACAAATATATCCTAAAATAGATAACAATTATTCTGAAAGTGACTCGTTTGATATCCAAATATAAAATGAACTCAGGGTCTTAAAATAACTGAGGAGAAAGTGCTGCCTTTGTAATTACATCTGCAAATGGTTAGACTTTCAAGTGGCTTGGATGTCCACTTTAAATGGCGGTGGTCCCACCTCTCCACATTTACTAACCAACATAGGAGGGACGTAAAAGAACCACTGAGGACGTAAAGAAACCCTGGCAGTGACCACCCTCAGTGCCTACACTTCATACTAACTATCTCTCATTCATAAATCATTTAAAGCGCCTTTGAACATATCCATATGGAAAAGAGCGCTGTATAAATATCATAATCATCATAATCATCATCAACATATATCCTAAAATAGATAACAAATATCCTGAAAATGACTCGTTTGATATCCAAATATAAAATGAAAGAGTGCCAGAAACAGAAAAAGATAGAATCTTGAGGAAGTTTAAACATATATCCTAAAATAGATAACAAATATCCAGAAAATGACTCGTTTGATATCCAAATATAAAATGAAAGAGTGCCAGAAACAGTAAAAGATGGAATCTTGAGGAAGTTTAAACATATATCCTAAAATAGATAACAAATATCCAGAAAATGACTCGTTTGATATCCAAATATAAAATGAAAGAGTGAGAAACAGAAAAAGATAGAATCTTGAGCAAGTTTAAACATATATCCTAAAATAGATAACAAATATCCAGAAAATGACTCGTTTGATATCCAAATATAAAATGAAAGAGTGAGAAACAGAAAAAGATAGAATCTTGAGCAAGTTTAAAGTAATTAATCTTAAGAGTTTCTTCGTAAGTTAATATAATTTCTGCAACACCAAACCTTTTGATGTCCTTAACGCACTAAAATTACCTCAGAATGAACTGATAATCAGTATTTTACAGGCAAAAGTAGGCAGAGTATACATTCAATTTAAGAACTTTTCATTTGGGACAGTGTTTTGATTGGTTACCCCCAAGGCGCAAAGCAATATGGGGCATGAGAAATGATAAAAATCGAGTTTATCAGTAACCTAGTCTCCTCTGCAGCCGCTTTCACTGTCGTCACGCAACGCTTTTAGTGTCGTCACGCAACGCTTTTAGTGTCGTCACGCAACGCTTTTAGTGTCGTCACGCAACGCTTTTAGTGTCGTCACGCAACGCTTTCTCCCCTGAGTAGTACTCAGGAGAGAAAGCGTTGCGTGACGACACTGAAAGCGGCTGTGGGGGAGACTATCAGTAACCCCGAGTGAAAGAACTTTACGAACCGGCTGAGTTCTCCTTCAGAACAAAGTCAAGTTCAACCAATCAGAATTGAGGAGACAACTTCGTAATTCAATTAGCATTTCCCGTGATTCTGCCAAGAGAACCGTGAAAACCTAATTCTTCATTCTTTAAATTGATCGTAAATGCTAGTTGAACAAATGGTGCAATTCCATTTCAATCGACAAGAGAAATCAACTTTGTACTCAGTTCTTGCTCGAAAAAAAAAGAAAAAAATCAAAAAGAGTTGAGCTATGATGGCAACGCGGTCAACCCAGCTGTCCAAACACCAAGCAAACGCAGTATGTCTAATTTATATTATAAAATGTAACTAATTAGTGTATAGAATGAAAGTATTTAAGATAATGGAATAGTTATCAAAACGTCCGGTCACCTCCTGTTTGTTAATTAAAATTTCAAATAATGTTTTCTTAAAATTCTTCAAACTATCATAATACAAGTCACTCTTTCTAAAAAGATATTGCCAAATTGATAATAGTATACATTTAGAAAAATAGAAAATCTTATGTGGATACCAAAAGAAACTCAAAAAAGTCGATTCCACTTTGCCATACCCCCGAGACATCCGCAGAGCTGAGGCGGCGTATGGACTTCGGACCTGACGGCGATTAAATCCTTCTGCCCTTGGGTGTACGAATTACGCAAGAAAATGTTCTAGCCGAAGCATCAGGGGAGAGACCAGCCGGCCCCCAGACCATATCGGCTAATCCCTTGCATCTCTGCCACGCACGGAATCGGTTGATAATCTGATGTTTAAAAGTCTGGTGCATATTGTTTTCACGGCTATTGTTATGCTGATTAACCAGGAACCGTGGTCCAGTGGAAAAAGCTTGGGCTACCATATCATGACGTTAGGTAAAGTCCAGTTGAGCGCGAACTGTTAGTACCTGGATGGGTGACCTTAAACTTATGCCTACTGAAAAATGTAAGCAGGTTTTTTCCCGTAACTTTCAATCCATTGAAACGTTTTAGTTTACGCTGACAAATCGTCGAAAATAAAAACTAAGGAGGCATTTAATCCGTGACCGACAGGTTGCAATCATGAGCAAGGTCAACGAAGAGAGTCGTTCGTATGAAGCTGTTAAAGTTGTTAAAGTGCACGCGTTAAGTTATTCCCCTTGTATTGTATCTGACAATCACACTGTTAAGAAATGCGCGTTAAATCCCCCCTCTCCACGTTAATTAACCACCCTGTCCCGGTGGGTGGCGGGGCGGAGGTGTCTTAAGCTATGGTCAATGCTTAGCTGCTTAAGCAGCCTCCCAAGTGCATTCAGAACTGGATATACGCACAACTAAGCATTGACCATTGCTTTTATAGCATAGCAAAACCGTAGAAAAGTATGTGTTGATCAAAAACAATTCAAATTTTGTTCTAAAGAAATCTCCATTAAATAGCGCGCGCTACTTAATCACATCAGCGTGCACCATCCACTTCTGGATACACGCTCGCGCACGCTAATCAACCAATCAGAGCGCGCGTTTATATCATGGCTATGTTATGAGATTGACTTGTGCATGTATATAAGCGCCACCGAAGTAAGAATAATAATAGTATTTCTCTTACGGTCACGCAACGCCTAGCATTACTAACCTTGTCGCAAGTAAGACCTTGCCGTGTACTTCATCTGGTATGTCACGCCATGTCTGTCCATTGTCATCTGAATACTGCACAGTAAGGCCTGGGATAGCTGTCTTCGTAAGAATCTTCCGATTACTGGATCTAGTATATACATTGAGACAGTTTGAGGACACATATATTAAACAAATTATTGTAAACCAATTATAAACCTAGGATTTTAGGGAGTGAGGGATGGATGGATATAGGGAGGGAGGGAAGGGAGGGAGGGAGGGAGGGAGGGAGGGAGTGAGTGAGTGAGGGAGTGAGGGATGGTTGGATGGATGGATGGATGGATGGATGGAAGGATGGAGGGAGGGAGGGAGGGAGGGAGGGAGGGAGGGATGGTGGATGGATGGATGGATGGGATTGGATGGATGGATGGATGGATAAATGGACAGGAAAACCACGGAATCCGTAGAAAACCCTTGAATTAAAAGAGAGACCGAACAAACTCTACTCCAAGACCACATAGGTGAGAGCCAATAGTACCCTAGCACTACACCACCATTTCCCCCATTATTTCATTATTATTTCTCGATAAATACTTTTACTTTAACACTTACTTTGCTCCAGGAACAGGAATATGATATTTAATACCAAGTCTGTCTAGACGTTTAAGTTCTGTATATCCCAAGAAATTCGCGAACTTTTCCCAGTCCTCTGTAGTCTTTTTATCTCTCTCGGTCTCGTCGCTAATGTCTTCCCAGGATGCCTTGTGCCACGCACGCTCTGCGAGCGCTAAGAGTCTTGGGTAAATCATGCTGTCCATTTGGTCAGCGGTGCGTACAGTCTCAGTCCACAGGGCTCCCGCCATACCTTTACAACAACAATACGACAATACCAATAATTGCAAACATTCTTCTAATAATGATAATATTGAAAGATTAAAGATAATCACAAACAGATAGATACAAGGCGAATTATTACGTTAATGATGATGATTAGGTTTATGGAGATACGTGATGCAATAGAATTAAGTTGATTGCCTACTTTTGAACGTTCGATTTGAGCTCACGATGTGCGCGCGCTCAAAAACCGCTGAATAATCTACAAGATTTTATTGAAGAACCATACGCGTTTTGAGCTTCAACAGGGCAAAACCCTCAAATTTTGCACGGGACTCTATATTTTTTAATAGCTTATTTGAATAAACTCTTAAAAATCTAGGTTATATCAACATTTTAGAAAAGTTAAATATCCTAACACATGAAAAAGTACCGAAACTACAAAATATGATAATGATGGCGAAGAAGATAATGATGGTGATGTTGATGTCAAAACGTGTGTTTTCTTTCTCAAGATAGATAAAAAATAGCTCAGAAAATTAGAATTAAGTTTTCTAAAGCTGGTGCCTAGGAATTAGAGAAGTAAATTAAGATTTTCTATGAGAAAAAATCTATTTATCTGGTGTGAAGTTTTGAAACATTTTACTGGCTTCAACGTCACTCACAGAGATAATTTATTCATCTCACATGAACTTTGTTCCGACTTTGTGAGCTTGGAGTCAAAAGCGCAAAAACTTGTGTTTTCTTTCTGAAGAAAGATCAAAAATAGCCCAGAAAATTAGAATTGAGTTTTCTAAAACAGGTTGCCAAGGAATTAGAGAAATAAATTAAGATTTTCTAAGAGAAAAAAATCTATTTATCTGGTGTGAAGTTTTGAAACATTTTACTGGCTTCAACGTCACTCACAGAGATAATATATTCATCTTACATGAACTTTGTACCGACTTTGTGAGCTTGGATTCAAAAGTGCCAAAACGTGTGTTTTCTTTCTGAAGATAGATCAAAAACAGCCCAGAAAATTAGGATTCAGCTTTCTAAAATAGGTTGCCTAGGAATTAGAGAAATAAATTAAGATTTTCTAAGAGAAAAAAATCTATTTATCTGGTGTGAAATTTTGAAACATTTTACTGATAATTTATTCATTTCACACGAAGATCATTATCATTGTAATGATATTGATAATGGTGATGATGATGGTAATGATACTGATGATGATGATGATGATGATGATGATGATGATGATGATGATGATGATGATGATGATGACGACGATAATAGGAGTATAAAAAGTCACTAGTTTTCTAACCCACCAACAATATTTTCCTTCTTCTTCAATTCAGGACACGAGCCATCTTCCTTGCAAAGCTTCTCTCTCGTAACGGCTTTCCCCCAGCGATTCACTCGCACATTCGCATAAAGATTTTCCGGAATAAACCCGAATGTTTTCCGAGTGTCTGTGTACCGAGCAGCCCAGTAGTACCCACGCTCTTCCGGGTCAGGTTCGTACGGGTGGTCAAAGTAGTTGTACGTTGCTTGAGATAAAACCACCTGAAAAAAGACGCTGCATCAAATACTAGAAAAACGGAACATCTTAATGCAGACATATGTAGTGAGATAAAGTTATATCAATAAATTAACCTTTAGATTTCTTGACTCTAAACAACGGTCGCAACAAAGAAATACACTATACGATACACTGCTGACAACCAAAAAAAAACTTTTGGGTGCCTTTACACACTTTACCCATTGACGACAAATCGTTTCTTCTTTGCAGTAATTAGTTGTTTCTTTTTTTGTTTTGTTTGTTTGTTGTTGTTGTTGTTGTTGTTGTTTTGTTATTTTTTGTTTTTGTTGCAGCAATTGGTTTTCTATACTATTGCAGCAACTCATCTAACATGCAGCAACTCGTTTCTTATTTGCAGCAACTCGTCTAACATGCAGCAACTCGTTTCTTATTTGCAGCAACTCGTTTCTTATTTGTAGCAACTCGTTTCTTTTTTGCAGCAACTCGTCTAACATGCAGCAACTCGTTTCTTATTTGTAGCAACTCGTCTAAAATGCAGCAACTCGTTTCTTATTTGCAGCAACTCGTCTAAAATGCAGCAACTCGTTTCTTATTTGCAGCAACTCGTTTCTTTTTTGCAGCAACTTATCTAACATGCAGCAACTCGTCTAACATGCAGCAACTCGTCTAACATGCAGCAACTCGTTTCTTATTTGCAGCAATTCGTTTCTTATTTGCAGCAACTCGTTTCTTATTTGTAGCAACTCGTCTAACATGCAGCAACTCGTTTCTTATTTGCAGCAACTCGTTTCTTATTTGCAGCAACTCGTCTAACATGCAGCAATTCGTTTCTTATTTGCAGCAACTCGTTTCTTATTTGCAGCAACTCGTTTCTTATTTGCAGCAACTCGTCTAACATGCAGCAATTCGTTTCTTATTTGCAGCAACTCGTTTCTTATTTGCAGCAACTCGTTTCTTATTTGCAGCAACTCGTTTCTTATTTGCAGCAACTCGTCTAACATGCAGCAATTCGTTTCTTATTTGCAGCAACTCAAACAAGACAAACGAGGACAAACGTTTTAGTTTTTGATTTCAATCTTTAATTAGTAGTTTGAATTTTTTTCTAAAGTTAACCAATACATCTCCAGATGTACCTACCTTGTAACCAGCATTGGCCAAATTATGAGTCCTTTGACCTCCTCCTCTCCACGCATAGCCATACACATTATCGTTTTTGATGTTCTCTCTCTTGTATGGCACGTAGTTCGGACCAAGTAGACCGTCTTCCCAGCCAGCTAGACCCAGTCCCTTTTCCTGCGTTATATTAGCAACCCGCTGTACAAAATAGTCTTTGAGTTTATCAACAATATCTTTGGCTTTGAAATCATACCCTAAGCGAGAAGCCAGTTTTTTACACGCACTTGAGTTGGTCCACGCCCCCTTAGCGACCTCGTCGCCACCGAAGTGGTACAACTTCAGCGGTTGTATACTTTGGTGCATGCGTACTAATTCCTCGACTACGTGCTCAACGAAATTGTAAGTCGACTCAATACAAGGGTTGGTAGCATCGTCTGTGAACCATTGAACGGTCATGTATCTAGAAGGGTCTCCTAACTCCGTTAGAAGGTACTTCTCGGCGTCTGTTACGTTGACTGTCTTTAGGCGATGATAACGAGCTTCCATTGATTTGATGGCCGCGTGGCTGTGGCCTGGCATGTCAAACTCTGGAATAACTTCAATATGGAGCTTCTTTGCATGTCTTAGGATCTCTTGGTATTCACTTTGAGTGTAGTGTTGCCGGGTTGTCGTGCCTTCGGGGGGTGAACCAAGCTGTGGAATGAGGCACTTTCTTTCTTGTAGATCGTGACAACGTTTAGATCCAACCTGGAATAATAGAGAAATTGTTTAAGGAAACCAAGACGTGGAATCTGAAAAAAAAAAAGCAATCGTTCCTGATTTCCTTCCAACTAAAACACTTCTTATACTATTTTCATTGCTACGCGCTGATCGCGACAACGCAGAGACAGGTATATAGAAACTAAAACAGGGTTAAAAGAGGTTTAAATGAACGGGTTTAGATAACTATTAACAAACGCATTGCAACCTTTGACGCCGCAAAAATGCTCATGACTGTACTTTACGATGCATAAGAAACTGTTTCAGGGCAGTTTGATTCTTGTGAAAATAAATGCTTAAAAAGCCCAGTTTAACTAAACAAGTTATGGTGTGAATGGAGTACTATTAGAATAATCCCCTTCACAGTTCCCTGCGCCATCTTGAAATGTAGCCGTATTTTTGTACCGAAGCGAGACAAATAATGATGAGCTTGCAATGATAGAGAACTTTTTTTAACAACTTGGAAAAATATTCACGTCTCTATCATTGCAAGCTCAACGTTCGTCTCGCTTCGATGCAAAGGCACGACTACCTTAAGCTTTGAAGATGGCGCAGGGAACTGTGATGGGGAATATTATATCTTTTTATCAAACTCATGAATAATTCATGAGGAAAACACAACAGAAATCACGGCCGTGAAGAGTGTTGTAAATCTGATACAAAACTGTGTTCATTTGCATAAACTTCAAGTTAGATTTTCTTGGCAAAATTCACTTTAATTTTGAAAATTTTAGTGAAACACAAAGGAACTAACCTAGACGTTTGATAAGTCATATACAGTATTCGAGTCCGTGTTGTATCAGATATACAATCACTTGGCTACGCCTCGTGGTTGTATATCTGATACAACACGGCCACTCATACTGTATATATTACTTGCAAAATTGCAAAATTGAATGGTTGCGAAATTTTCATGTTTCGCATACTGAAATAGTAATTTTAAACTCTAACCAAGAATCTTTCTTTCTAAGAGGTTTTTTGAGCTCAAAAATTTAAAAATTGGACAAAAATCATAAAAGATAAAGAGATAACTCGTGGTAACCATGGTAACTTGCCTGTGTTAGCTCTTCCAGTCCAGGTATTTCCAGTCTCCATCCCTCGTCCTCGCACATATGAAAGTGGAACTTATTAAACTTATAGGCTGCTAGCATGTCTAGGAAACGCAACACCGTCTTCTTGCTTTTGAAGTTACGACCAACATCTAGATGCATACCCCTGTACTCGTATCTAGGGACGTCCTTGATGGTTACCTTGGGAACCGTTCCTAAGGACGAAATCAAATGGTTCGCGTTAACCTTAATTATGATGTAAGATTTTTCTAGTTTCTAAGGGCATCCTTGATGGTCACCTTGGGAACCGTTCCTAAGGAAGCAATCAAATGGTTCACGTTGACCTTAATTATGATGCAAGCTTTTTTCTATTTTCTGAGGCCAACAAAGAGGCAACAAAAATGGCCTGGAGTATATTTTAAATGAATTTTGATTCAAAGGTTTTCTTCCGGGTTCTTCAATTTTCCTGCAACTGCGAAGCCTAACATGCTAAATAAAATCAGCTAGCCGTGCCCTGTACTTTGCTAGCCGTGCCCTCGGTACTTTGCTAGCCGTGCCCTTTATTTTGCTAGCCGTGCCCTGTGCTTTGCTAGCCGTGCCCTCTACTTCAGCCCGCAAGTCGTGTCATGATTTGATAAAAAATTGATTCAACATCATTACTACCAGAATTCTCTTCGAATTCTTTTCTTTTATTCAAGGGTTTTAAAACTCGTTTTGGGAGTCAAAATGCAGGGGCGGATCCAGGATTTTGTTCAGGGAGCAATGCTGCTCACAAAGTTAACCCAGGAAGGGTGCACCCATTAGAATCAAAGGGAAAAAACAGTATTGGTTATCTTCGAAGTAGGGGCACAAAGTGGAACCCGGGAGGGGTGCGCACCCCCTGCACCCCTCCCCTGGATCCGCCCCTGCAATACATTGGTATGAACTAGGCCAACAAGAAGAAATAGGAAAATGAGTTACATTGTATCTGTAGTTGCATTGTGATATAGAGACTAGAGAATTCCAAACCTTTCTCGTCGATCATCGCCAACAAACTCTGAATCCCATAAAACACCGCAGTTGAAGTCAAACCAACCACTTTAATGGTCAGCCTTGAAACATCCACGTCAAGACTATACGCTTCCTGATTGATTGTTTTCTTGCCAGCTATTGTGACGTTGGGATCACCCAGCTCTAGCTTGATGTCCTTCACAGGGTCAGGCATGGATGGTGTTGGTTTAGTATCATTGACGTTTTCTTGTTAGCGAAAGAAAAAAATTTTTTTATAATATCAGTAGTGAGTAGCCCAACATTACATGGTTGTTCAAACCTCATGATATGCACGTGACGTGCCGTAACTGTATACGGGCATTTTGATTAGCTAAGTAGTAATGTCCTGTGCCGGCTTTGATTGGTTGAAAATATGTTAATAGTAATTTCATGTCGTGAAGGTACCCAATACCTGCACAATCCTAAAATTCCTAGTGGAAAATGTACTTATATTGTATTGCGTAAATAAATGTCCAAAACGCTGTATTGAATGTGTGTTGTGGTTTATTGAGTGCACCAAAACGCTAATGAAAGTTTGAAAACGTTAATGAACCCACGCAAACATATTCATGATTGTCAAATTCAATGCTAAATTTCTTAATGAACGTTCCATCGCATGATTGAGACTCCGTTCGCCTTATTGTATGCCTGTTCTCTCTAATGACAATGCTTTTTCGTTTCAATGAATATTCCTTTGCGGTTAATGAACAGCAAAAGGTGTACTTAAAATAACGGCTCGAATTGGTGAGATGAATAATGACACAAAAGATCGGATAATATTTCTAACCTGCTAAGAATGTGGCCTCATTTTTAAGTCCACTCCCAACAGACATTGTCCACGTGGTTTTCACAAGACTCATTCGTTGTGTGTTGTTCCATCCAGACACGTGTAATGGCGTCGGTATCAGCAGTAAAGGCGAGGCTCCTAAGTCTTTGATATCAATCTTATCATATCGCTGTTCAGGTGAATAAGGATGGTATTGGTCTTCTGTGTAACGCCTCCACTGTTTCTCACTCTTAAAATCGCCAACAAACTCCAGCCCCTCTCCTATTGTGTTCTTAATGGTCCTAGGTTCCAGTCCACTCGCAGCTACATACCAATTAGGCATAATATCCGTCCTAGCAACAGCAAAATACTTCACCTTAAATTCCACCTTTACTTCAGAGCCCGGACCCAGGTCCTTAAAGTCGTCCGTAGGTTCCATTTTATGAAAGCACCCATTGATATGAGTCAGCTTGACCCCGGGACCTCCAGGGACTATATATCCCTGGGGATTGTGTGGTAAATGATCGGGCTCTACGATGCGAATGCTGCAGAAGTATATTGCCCAGTTCCCTTTCGTGACGGCGATGGTTCCTTTGTTGGAAAGCGTGACACGTGCTTTGTACTGGAGACAAGTGTCGATGAAGTTGTCTATGACGTCATAGCGTACGTTGAGGAAGGATGACATGTAATCGAGGTCAGTTTGCGCCAGTGAACTGACAAGAACTAAAAAAGAAAATAAAAAAAAGATACAAAACAGATATCTTGTATTTTGTGATAGCATTACAAGAAAAAATGAGGACATTTTTAAAAATTTAAATACACCGTTTTAGAATTCGTACGACAATAAATCACAATACCGCTGTGTTCCTTGATTGCAGACTCATTTACACAAGGTTAGCCTCATTTTAGTGTCTAAATATTCACAAATACCAACGGTAAAGTAAAGAATGCACAACTTCAACAATTTGAAAATCCACGGACCTTCACAGGAAAACATGATTATTATACACAAAATCGAGGCTAACTTTGAGCAAACTGATGATCATGATGGTGATAATGATGGTGATGATGATGATGATAAAGGTTATGATGAATGATACTGACGCTGATAATGATGATGTACAATAAAGCTTTCAAACAATGCTTGCAATTCTTGTGACATTCCCTTGAGTAATATTTCTTTAATTACTTATCACGCTATATAACACTAAGTTATTTCCTCGTCTACAATAACATAGATGACTACATGGCTGCCATACTTCAAATGCCTAAACTAATTGTAAAGTAAACCGCATATCATATCAGATACGCGAATATGGTACCACATTACGTTCATGCTAGAAACCAATCGGTTTTTCGTTCCTCGGCATTAAATCTAAAATAAACTTGCCATGAATAAAAAAAGAAGAGCTCTTGAGACGGATGTCATGATTTGCTAAGTCAGATAGGGACTATCAAACAGACAGAACTAATATTGACCTGCAAAGATGACCCGTCGTCGTCTGCAGACTTCATTCAGAGCTATTTAGAGCTCAATAATTCGATGAATCTTTAGTGCTAAGTTCATAAGGACACAACTTTCGATAGAGAATTAAATATCTAGATTCAATAGAGACAAAATGTTGACTTGTTGTTCATATTTGCTGGGAAATGACTCTCTGGATGTTCAAGTAATTCAGTGTTTAATTTGCCTTAAATGACTTAAATGTGAAGCTGAATTACCTGGAGTTGTTGTCAGCCATGTTAGAAGAATAAGGACATGAAACAACATGACGAAAAAACCCCAAACGAGCAGGGGAAACCAGTGAGGTTGCTTCAAACGATAGCTTATGCGCGAAAGCTATTCGCCTGTAACAGTACCTCGGTCTTCTCAAAAGATGCTAGATTGTGTTTATTGTAGATCTAGTTACTACAGACAGAAGATAGTTGAGACAAAGTAGGGACAAAGGGTCATCACAGGTGAAAAGAAAGATGATGATAGCAGGAAATACTGCAAAAATATCATACCTATATCCAAAATGGCGCACGCCCGGTTGAATACGAGGCACCCTGGACCAAATTTACGATTTACAGTATTTTCTTATAAATTGATGCAGCAAAATTGTCGCGTTCTTGAATGTAAGAAGAAAGGGAAGACGGGCAAGTGAACAAGTGTATACTTTGCATTGACACTTAATACCGAATGGAAAAAAGTATTTAAAAAATTAAAATAAGTTATAACGTTTGATGAAAGATTAAATGAAAAACATACACTCAATTGAAGAATCGTTGTCGAGTTCAGAAACATAGAACATAGTAACTGAGACCAAAATGGCATCATCCACTGTTTTTAATACGCGTTTGGCATTCTAAACCGGCTGCATGGATGGCGCAAGTGAATAAATAGAGGATATTACATGAGCGCGCGGAGACACGAATTTTATCTTCACAGCGAACGAGTGAGTGATTTTCAACACGAGAAGATAAATTTCGTATCTCCGCGCGCCCATGTAATATTCTGTTTATTATATAATTATCCATAAAATCAACTTAACAAGCTTTTTATTATTATAAGAAGTTTTTATTTATAAACTAATAGCTTAAATACACATGGTAACGATATTTTCACATGTGAAATAACATGTTATTTTCACATGTGAAAGTATCAGTTTTTCGAAAAGGAGAAATATAGGTATTTTATGGATAATTATATGATAAATAATAATAATAATAATAATAATAATAATAATAATAATAGTAAATGAAAATGGAATGAAATAGTTATTGAATTAAAACAAAAAAACAAATAAGGATGAAAATGATTTGAATTTAATCTTAAAATGACATGAATAATATTCAAGTAAGGTAAATGAAATGATGAAGGAAAAAAAAATATTGGAAAAACTTGAAATCATGATTATTCAACATTGTATGTCTTCTCTTGTATTCTCTTGAGCATCATTTCTTTGTTTAACGGTGTCGCACGAGAAGACCCATGAATATAGATACAACTCAACTTAACCCAAACAAAGAACCTTATTCTGTAGAGTTAGACACGTGGCCTAAAATGGGGAAAGATGACGCTCAAGGTTAAGAGGTTTGTCGAATTTGGTTTACTTCTGCGACACGTGATCCTAAATGTTGATTCATTGATTGACAATCCAGGGCAAACAAAGGAATGAGATAGCGAAATTGTGTATATATACTTAGGCCCCGTCCACTCGTATCCGGAAATTTTTGTATCCGCAAATTATTTTTTGCGGATACGAAAATGTTTGCGTCCACACGCAGCGTATTCAAATCGTCTCACCGTCCACACGTATCCGTTTTCGTAAAATTTGCGGATACGGACACAAAAATTTGCGGACACGTGTGGACGCAACCCGTATCCGTAAAATAATTAGGTTTTAAAAATTCGCATTTTTTACTTGCTATACTATATCTTTACAATTAGTCTGATCAAATATATCTGCTAAAATGCACGCGTTTAAACTTTTTTTCATTGAAAAAATATTTTAAAAAAAATTAATATTTACCATCGTATTTTTGTAAGAATGTTGTTTGAGGTATGAAATTTTGAAAACGAGCTTTTTTTTTTTCTTCTTCTTCTTTCTTCTTCTTGATTTTTTAGATGTATTTTCCTACTTTTAAAATCGATCTCCCTTGACAGAAACGAGATTGCCTCCGAGAATTTGGGTAGACAGGAAGTGGTCTGTAACGACTTGCGAGCGAAGTTATAAATTTGGTTCTGTTGCCCTTTCAACGAAAAAAAAAATTAAAGATCACAAGTGTGAGTAGGTATAATGTTTAGGTCACCCATCCAGGTACTAAACCTCCTCAGTCGGGCTTGACTCAGTATCTTGGAAGCCCAAGGTTTTCCCACTGGACCACGGTTCCAAATGAATCAGCTTAATAATAGCCGTAAAAACAATGCACCGAATAGACTAGACTTTTTAACAGTATTTTTTCAACCGATTCCGTGCGTGGCAGAGATGCAAGGGATTAGCCGATATGGTCTGGGGGCCGGCTGGTCTCTCCCCTGATGCTTCGGCTAGAACATTTTCTTGCGTAATTCGTACACCCAAGGGCAGAAGGATTTAATCGCCGTCAGGTCCGAAGTCCATACGACGCCTCAGCTCTGCGGATGTCTCGGGGGTATGGCAAAGTGGAGTCGATTTTTTTGAGTTTCTTTTGGTGGGTTCGAATCCCAGCGTATCCAGATAAGATCTGTTTTATGATTTTGCCGTTGTTGTTAGTTTGTTTCATCGTATTCAATATTGTAATATTATTATTATTATTATTATTATTATTATTATTATTATTATTATTATTTTGCAATCTTTTGCTATGTATTTGGAAATGATTTTTAAAACCTTTGGAAAAATATATAGGACATTTGCCTAAAATAAATTCGAAAAAAATAGTTAAGGTAATTATATATTTTTTTATTAGATGACTTATATTCCACAGGCTTTTATCGAATTTTCAGAATATAAAAATCTCAACACAATCTCAATCTTAATTGCAGCAGACGTACTGTTTGATAGAGGAAAAATATATAAAGCTATTACACCCATCTATCCACCCACTCTTTTATTTTATTAAAAAATAAAGAAAAAAGAAAAAATAAAGAAAAATATAAAAATCCTAAAAAAACCTTTAAAAATCCTAAAAATTCATTGTTTCTTTTTTCTTTCCTTTCCAATCCTTTCCTTTCTTTTCCTTTCCTTTCCTTTCCTTTCCTTTCCTTTCCTTTCCTTTCCTTTCCTTTCCTTTCTTTTCTTTTCCTTTCCTTTCCTTTCCTTTCCTTTCCTTTCCTTTCCTTTCCTTTCCTTTCCTTTCCTTTCCTTTCCTTTCCTTTCCTTTCCTTTCCTTTCCTTTCCTTTCCTTTCCTTTCCTTTCCTTTCCTTTCCTATCCTTTCCTTTCCTTTCCTTTCTTTTCCTTTCCTATCCTTTCCTTATTTCATTTTCCCCCTGTTCTTGTAGCCTCCGTACTTGTCTACAGTAATTGTACTATTGTACTGTAAGACCGTTGTAAATTTACTTCAGTTCTATTGAGTACACTTGTATCGTTATCAAAATATTTTCCCCAGCTGTCGAGAAAGTTACTGACAACGCCTCGGTATTGTCTCTCTCCACGGCTCTCTTGAACCACAGATGTCCAAGTGTACTAACATTTTATTCAGCTGTACAACTCCGCTACTCACACCTGGGTTCTGGACCAAAGACAACCAATGGTGGAGTATCTTTCGTATGGACTATCCATCGACTCTTGGGCTGACTCTGAGAGGCGGTCAAGAGTGAGGGAAGGAACTGTTAGCTGAATATTCTGTGTAAGATTTTTAACTACTTCAAGGATAATGGCTTCAGTTATGTTGATATTCCTAATTCTAGGAGTTTGCTTACCAGGTAAGAAGAAAAACCTTTTAAAAAGGAACCTTACTTTAATCTTTCAAATTTAATTTTACCAATTTAAGGATTTTAAATATGTAAAAATTGGTTTAAAAATGTTTTTTCTAATCAAAATTATTTTCATGGCTTCGAAATTTTTAAATTTAAAACGAACAAAAATGCAAAACGGGATTGCAACAAAACGTCATTCGTACAATTTTGTTTAAAAAACTTAAGATATAAAGATAAAGCTAAATTTTAAAAGGGCCACAAATATACAAATTTCACGATAGTTATACACCTTAACTGATCAAGAAGCTAGTTTCAAAGGAGTTTATAGTTTAAAGAAGTTTACCAGTCCATTTTTACCGGTACCACCCGAAATATGAAAACAAAACAAGTCGTCTAGTACATACTATATAATATACTATATACGGAACTATATACCATCATATTCTAATAACAACGCTTTTCCACCTTGCTTAGAGAAAACATCTTTGAAACACTAAGATGTTTGATTGAACTTTTAGGCCCCGTCCACACGTATCCGAAAATTTTTGTATCCGCAAATTATTTTTTTTGCGGATACGAAAATGTTTGCGTCCACACGCAGCGTATTCGAATCGTTTTCACCATCCACACGTATCCGTTTTCGTAAAATTTGAGGAAAAGGACGCAAAAATTTGCGGACACGTGTGGACGCAACCCGTATCCGTAAAAAAAAAAATGCGGATACAAAAATTTGAGGATACGTGTGGACGGGGCCTTAAAAATTGGAGTAGGAGAACGTTTTGGTCAAGAAACCATAATAAGAGAAACAAAAATTGAACGATATTCAAAATTTTTTTTTCGAACGAACTCTGATAATCAATATTTAGAGACCTCGATTTTCATAGCGCGATGCGATAAAATTCATGGATTTTAAAGATCAGAATAAGAAAATGCTGTGAAATGAAAAGGTGCAAGTAAAAGATATCTTAACGGTGTTTATGCGTTTGAACACCATTTTTCCTGGTATCACGTGCACGTATTGAATATGTGCGCAAATTCCAAAATTGTTTGAAAAATTTTTTTACACCATTAAATGAAGAAGAAGAAAGAAAAAAAGATAAATTCCGCAAAGAAATACTTTCCCTACTTACTGAGGAACAGCTGGTATCTAGTTTGTCATATATACAGACGTTTTTTAAATCAACTTTATCGGTCGTCTAATCCGCTTGCGCTTTATAATGAGAAAGAAAAAATGTTGTGGGGATATGATAGAGAGGTTTATGAATGAAAACGGAAATAGAAACGAACGAACGGAAGAGCGAACAATTGATCGAACAAACGAAGGAACGAACGAACAATAAATCGAACGAATAAAGAACGAATGAACGAAGAATCGATCGATTCGCGAACGAATGAACGAATACCGAACAAATATATGAACGAACTAACAAAAAATTCGTTTGAACAAATGGAAGAACGAACGAACGAAAAAAATAACAACAAACTAATAGAGGAACGAAACGAACGAAGTAATAAAGAAACGAAGGAAGGAAGGAACGAGCGAGCGTACGAATGACCGAATGATTGAAGGAACGAACGAACGAACGAACGAACGAACGAACAAAGGAGGCAAGCAGTGAAAGGAACGATGGAACGAAGAAACGAAGGAACGAAGCAAGAACGAATGATGGAACGAGCGATCAATCGAATGAATGAAGGATCGAATGATTAAAGGAACGAACGAACGAACGAAGGAAGCAAGCAGTGAAAGGAACGATGGAACGAAGGAACGAAGAAAAGAAGGAACGAAGGAAAGGAGGAAAGGAGGAACGAAAGAATTGAACGAACGAAGGAACGATGGAAGAAACCGAAGTAAAGAACGAGCAAACAAAGAAAGGAATGGATAAAAAAAGGAACGAACGCGCGGCCATGTCCTTCGTTATTTCATTATCTTAGGGATAATCACAAACCACCCTTTCTTAATGTAAACTAAGGTTAAATTCTTCTTTCCTTCAGCTCTGAACGCCCAGGTCAGCCAATCAACACTCGACTACATCGCAGGGAATCTCGGGTTACGCTATGACATACTAGACAACATGCAAGACACCTGGAAAACCTACTTGATAGAGCTGACCTTGACCAACGAAGGCCCACAAGCAATTAGCTTGGGAAACTGGGCAATATATTTCTGTCATATTCGCGTGATTGAACCTGAACACACGAAACATAACCCTAATGGTTATGTACTACCAGGCTACGCGCTAAAGGTAATTACATTAACACTAGGGATTGGTTAATATGTGAGATAAAACGAGTGCACTGATTGGCTGGTCTTCGTATTTTGAAAATGAAATCTTCAAATTTTATTGAAAAGCTTTCGATTTTAGTAGATTTACAATATTTAAGAATTGTTCGCAGAAGGGGCGAGCAACTCTATATTCAAGTCTAAAAATAAAATTATACTAAATATATATATTTAAAAAAAACCACTAATGACGATGATGATGATTGATGATGATAATGATGATAACAACAACAACAATAATGAGAATGATGATGATGATGATGATGATGACCGGAAGTGGAATCTGCTTGAGCCCGTGATGTTCTACAACAGACACGCGGTAAAGGAACCACCTTTACCTCAACGTATAATTATTATTGTAATTGTCATAAAATATCGGTATCATTGCCTGATAGATCACCCACATCAACGGCTGTCAACATAAGCTCGAGCCGACGCCCGAGTTTAGAGCCTTGGTAGCAGGTGAAGTCAGAAAGATTCGTTTCAAGTCGGAGTTCTGGGCGGTCGCTAAGACTGACGTCATGCCGAACTTCTATGTAGCCGCTGACGGACTGCAGGCTCGTACGATTACAAGCACTTCCGGTGAAAGCCTAGATTTTGTTGGGGACTTCACTACCCCTAAACAGTGGAAGCGCTACGATGCTGATAAGTATAATCCCTATTCTCCTCAAGTGAGATTTACGATTAATGACATCAAGGACATGAAGCGACCTGGCCTGCCAGTTATACCGAGTCCATCCGAGGTGACTGGGTTCGAGGATAGTCAAAGGCTGAACTTAATGACAGGGGACTGGAGTTTGGTTGCAGAAAGTGGCCTCAGTCGAGAGAAGAAATTCTTGGCTAGTGAGTTATAAATATACATTGAAAGTATTTCAAATGGGTTTTTTCTCACGATACTGTATAAGGAATACCTCGTTGCCATGGCAAAACTAAAGTTAAATTAAAGGGGCACTTGGATGAAAATCAATGAAAATTGGAAATGACTTTAAACTTTGTTAAACTTATCTATATGGCCCAGATACTAGCTAGGTAACATGTTACCTTCACAGTCAAAAGTTGCGGGGAAAAGTACTCAATTTTATTCAGCATCTAAATTGTGAGTAAATGACGTCATTTACTCAACCCTATTGTTCTTTTCGCTTTTATCCCAAAATATCTCATCTGCAAGTGGCTCCCAGGCTAAAATTTTCAATAATCAGATTTTCATAATCATAATTGAGTCATATTATCCTCAAATACTTCAATTATTCGGACTTTCAAAAATCGGGGCGTTTTCATCCAAGTGCCCCTTTAAAGATAAGTATTGCTGTACGTGTTTCACTTCACGTCATGTTCCTATCTCATATTCAACTGCTGAATTAGAAGCTTTACAATAACTGAAAATTCTTTCTGGCTGACAGCACATGGTGGTCAGTGTTCGTCCACTTATTTGGAGCAAAGAATGAGATTCAAAAACTTTTATCACATGATTGAAACTTGGCAATCCCTTGTTAGAGTCAAATCCATATTCATTTAACTTTTCAAGTGTTACTGGTAAACAAAGAAGTAATACTCAACGGAATGACAAATGAGACTTTAGAAAAAACATTGAATGTGGCGAATATTGATCGGCTTGTTTTTTCTCATTTTCAGCGGCACTGGGCCTAAACATCAATTACAACATCAACACATTCCGTCAGATCCACCTCAAGCTTGGTGACGTCCAGATCGCAGGAAAACCATCGTCCAGTAACGAGGCGTACAGCCTAAACGTAGAAGTCTTGCTGGAGAGGATCACAATCACCGGCAAAACACCAGTTGCTGTATTCTGGGGGATACAATCACTGTTGAGTTTGGGCCACTCTGGATATGTACCACAGGTAGCCCTCTTCTCTCCTCTCCTCACTGCTCTGCTCTGCTCTGCTCAGCGATTCAAAATCTATTTCTCTGTTATAGATCTCAATCCGTGACGCCCCAAGATACGAATACAGAGGAATGGAGATCGATCTTGGGAGAAACTTCATGCCGAAGTCTGAGATACTGAAGACGATTGACGCCATGGCGATGTACAAACTGAACAAACTACATCTACACTTGACGGATGATGAAGGATGGAGGCTGGAAATACCTGGACTCCCAGAATTAACCACGGTAAAATGAACGTTTTCCTTGGACGATGACTGATCCCATCTTCTTATCTTGCCCTGAAAGATCATCTAGACTGATCTAAGTCAAAGCATGGCTAACTCACAGATTGAACCCTGGAACAACCTCTGGGCTGATCTAAGCATGGCTAACTCACAGATTGAACCCTGAAACAACCCCTGGGCTGATCAAAGTCAGGGCACTGCTAACTCACAGATTGAACACTGAAACAACCTCTGGGCTGATCAAAGTCAGGGCACTGCTAACTCACAGATCAAACCCTGAAACATCCCCTGGTCTGATTTAAGTCAGGGCATGGCTAACTCACAGATCGAACCCTGAAACAACCTCTGGGCTGATGTAAGTCAGGGCACAGCTTACTCACAGATTGAACCCTGAAACAACCTGCTCTAGGCTGATCAAAGTCGGGGCATAGAAATCGCGAAATGATGACGTCAACCTCGGTTTCTTGTAAAAAATCAAATAATCAAATAGAGAATATCTAAGTGAGAATCGCTCACTAGGTTCTTTCATTTTTCTCTGTTAGATCGGATCCAGGAGGTGTCACGATCCACAGGAAACCCAGTGCGTGGATTCCCAGCTCGGCTCAGGGCCTGGAACGGGTAACGCAGGGACTGGTTTCTACACGGTCGACGAATACAAAGAAGTCCTTCGATATGCTAATGATAGACACGTGGAGATCATTCCAGAGTTCGACATGCCTGGACATGGTCACGCTGCCATCAAAGCTATGCAGGTAGTCATGACAAAAAACCTACTTATATCTTGTAAGAACATGTGTGATAGGTAAATTTCGAGCCTTGTATGAAACGACTGAAGAAGAGGGCCAATGGGCCTTTCACAACTTCAAGTCAACTAGAAACCGTGGACAGCTGTTTCGGCCTGTATTGGGCCTCGTCAGCAGAATCCCACGAAAGTAGTACATGATAGATGAGGCGGTAGGCCGTCACCATGGTCACCGTGACGCGTCACGCAAAACATTTGCGCGCATTTTCAATAACTTTAATAGACAAGGCGACGCTATTCAACCGGTACTTTATACCGTTTTATTTGATATTACTGTTTGTTTTTTTGCATGCAAGTCATTCATACGACATTATTCTTTTCATTTATTTGACGTAACTAGCTTCACTTATTCATATGACGTAGTATATATGTTATGACGTCATTTTTCTCATTCAAGGCCCGTTACCAGAAGTACCTAGCGATGGGAGACTCGTACAAAGCCAACCAATATCTTCTATCCGACGCACAAGACACTTCCAAATACCTGTCAGTCCAGTTTTTCACAGACAACGCCATCAACCCGTGCTTAGAATCGACTTACGAGTTCTTTGAACACATTGTCTTCCAAGTACGAAACATGCATTTAGGAATTCAACCCCTCAAGATCTTTCACTTCGGGGGTGATGAGGTCGCTAAGGGCGCGTGGACAAAATCCCCGGCTTGCGCTAAGATGTCTGCTCAACTTGGTCTCAACTTCACAAGCCCAAATATTGTAAAGGTACAAAAAGCTTGGGCCCTGACTAAACGAGAAAACATGTTTCCTGAAACACTTAAATCGTAAAAAACACCACGTTTCTTTAAATGTTCCCAAAGTTGGCAAAACTGCCAAGAAACATCTGAAAGCATATTTACTCAACATCGGTTAGCGCAAGCGCACCTCCTCGGCCGCCATCTTGTTTTGAGAAGATCAGCGAACGTTGCTAAGTAACCAACGTTTAGAATGTTGACTTTTTTGTGGCTAAACGATGAAACATCGGGAAACACTGTTTCCATGCGTCTTGGAAGCTCGAAATGTTTCGGCCATACAGGAGAAACATTTTTGAGTCTTGGAAGCAAAATTTATTGCACGCAGCGATGTTTCTCATTTGGATAAACTTGGAAACATCGAGGAAACATGTTTCCTTGTTTAGCCAGAGTCTTAAGAGGTAACCACACTGTGGATATGGTGATTCTAAAACGGAATACTTGACTTCATCTATTGTCTCGTGTAAAATGTTTATCAGGTGAATCATAAGTTTTACATATAATTCTTTCTGGAGCACATGACACAAAGACTTTTATCAGCTGATTGAAACCCTGTAATTCGACCTAATGATGATGAAACAGTAATGATAAAAAGGTAATGTAAATTTTACACCGTGAAAAGATGAAAAAACTTACTGACGTTTCGGACGCCAGTCCTTCGTAGGAATAAAAGAGAGAGAGAGGTGGTAGAAAGGAGTGTTTATATACTGATAATAAGACAAAAGAAACCAATGAGAACAAGGTGGGTGGACAAGGAAACGAAAGAAACAATCAAAACACAAAAGAGTGGGTTAGTTAAAAACAAAGCGTTTATTAATCCCGTTGGGACTAAGAGTGCCCAATAGGTGAATAAGCCGTATTTCTTTGGTCTTGCGACAATCATTGTTGCCGTTAATCAAATAAAGACCGAAAAAAATGAAGTCAGAAAGAGAATGGTTAGCTAGATTAAAATGGCGGGAAACTGGTTTGGTGTAAAATTTACCTTTTCATCATTACTGTTTCATTAGAAACACCGACGCAGCTCACACTAGTTTTTAGCTAACTTATCTAATGATGAAGACTTGATCGAAAATATATTTCTACTTATTATCGAAAGGATCTGAAGGAAATCTTCGTTCGACGCGTGGCCAATATTGCGCACAAATACTGCTTGGATCTTGGAGCCTGGGAAGATGGTGTTTTAGGTGTTAAAGACACGCCGTATGATCGATCCTACCTCAAGAATCGTCACGTCTATGCCTATGCTTGGGATAATGTATGGGAATGGTTTCAAGGAGACAGGGCCTACAAACTGGCTAACGCTGGATACAAGGTAAGAATGTGTGACGCATAACGCAATCCTACCTCGAGAATAGTCACGTCAATGCTTTTGCTTGGGATAATGTATTATTGAATAGAGCAGGTGCATGTTACGTCATAGCCGCCATCTTGATTAACGATAACAAAGCATTCCTCATTAGCTTCTCTTGTTAGATCAACCAAGATGGCGGCTGTTTCATTGTTATTTATATCTCAAGGGATTTTGAGTCACATGGTTGCACACGCTCTATTGGCCAACGCTGCGTAAGAAAGCGTGAAACTAAGCGTGACAAGTAATGCATTCTATCAAATTTAAATAAAAGAATACGATATTAAAGAGCGTGACAAGTACACAAATACGATCCTTCGCATGATAATACATAAAGAAGATTCAATGTAGAAAGCGTGAAGACAAAACGCGATATTAATTCTCAAAAACAGCTAATACTCTTTACAAACTTTGCAATAGTAAAACTCATAAAACGAATCTTACTTGATTAAATCATTATTACTAATATTACTGCTTTAAGGTCGTTATGACCCAGGCCACCCATCTCTACTTCGACCACCCGTACGAGCCTGACCCAGAAGAGCGTGGGTACTACTGGGCACCACGTTTCATCGACACTCGCAAGACCTTTGGCTTTATGCCCGATGATTTGTACGCTAACGCTGACTTCACGAGAATGGGAGACCCGATAATTGACCTGTGTAATAACATGTACAAGGGAAAATGCGTTCCTCTCAGCAAACCAGAGAACGTAGCGGGTAAGTTGAATCAGTACGGATCACGTGACTATTGTCGCCATGTTGGATTGCAAACAAAATGGACCATTTTCGAGATACAAATTACCGCTGTGTTTCTTGATTACAGACTCATTTGCACAGGGTTAGCCTCGTATCAGAGTCTAAATATTCAGAAAAAACTACGGTAAAGTAAAGAATGCACAACTTCATCAATATACAAACACTTTGAAATTCCACGGACCTTCACTGGAACACATGAACATTCCGTACAAAATCGAGGCTAACCCTGAGCAACAGAGCAATCGAAACTGGAGTATATATTTAAAAATACAAAACATCAGAATGAAACTTGCATTTTTCTATTCGAAAATAGCAAATATCTTTTATGGTATAGGCTAAAATGCCTTGCTTTCAATCTCAAGGAATGACGTGACGTCACCAAGAAAGATAGCCGCCATATTGGATCATATTTAAAAAATATATAGAAAATCGTTAGCTTAAATCAACCAACATGGCGGTCATAAAAAATTATCAATTTTATTTAGAAAACCTCATGAAGTGATATAGTTAGTGGTTTGCAATGATCTCCAGGAGAATAAATAACAAAAGACGTTGCTGCCTTGTTGGTATAACGAAAGGAAAAGTATTTTGTTGAATTCAGCCAACATGGCGGCTGCCGTGACGTCACACGAAACATGGCGGCGTCCGTGACGTCACACGAAACATGGCGGCGTCCGTGACATCGCACGAAAGCCGAGAACAGAAGAGTATTGTCCTGGAATGTCTATTACTCGTTAAAAGCGAACCAGCACATATCCAGGAATTGATAAATTTTACGATAAATTAAATAGATGAAGATTGAAACTAAACTGTTTAACGGACCACTAGCTAGAAGCGAAAAAGTCCAGAAAAGTGCACAATAATATCGTACACAATCCTTGATAACAAAACAAACCGTGCAAATTTAAAATATTCAGATATTGGCTCAGTCAATAGATCCGCATTAAAAACAAGTGATCTCAAACACTTGCCAGTCCCGACCACTTTTCTCCAATTCAAGTACCTCTAGCTCTAAATAATCTCCTTACAACGGAACATTGACGCGAGAGGGAGAGGTTAAACTACGCACCGGTCGGCCTTCCTTGATAGCAGGAACTAAAGGAACTACGTACGTATGAGGAGCGATTTGGGATATATAAATCTTGAAAACTGGTTCTCAAAATTCAATCTATCTAATATAAAACGCCGACGACTTTTCGAAAATGCGTAACATCATTATCAAGTGAAAAAATAAATTACAAACATGGTATAAATAGTAAAGTGAAAAATAGAATATGAATCAGTTCTAAGGCACGCGTTGGCGTGTACCCTAGGGAAAAACAGTCACTTAAACAATTGAGACCGAACTGAGTGCGATTGTGTATTCAAGGTTAGCTTAAACTATCTTCGCTATTCTCTACTTTGACATCCCCATAATGCCTTGCGTCTTTGGGGGGTAACCAATCAAAAAGCTGTCCCAAATTGAAAGGTTTCTTAATTGAATTTATACTATACCTGCTTTTATCTGTACAATACTGATTATCAGTTTATTCCAAGTTATTTTTGCGTGTACAGATCATCAAGAGTTTTGGTCTTTAAATTTACCTTGAACTTCTTCAAGCTTCTATCTTTTTCTGTTTTTTACTCCTTCATTTTATTTTTGGATACCAAACAAGGTATTGTCAACATTGTCTGATCAGCCTTCAGCGAAATAAGTGGGTTTTATCTTCTGGTTATCCTCCAAAGACGCAAAGTATTATGGGGATGTGAAAGTAGAGAATTGACTTACCAGTGATATGGAGATCTCGAATCCTAAATGTCCAACGTTTGGTCCTATTACCGTGCTCGTACTGATATTGAATCGTTTTCCAGGAATGGCGGGTGCCCTGTGGAGCGAGACAGTACGAACTCCTTCCCAACTCCAATCCATGATCTACCCACGACTGTTAGCTCTGGCCGAGAGGGCCTGGCACGTAGGCTGTTGGGAGAGCGAGAAAGACGTAGCCATGAGAAAACAACACCAGAAGTTGGACTGGGAGATGTTTGCTAATAGTCTGGGGCATAAAGAACTGATGAGGCTGGATAAGTTGAATATTGACTACCATATTCCCGTGCCTGGGGCAAGGTTGGTCAGGGACTTTAAGATTTGCAAAATCTACGACGACGGCGACGTCAACCGGAAGTGTAAATAATTTCTCTTTGGGGTTCTGTTCATTGGAGATTTCATTCAAAACATTGTCAGTGAATTCAACTCATCCATAAGAAAGACAGATTTTAAAGACTCGAAACCCCAAAGTGAAGTTATTTACACTTCCGGTTGACGTCGCCGTCGCAGATTTTGCAAATCTTAAAGTCCCTGGTATCTAACATGTCACGTAACTATAGCCATGTTGGTGTCTAGGACACGTGACCACAACCCTTTTGAAGTTCGACAGCTCACGTAACCACGCACCAAGTGGTTGACAAGAGGAAAGAAAAACAACAACAAAAACAATGAAGGTTAAAAACAAAACAAAAAATTCTTCTGACAAGTATGTCCAAAATTGCAATCGAGGGACGGTAGGGGAGATATCCTTGTTGAAATATGCGCTTCTGTCACCAGCCAAAAAATCCTATAATTAACTCTAGTTCCCCGAAATAGTCTCCAATCCCTAAACTGCTACCGTTTCACTTGAACATGACAGAGTTGTTAATGGAGTCCTGGAGACAGACGTCGCCTTACCAGGCCTGGTGGTACAGTACAGTACTGATAACGGCAGCACTTGGAGTGACGTCACGTCCGGTCTAAGACTTACGGGCAAAGTAGTGCTCGCTACCAGGTAATATTTGAAATATTCTTGGTTTACATCATGTACTATCCCTCCCCTCCCTCATTATAAATATAGTGTCATGGAGAGACATTAGTCTATTAGCTATCCCGAGGTTGAGGAAAAGCTGGATCGAGTCTTGATATTGCAGTGCATTGTTGGACTGTTTGGGGGACATATTTCCAAGATGGCGTCTATTTCGTCCTCTAATACAGTCTCACAATGCACTGCAATGCCAATGAATGTAAATCAAAGTTATGACTTACCCAAGAAAACCAATGAATATTCTGCTTCACAGGTCAGCAGACAGACGCCGACAGAGCAGGCGCATCGAGCTTCAAATGTAACACCATGGCATTGATGGACGAAACTAAAAAGAGCATAAAATGTAGTATTCAACATTACTTGAATAAAGTTTGTTATAATGTTTGAAGATTTATAAGATGTGATTAGATCCGGGGAACAACCTCTTAACTGAATTAAGTCAGAGCACCGGTGTGCTAATCTATGTCAAGGCGCGGCTAACTCACAGATAGAACCCTGAAACAATCTCTAGGCTGATCTAAGTCAAGGCTTGGCTAACTAACAGATAGAACCCTGAAACAACCTCTGGGCTGATCTAAGTCAGGGCATGGCTAACTAACAGATAGAACCCTGAAACAACCTCTGGGCTGATCTAAGTCAGGGCATGGCTTATTAGTACTCAACGGCTCTAATCTCATGCGATGTAACGTTTCAATTTGACGCCAGCGTGATAAATCATATCGTTTTTCGCTAACTTTATAAACGGTTTTTTCTAATTGCTATAAGGATGTTTTTTCAACAAACGGTTCATCTAAAACCCTAACTCAAACTATTCAAATTTAAGCCCCACAAAACTAAAAATAAACCTTATCACATCATTTACATTCGCATATCACACCGCACCATTAGCAATAAATGAAGGGAGAGGGGAGGGGTGGTCTTCCTAAATCCACTGATGACGTCAAAGGAAGTATAAAGACTATACTATTGCTTACTATCAATCACGTGACAACCCCCAGTTGACTGGGGGGCAAACGAGCGGTTGACTGGGGGACAACTAGCGGATGCTAAGTCAAAACATATCAAAATAAGTCCTCAGACTATTGTATTTGCCTATTTTCACGACATCAAACCAGAAAACAAGAGATCAAAACAACCACCAGGATTCTACAAGCCATCAAAAAAGAGCTATTACCGGAAGTGACGTCTATTGATAGCAACCTGTAGGAAGTATGTTGCACAAGCTCTCCTTTCCCTATTGCTATTATTCATGAGCTTGAGCATCTATTTTTAGAAGTCACGTGACATGAACGTACTTAACTTGAAAAATGTCCAATACTTGGCTAAGACGCTGAATTCTACACGTCCAAACATTAAGCACTGACAACAGAATGTCAGCTTATAAACAAATAGAATCAAGCAAAAATGTTTGGTTAGCTTACATACTTGGGTTTCTAGGAGACATTGTCTAGATTGAGCAATGAAGTATAGTTTTTTTTTTGAAATTTTTTTGAGCACTTTAAAGGCTTTAGAAGAAAAGAAAACTTGAGTTTATTGCTCACTTAACAAGATAGACGGAGAAGAAGAATATATTCAACGTAATATCTAGTTTGTACTGTTTATATCTGGAACAATGATAACACGTAACAAGAATAAACTACAGAAGCAAACATTCGCATCTTATATTCAATTCCATTTGACAGTCAACACCTAGATTCTAAGAACCTGTTTTAAAAATAGTCTAGACTTTCAGTTTATACTAGTGAACGCTTTAGGCTGAAGTTCAAGCTTGAAATAAGAGGGACATTTCTACGAAACTTCTCGATTTATCTCAGTCCGTTGTGTTTCAAATATGATAACTGAGTTAAGTCGAAGCTTATGAACCATGGATAAAATTCTTGCGTTTGTTACTATTTTTGCCTTGATTGTCATCGAAGGTAAGTATGAATAATTTGCTTATTCGAACAAGAAAGATTAATCTGTTTGATGCATTATTCCAGAGTCTCACCACGAGGAGATTCTAATTCTATGTTTTATCATAGTTCAACTATGGTTTTATGCTGCGTTAGAACTAGACACATAGAGGATATGATACATGGGCGCGCGGAGATACGGAATTTATCTTCGAGTGTTGAAAAGATCTCTCACGAGTGAGCGCAGCGATTTTCAAAACGAGAAGGTAAATTTCGTATCTCCAAGCGCCCATGTAATATTCTGTTTATTATATAATCATCCATTAAATCAACTTAATAAGCTTTTTATTATTATAACTAACTAACTAATAGCTTAAATACACTTGGTAACGATATTTTCACATGTGAAAATATCCGTTTTTCGAAAAGGAGAAATATAGGTATTTTATGGATAATCATATGATAAAGCTTGATAATACAAACATTGACAAGTTAAACTGACTTAGTATTGTAATTCCTTTAGCTTTATACGAGCTTTATCCGGTTGTTACGTTGATTTGGACCATTTATCTATGAGACTGAACACACTGACTTTTGAATGCTTGTTAATATGAACCATTTTGAAGAGAATCTGGATTTTGGTATAACAATTAATTGGTTGCAAGTATTCCCAAGAGAGTCAAAAGAAAAAAACATGGCGGCCATTGTGGTGCCGTTAACAATGGATGCTAATGAGAAATCTTTTGTTAAATGGCACCAACATGGCCGCGTTGACGTAACGTACAATCGAAGGATATTTGGCACTGAAAGTGCATCTCGGTATGGACTACTTCGACGATTTGGCGACCATCTTGAATCGCAAGGCATTATGGGTCCCCCTGGGGGAGGGGAGGGGGGGGGGGGGGAGGAGGGCAAAACAAAACAAAGATGCTGGAATGACGACCACACAATATTTGAAAACATTTCCTCAGTTGTGGAACTGTTTATTCAATTTTGATTCATCTCTTGTCAACTAGACCGTTTTCTTAAGGTTGCGTGCGCATCTAACTTGACGGGGGCCACAAAAATGAAAAACGCAAATTCAGTAAAATTGAGAAGCCAGTTTTATATTTAAAGACGAGAATAATCGATTTTATGAATTCTTATTAGAAAAAAATTCATAGGAATGCATGATAATATTCGTGTTCTGGTATCGTGGCCCGTCAGACACTGGAGAAAAACGTTTGCGCATGCGTGGATTTCAGCACGTTTTCTAAGAATTTTGAAGAGTTTGAGTGAGAAAATAAATGTTTGTTTTCTTCAAGTATACAAAAAAGTTCAAGAGTATACTTTTGTGGGACCAAGATACTGTATTAACAAACACAATATGAAAGAATTAGCCTTAAGTTTCAAGCATGGACATTAAGTTTTGGCATTTTGTGAAGTCCAATTTATTAGGGATGTTTGAAAATCAAATTTACATATGTTTTGACTAATTTGAATACGGATTCAGAGCATGCGCAGACGTTTTTACTCGTGTCGGCCCGTCAAGTTCCTTAAATTTCGATGCGCACGCAACCTTGAGAAACTTGCCTTGGTGTGAACCGTGAATGTCAATTTACGTCATTATTATAACAAAGCTTCGTTTATTTTCTCTGCTGGATAACAAACAAACTTAATTAAAATGTCTCGTATCTTGAAATAAAAAGTATCTTATAACAGAAAGAAAAGTATATTTGAAAAAGTTTCAGGGTATAACATTAGTACTCCAGCAAAAGTTATTCATAAATTTAAGGAAGTTTTTTGCCATCAGTCAATCTATTAAACAGTCATGCGATTACTTCCTGCAAATTGCCTATTTCGCGAATCCCGCGGGAACCCAAGATTTCTCCCAACTCGTTCCCAAAGTTTCTCGATATGATAGCTTCGCTCCTTTAAAAAAACAAGCATGCGCTTTAAATACTCTTTAAACTCCACAGGCCCAGCTAAATACTCAAGCCTCGTAAGACTGGATCAGTACTTATTGAATAGAGTTGTATCTAGCCTGGCTGTGAGGTACGATGTTCTAGACAACCTTCAGACGACCTTGAACGACAACCCCAAAACATACCGAGCTCAAATAACCTTGACAAACAAAGGACGAGACGTCATACCGAAGGGAGACTGGGGACTATACTTCTGCCATATAAGGATGATCGAGGAGGAACATACTGCGCATGCTCCGAGTGGATACCGCATACCAGGAGATCATGGTTTCAAAGTTACGCATATCAATGGGTGCCTTTTCAAATTCAGCCCAACTGAAGACTTTCAAGACCTTGATGTAAAAAACTCGATTCGAATTCAGTTCAACGCTTCGTTTTGGTGCGTTTCTAGGACTGACGTCATGCCGAACTGGTACATCGCCGCGGAGGGACTGGAAGCTCGTACCATTACCAGCACAGCAGGGGAGGGGTTAGGCTTTGTTGGTCTATTTGATACACCAAGGAAATGGAAACGATATCCCAGTGATAAGTATAACCCCTATACCTCTGAACAAAGGTACGAGATGTCCGGGGTATCGGATATGGGGCGACCGGGGAATGTTGTACTGCCGACACCGTTAAATATATCGAGATACGACGTATCTCGTACCGCAGATGTGAGGACAGGAGACTGGATTATTGTGGCGCCAATCGAGCTTGAAAAAGAAGCAAGATTCTTGGCAGGTAAGAAAGACTAATACCCGGCACATATCCATAATTGAAATGGCTTCCCATAAGAATGGCTATTGTATGAGTGGGAAACGTACGGTACTGACTTACAGTACGTACACGGTACGACATGCTGTAACATTGAAATGGTTTCCCATAAGAATGGTTATCGTATGAGTGGGAAACATATGATACTGACTTACAGCACGTACACGGTACGACATGCCGTAACATTGAAATGGCTTCCCATAAGAATGGTTATCGTATGAGTGGGAAACATACAGTACTGACTTACAGTACGTACACGGTACGACATGCCGTAACATTGAAATGGCTTCCAATAAGAATGATTATCGTATGAGTGGGAAACATACGGTACTGACTTACAGCACGTACACGGTACGACATGCCGTAACATTGAAATGGCTTCCCATAAGAATCGTTATCGTATGAGTGGGAGACATACGGTACTGACTTTACATAACGAAGTCGGTACGACCTGCTGTAACCATAAATTGGCCTAAACCCCAAATAATTCATGATTCTCGTATTTTATTCAAACCGCTTCAATGGCTACACACTAGATTGAACAAGGTTTGATTACTCACCTATTTTTATCGCCAGGTAAACTCGGCATCAATGAAGTAACGACTCAAGGCAGTCACCGAGTGTTCCGTCTTATCCAGCTCAAACTTGATGACGTCAAACTTGGCGGGAACTTTTCGTCCAATCAGGAAGCTTATGAACTGAACGTCGACGCTGGAAAGTCGATCATTACAATATTAGGGGTGACGGCCTCAGGTGTTTTCTGGGGGGTGCAGTCACTACTGAGTATAACTAGGGAGGGGAGGGTGCCGCATATTCATATCGTTGATGCCCCAAGATATGAGTTCAGAGGAATGCATATTGATGTGGCAAGGAATTTCTTTGATAAAGAAAATATTTTTAAGCTAATCAATGTGATGGCAATGTATAAGATGAATAAACTACATCTACACTTGACAGATGACGAAGGATGGAGGCTGGAAATACCTGGATTACCGGAACTTACTAAGGTAAATATCATTTATATATTTAGCCTTTACTTTGGGTATTATGCAGGGGCGTATCCAGGGGGGGGGGGGTCACAGGGTGCCCGTGACCCCCGCTTTCAAAGCCAAAAAAATCTATGATATGTGTTGGTGACTAATTAACATATCTTTTATTGCTTCGTTCTACAGAACGCTTTTTGTTTCAATTATAGCCGTGTACGTTGTTCTGTTCCCCTCTATCGACCACGATTCTTTTTCGTCAAAACAATAAATTGCTATGACGTCATATAACGTCATAGTGACAACTCGGTATGTAAGGACCCCCCCACCCCCTTCCCCCCAATTACAAATCCTGGATACGCCCTCTCTTATGTTTAACCATTTTGCTTGAAAATCTTCCTTTGAGATGCATTATTACCTATTGATTCATATCAATCAGCTGAATGAATCTCATTCATCTCATTACCAGCCTACAATGACAGGCAAACACTGCCCGTCATGTGCTATCAACCAGAGAGTATTCTATTGCTTGGTATCAATCAATGAAATAAGTCGACCTCTCACTTCCTGTCAATGTATTTTCTCAAGTTTTAAAGAAAGCAATAATCAAAGGCATGAAGAACAATTTAATATAATAACAATATTAACATGAAAAACGTTATGCATAAAGTAACTGAGGACCTCTTAGTGTAAGTAATATTCTTGTGCTATGGGCTATTAAGATCTAGCTCTATAGGTGATGAAGAATTGAAGGAAGGAACGCGGAATCGAAGGAAATTCTTCGAATACCCGCCAAACGATGGGAAATTTTGCCGAGTATGCAAAAAAATAAATTAATCACATTCAAGGAGTAGAAATAAAAAGAATGCATGGCTTATATGATAAACCGACTAAACTAAAGGAATAATTTTGAAAACACTTCATAAAAACAAAAAGATTATTATAACAACGACAACAACAACAAAACGAAACAAAACAAAAAAATTATAAAAGATCACGTGACCGTTTCCCGCCATCTTGCTCTCTAACGGCGGCCATTTTGAAAACTTCTAGCAAACTTCCTCTAAAATAATGTCGTAAAAAGCATCAACTTCGCATTTATCTTCAATTATTATACATTATTAAGTAAGGATTGATGTCTTTTTGCCTTTCAGGACATTATAAACGTAAAACTTAACTGTAAATTTCAAAATAAATTCCGAAGCAGTTCAAATTAGATTTTTTTAAATTATCCAAGGCTTTGGGTTTTCTACTTTTCTACGTATTTATCTCTATATCTCTAATTTTGACATTAATTGCAGATATATTTTTGTCTTTTTAGTCTTAAGAACTATTTCGTTTAAATGAGCTTTGGGCTTTTCTTAAATTGCTACAAAAGAGTGACTGAAATTTTAAAGTTCAAAACAAACTTAAAGGACGTGATTGTCCTCAATGAAATGGTTGAAATATTTAGCGAAATTTAGCTCTGGTTAAAAATATATGGATCAAGAAAACTTACCTTGAAATTTTGTTTCATAGAAGCTTATAATGTGAGATTTAAGCTTGTTTTTGTTGATGTTTTCCCCCCATCAAATGTTGTTACATCCAGATTCAGTGGGAACGTAGTCACGCACTTTCTTGATAGTAAATGTCACGCATCACACAACTCAGTCGCGCATTTGGTCACACAATGAATATCTGATTTGAAAATATATAAAATATATATTTGAAAACCCCTTGAATTAAAGGAGGGGGTAATGCGTGACAAATGACATGTATCAGTCAAATCGTTTTTCATGATGACTTTTGGAAATTTGTGGTAAATTTCGCTCTCTTTCTATATAAGAGTAGAGCGTCACTGAAAAACCTCACCGCTCGGTACCTAACACGCTATATACAAAATTGTCAATATCCTTTGAACCAATCGCAGCGCATGTGGTCACTATTCATCCAATGAAAATGCTTAATTGCATACACGGTCACGTCACGCTACGTCACGGCATGCCACATCCGTATCATATGTTTTCATACAAATCTTCATTGCAATGTCGTAGCGTGTGTCCGCGCCGTGTCCGCGTCTTTACTGGCTTGCTTCTATAGATGTTTTGCACCATCACGTGATGGCAGCCATGTTAGATGGCAGGAATAATACAATCGTTTTACATGAGAAAGAATTCAATTCCCGAGAGCAAAGGTATTTTATTGTCCTGGCATCTAACCACAGGCAGTCCAAGCTGTATTACTGGCGTGTGGACGTTATGAAACAAAACCTTTATGCTTTTTTCCGTCCTTTAATTTGTGCAGACCTGTATGACCGGTTTCAAACAGGTTTATCAGGTATTGATTATCTCATTACTGGCTTTTTAGGTTGGAGGAAGACGCTGTCACGATCCAACAGAAAAAACGTGTATTGCATCTCAGCTCGGATCAGGCGCCTTCACTGGCAACACAGGATCTGGATTCTTCACCACAAATGATTATCGAGATATTCTACAGTACGCTGAAGACAGACACGTGCAAATTATTCCCGAGTTTGACATGCCTGGACATGCACACGCGGCTATCAAATCCATGGATGCCCGTATGGAGAACTTGACGAAGCTTGGCCAATACGATGAAGCCAAGAAGTACCTCCTATCAGATCCAAACGATCAATCAAAATACCTGTCAGCGCAGCTCTTTAAAGACAATGCCATCAGCCCGTGCGTCAACTCTACGTATGAGCTCATCGAGACTCTTGTTAAAGCGATAAAAGCATTGCATTCTGGGATACAACCACTTCAGATATTCCATTTCGGAGGAGATGAAGTTCCCAAAGGCGCTTGGACGGGGTCGCCATCATGTAAGGACTTGGCTAAAGAGCTTGGAATCAGTTTGACAGATCCATCAGCAGTAAAACACCTCATGGGATACTTTGTACAACGCGTTTCTAATATCACTAAGACGCACTGGCTAGACTTGGCTGCTTGGGAAGATGGTCTTCTTGGAGCCGACGAACAACCCTACAAGAGGTCATTGGTGATGAATAGGAATGTGTTTGCTAATACATGGGATAATGTATGGGAATGGAACAAAGCCACACGACCCTATAAACTAGCTAACGCTGGATACAAGGTTAGAATGTGTGACACGTAACGCTATCCTACCTTGAGAATAGTCACGTGTCTGCTAATACATGGGATAATGTATGGGAATGGAAAAAGTCACACGACCCTATAAGCCAGCTAACACTGGATACAAGGTAAGAATGTGTGACACGTAACGTGATCCCACATCGGGAATCGTCACGTATTTTCTAATGCAGGACCGCCATTTAAAGTGGTCATCCAAACCACTCGAAAGAGTCTAACCATTTGCACATGTAATTACAAAGGCAGCACTTTCTCCTCAGTTATTTTAAGACCCTGAGTGTTAATGGCAGAGGTTTAGCACTTGTCCATATAGGTCGAAATTGCAAGAGTTGACTGTAGTGAAATACCATCATGCATGTTTCTTATCTTTTGAAGCATTAAAAAATCCATCTAAATTTAATCGTGAACATGTTTTTTTTCCGATTTAAAGGTAGTTATGACCCAGGCCACACATCTCTTCTTTGACCACCCGTACGAACCTGACCCAGAGGAGCGTGGGTACTACTGGGCACCTCGCTTTACTGATACAAGAAAGACGTTTGGCTTCATGCCTGATAACTTGTACGCTAACGCTGACTTTAAGCAAAACGGGGAGAAAATAACAAACGTGTGTGAAACTATCTATGAAGGGAAATGTGAGCAACTATATAAACCAGAAAATATCGTAGGTAAGAAAAATTAAGTTGAAATTTTATCAGAGAAATTTCCCTGCTAGCAGAGTCTCTCCTCTTTCTCTCGCTTCTTTTAGGCGGGAAGGAGGGAGACTCTGCCGATGTAGAGCGTTTCCTTTGATACACCGCCGTCCACGATGGTGGACGAACGAAACCAGTTTTAAAACCGGTTTTTAAGAGGGTGCATGTATTGCGCATGAGAAAATGTAACACACGTACTATGGCGCCAAACGTTGTTTGACGAGAGCGGCTGTCAAAATCATGACGGCGTTGCTAAGTTACGCCACGCAGGCGCGACAAGTATAAGGTCCTACATCGGCAGAGTCTATTTTTTCACTCCTCCAAAATAAAAGGAAAATAGGTTCTGCTAGCAGGGAACAGAGAAATTAACCTGACACGAAGTTTGGGGTTTCATGTGATACCTGTGGTCCGTCCTTCTGACTTGATGATTAAAAAAGCAACAGGGCTGAAAAACAATTAAATCAACAGTCTTGGGTAAAATGGCGGGCTCACCTGTTTCCAATAAAATGGTTCCAAAAAAATCTCAAACTATTAGAACTTACTTGCATTCCTTCCTAAAAATTTGGAAAAAATTCCATATTATGTCCAAAAAATTTCCTTCACAAAATAAATTGCCTACCCCCCCCCCCCCTCAAAATCTAATGGTCTACTTTTGAAGCTATAGAAACTAGAAATGATAATATTTAATTAAGGGAATGACATATGGTTCTAAATAAGTGAAAAGCTCTATCGACTCATGGCTTATTATTCCATCGCTTTCCAGGTATGTCGGGTGCCCTGTGGACAGAGACAATACGAACGTCTGAAGAACTAGACTCTATGCTTTTTCCTCGATCACTTGCCTTGGCTGAGAGGGCCTGGCATAAAGCAGACTGGGAAAATATTCAGGATGACGTCAGACGCGAGAGAATGAAGACAAGAGACTGGGAATTTTTTGTTAATACTCTGGGTTACAAGGAACTCGGACGGTTGGATAAATTGAACGTGGCATATCGTATTCCACCACCTGGTGCAAGGTAAGACACTAAGGTATATTACCAGATCAGGAGCCCATTACTAGTAGCATCCATCTCCCATACAGGGTCTGTGAGCCAGCATATTCCCAGATCAGGAGCCCATTACTAGGGGCATCCATCTCCCATACTGGGTCTGTGAGCTTGCATATTCCCAGATCAGGAGCCTATTACTAGGAGCATCCATCTCCTATACTGGAGTCTGTGAGCTAGCATATTCCCACGTGTAGTTACGGCTAGGTTAAGATACAGTACAGCTACGAATCGTTTCTCACGCCTACGATAACAGCTCTATGTTGTAATGGTTGATGATCAAAAAAATGGAAATATATTAAGTTTTGACTGTTGTATCACAGCGTGGGACAATCACTACAGAGCTAGTCTCTAACTAGATGAAAGCCCAAAGATCTAATTAGAATTTAGAAGTTGGGTTTTGGAGGAGGGAGGAAAACCAGAGAACCGAGAAAAAAACTTCTACTCACATACGACCCCGCGCCCCGCGGGACTCGAACCAGGGTCTAATGATTTATATAGGGATTTATGAATGAAAGATTGCTGTTTATGCAATTTACAATCATGAGAGATGGTTAGAATGAGGAGTAGGCCGCATTGGTAAGAGGCGGCGAAACAGGGCCCGGTTGTACGAAGCCTGGATAGCGCTATCCAACGGATAAATCTTATCCAGTGGATAAACCTATTGGATAACAACATCGACTTATCCACTGGATAAGGATATTATCCGTTGGATAGTGCTATCAACTCTTCGTCAAGCTTCGTGCAATCGGGCCCAGCAGTGCTTCCCAATGTGATAGATTCTTTTTTCTATAGACTGGTGTCTGACCAGCTACATACGAATGTTCTAGTGCCAGGTCTCACCATTCAGTATACTAGGGACGAGGGAAAGACTTGGAGTGATGTGCAAGAGGGAATTAGAGTTACGGATGGAATTAAAATTGCAACAAGGTCAGGAAACTATTAACCTATGAAAAAATGAATGAATAAACTATCTAATAAAGAAATGGATGAACGAGCGAAGGAACGAACGAACTAAGGAATGAAGGAAAGAAGGAACGAATGAATGAAAGAATGAATGAATGAAGCAAGGAAGCAAGAAAGCAAAAAAAGCAAGGAAGGAAGAAGGGAAGGAAAGAAGGAACTGAGAAGGAAGGAAGTAAGGAAAGAAGGAATGAAGGTAGGTAGGTAGGTAGGTAGGTAGGTAGGTAGGTAGGTAGGTAGGTAGGTAGGTAGGTAGGTAGGTAGGTAGGTAGGAAGGAAGGAAGGAAGGAAGGAAGGAAGCAAGCAAGCAATCAAGCAAGCAATGAAGGAAGCAATGAAGGAAGGAAGGAAGGAAGGAAGGAATGAATGGAAGGGTGAATTTATTTGGTACAATTTATTTCACCGTGATTCATTGCCCTTTCAAGGCACAAGGCACAGCTATTGACATCGATTGGTTCTTTTTCCATCCTTATGATAACAAACATCTCTCTCGTTCTCAAAGGTCAGCGGACAGACGTCGTACGAGCAGGCTCATAGACGTCTCAGGAAGAAAGGTCACAACAACAAACTCATCACCAAGATTAGATAAGATGACATCTACTACCATAATCTTGTGGTTATTGGCTAACCTATTAGTGTTACGTATACACGTACAATAACTGCTGTGTGCATTTATAAAGGACGCTACTATAGATGATTTTCGAGATCTGCCTGCGCTTTCATAAATATCGCAGGCGCAAACATGAAAACGATTCATTTTCAGGCAAAATGCATCAACTATATACAATGGTTTTGACCAATTTTGCACCTTTTCCACGCCTTTTCCTAATGCAAATAGCTCATTTTTGGCCATTTTCAGGAAAAAAACATAAGCTGTACCCCAAGGTTTTCACCCATTTTAGACCATTTCCAAATATTTTTCCAGATATATGTTTTTTTAATGTCGTATGGACAATTGGTGATTTTTGGGCTTTTTTAGGTAAACAGCATAGGCTATAGCTCTTGGTTTTGACCGATTCCGAATATATCATTTTTCATGTAAGGTTAGCACGTGCCACCTACATCTGCCGGCCGGCATCTCCTGGCCCCACACGCGTCTGGTGGCCCCTTGACCATAACTCGGGAACAAAGCATGCTATGGTAACGAAACTTGGTAGCATTGGTTAGACTGCTGTTTTCAATCATCTGACCACGTGACATGACGTGCCGTCACATATCAAGTGACATGTCATTCCCTTTAGTTTCATTTCTTTGTTTTTGTGCAAATGAAACAAAGAATCCTATTCTCAAACTAATAACACGTGGTCTGAAATTTCAAAACAAATGACACAGTCCCTGACATGGGACGATAAAATAGATAAATGAATAGTCTTGAAGCGTTTTATGAATTCCAAGATATAACTAGCTAAAAACTAGTGTGAGCTGCGTCGGTGTTTCTAATGAAACAGTAATGATGAAAAGGTAAATTATACACCGTGAAAAGATGAAAATTACTCTTAACGTAATTGAAGCTTATTTCTTGGCATTAATTTACATTTACGCGGAAACGTAAACCTTGATTATGTGAGAACTGTAAGAGCCATTTACACCAGCTTTACGCAATGTTAGTAAAGTAGGCATTTATCACCAGCGTAAAGCTGCTTAAACTAATTAAATGAATTCCAAATGTGAATGTACTATCAACATCACTAAAATAGGTGCTCAGTAAACATTAGGGTGTGGCACATTTCAAAGCTAAGATTTAGACTTGTAGCCTGTTACTTCTCTCACTCGCTCTGTTGTTGAGCTCGCAGTGAATCAACTGCATCCCAAAAGCCTTTGCATGCATTCATCCCCTTCCCATATTCCATTGTGAATAGAAGGAATAAATTCAAGTGAATAGAAGGAATTTCAAGTCTGGTTTTTAGACTTCTTAGCGTGAATAAAATATTCATTAACTATAATAATATGTAATTATTCGCTTAAAGAATTCATGGTTCTTACCTCCCCTAGTTACCGTTGCTATGTCCCACGAGCTCAACAATTTAGCTAGAATATCTTAGAATTTAAAACTCTGATTGCAGAAGATTGATTGTAAATTGCTTCAATAGACTTTATTCGTGGCGTGACAATGTTATTCCAATTCAGCGTGACAAACCTCCAGGGGATTTATTTTATTTTGTTTTTACTCTTCAAAAAAGTCATCAGTAACCCAAAGGATATGAAAGGAATAACGATGATATCCCGACGAGTTTCAAAACAATATCTCTTCATTCCCCCAGAGGTTTGTCACTCTGAATTGGGAAAACATTGTCACACCACGAATAAGGTCTATTGTTTACTGTCCTGTGAAACTAAAAGACAAGAATGCTTCATAATCCTTGGGACAAGATTTGAATTCCACTGCGAAAACTGCTGCAATGGTGATTGGCTCGCTATTGTCTGAGTCAGTGACTACCATCAATAGACTATTTACATCAGATGTCCTCGTCAAATTACTCATTTCCTTTCACAATAATAAAAAACATATCACACATTACATCAACTGATAATATTTTTAATCATTAAACTAAATATGGGTTATTTACAAACCAATTACTTTTCCCTTTGCTAATAAATATTTACAACAAGACACGGCTGTTTCAAATGCCCGAATTAGCAATGTATGCTAGATGTCATGCGCGAAGATTGTTGCGAGTTAATATTAAACTATTTACCATATATGGTAAATAGTTTAATATTAAAGCCGATCAAATTTTGTAGAAGAGATAAACTTGGTTGAATCGAGAAGGAGATCGGGCGCAGCGACTTCGCATGAACTAAAAGACCTACATTTACTAGAGGGGTTGGAGATTGAAGTTGAAAAATTGTTCTGTGGGCTAACATGGAGATTTTTTCCCATGCTTCTTAGAACTCCCAGTATCGAGGCGGGATTTTATGGGTAAGCCCGTGTAGTGCCAAAATGTGCAATGTTTTTCAAATTTTAATGCCGTGTTTTGCTTCTAGCGAAAGCTTATCTTAGAAAACAAGACCTTTAACCCATAGAAAAGGTCTTTTTGAAAAAAACTGAACAGATTGTACGAATAGATGTGTCATCAATTTCTCAAACTTGTTGCGCCCGGTATACTGTATATACTTGACATGATATTATCGCTCATTCACAATCATCTTATGTACTAGTACATGTTTATATGTAAATAAAATCCAAGTTAATGATATGATACACTTAAGAAATAGAAAAACAATCGTATGATATATAAACTGATTTGTTAGTAGAAGTTAAAGTTTTTATTTATTTATTTTTTATGTTATATATATATAATTATTCGCCCTCACAATCGAGAGTTTCGTCGCTGTCACTGTTTCCAATGAGGTCTTCGCTTTCCCAGACAATGTTTATAGACCTTGTCATTCCTTCATTTTCTGGATCATTTAGACACAAATACCATGCATTTGATATCATCCACGAATAAAGTAAATAATTTCCTCACGATCAGCGATCCCTTCTTGTTTGGAAGAAGTCGAATTTCGAAACCACGCTTCTCGTAATATGATATATAGTTTTACGCAAGAATAGCGTCAGCCATACTTTTGGTCAGCGGATTAAAATTCCGATTTGAAACAGCCCGAAGATTGGCATTACTTCATCAAGTCTACAATATCACTTCATCTAGTATACAATAGCTTAGCCTGCGTAGCGGCACTTTAAATAAAAGGGCCTGCCATGCTATGAAGGTGAGACAATACTGAATAGCTATAGCTAACACTAATATCACAATAGTAGCTGATACAGAATTATTTAACTATTATTTAATTATTTAATAACTTTTTTAACTCATCAAAATGATAAAAGAAACAAATTTCTCTAAATTTAATTGGAAAAACAAAGAGAATCTACGAAACTAAGTAATACTAATTTCAAGTTTACTCATCAATAATGAGGACAAAATCAATGTTTTTCTCAAAGTTTTCATGGAAAACATAATGGAAGAGTTATTAGGGTTATACTGTACTGTATGAGAGGGATAGAAGTGTAAAGAAGTGTTGAATGGTTGATATCTATTACCAGTAAACAGTAACTCTATTACTCAACCATTCTAGCACAAACACTCGACAATCAGCTGTAACTACTACATCAACAGGACCATACATCTGACCAACACCTAAACCAAGGCCACCAAATGACCTTATAAACTGACCTTCTTGTGTGAAACGTTGAACACGGTTATTATAACGATCACAGACAAGAATCATTTCTGGACCGTAAACAGCCAGTCCACCTACACCATTAAACTGACCGTCTCTTTCTCCCTCTTCTCCAAACTTGTACAAGAAAACTCCATTCACATCAAAAACCATAACATAATTTATGTCCAAACAAGATACAAAGTATTTCCCGTTACCATAGGTGATGTACCGAGGGTGTTCAGTTTTATCAGGCATATCAAACTCATGAACTAAATCTCCTTGTTTACTTAACACCTTGATACTTGGTTTGATACCCAGTTCTTGTTTTCCCCAACAGCACACTGCGATGTTTTTATCATCGTTAACACACATTCCACGCGGTATAAACCATTGGTCATGTCTGTAGATGGTTCTTACATAAGTATCGTTCAAGTCAAACTCTTGTAACCTGCCTTTACCATCTAGACCATCACTGACAATTATTCTGTCTTCATTAAACACCACTCCAAATGGATAATATAGTTGACCTTCTCCTGTTCCTTTCCTGCCAAACTCTCTTAAATAGTTTCCATCAAGACTGAATATTTGAATACGGTGATTCCAACAATCAGCAATGGCTATCTCTCCATTATCACTGACTGCTATCGAATATGGTTTATTCAACTGTCCTCTACCACTTCCCTCTTCTCCAAAGGTTTTCACAGGTTTGAACATCTCCTTCACATCGAGTATATCTACATTCTGAGGCGAGTTCTTGATCCTTTTTCCTCCAATATTCACCTGAATTTCGTGCCGTCCATTTTTTTGTGGCTTAAAACTCACACGGTATTTTCCAGTTTGCTCTTCAGACACTTTCTTTTCCACCTCGTTGCCCTCCACATCTTTGATTCTAACATCAATAGACTCGATTCTTGTGGGACACACTTCTCCTTCTGTATTCCTGGTGATTATCTTGCACTCGTTTATAAAACAACGAGGACCTTTCTTGACTGATTCAATTGTGGATCGAGCGGGGTCCGTCACGTTCTTCACAATCCTGCCGATGTCTAGCAATGATTGCATGACTTGCTCTGTCACGGAGTAACGTATTGTCACGTTACGCTGGATTGGCTGACGGCAAAAGATCGAAGGAGCTTCTGATAACATTTGACTTCTTTCTAGAATCATTTGCTTACTTTCTATTTCCTCATATGCGACATCTCTCTCCAATAGTGCTCGGCAGTGTTGCACAAATTTATCTGAATCTTTTAATCTTGTTTCAATAGCCGTTTGTACTTCATGATTTGCTGTTGTTAGTTCCTGGAGCGTCTGCTTCAGTTCCTCCTTCTTCGCTATTCCGTGTTCTCTGGCCATGTTGCAAATCATTTTAACTACATCATCGACATCTCTCTTTGCCACATCAATGTCTCTTTCAATTCTCTCTATGTTTTCTTGAGATTTTTCTAATTCTCGTCCGTCGTTTTGTGTCCGTTGCTCGACTCGATTCATCGCTCCTTCGATCAATTTCCTTGAGTCCTGTCCAGCGTCTTCTAAGCTCTGCAGTTGGTGGTTTAGATGATTCAAAGTAGCGCATTTTTGGCAAACGCTGAGTCTACATGTGTCCTCTTGACAATAGTATTCAAGCTTCTTTTTCTCGTGTAGCTTGCACAGCATCTGGTTTTTGATGAAAATGTTAACGTTTTCCTCCTTAAATTGATCGAGCATTATTGGTTGGTGTTCATCTTCTAGTTGTTTATATATCTCGTGGGTTTTATGGACGTTGAAGCAAGCCTCACATATCAAGCCATGACACTGCCCACAAAATGAATCCAAGACTTGCGGCTGTTCACAGCAAACACAATCAGATAGCCCTGGTTGGTTCGCTCTAGTTTTCATTGCTTGCAGCAACGTTAATAGAGAATCAAAGTAAAATGAAGATGGAAGCTTCGTGGGATCGCCGTCTGGCACAACTATCGTCGTCTTGCACATCGGACAGTCCATTCGATTGCCTCCTTGATTCCCGCTTGTCTCGTACCAATGAGCGATGCAGTGTGTACAAAAACTGTGAAGACATAACAGAGTCTTGGGATGGGTAAATATTTCTGTACAAATGGAACAAGTGAGTTCTCTTTCGAAGGTATCTGTGATGTCTTTAAGCGATTTGAGTGCAGCCATTTTCACAGGGATGCGGAAAAGGAATGCGGTGAGTTAGCTTTCTTGGCACTGGAATGTGATATTCAAAGGAGCCATGTGAAGACCCTATGGAGAATGCGTCTAGGCACGACGCCTGTGATGCCTTCGATCTTGGAGATTCTTGACCTGACCTTCACTAGAGTCAATCAAATGGATCGACTGGGTTTTGTTTGTGACGAAAAAAAATGTAAACAATCCAAAGCAATTAGTTCAAGCGATCGAAAAAAATTTTTTTTCTTGACTCGAGAAAAGCTTTTTTGGGCTCATAGTTTTTGTGTCACCATTCAGTACTAGTCCTTTTGAGAAATGGATAATGGGAAATGGATTTTAAATTTGTATTTTGAAAATGGCCAGCATTTAATATTGCTAGTTACAACAAAAATACTCAAATACCTTACCTGACGTCATCATCATTAACATATTGGAAGTATAAACCTTCATAAAAAAACTTAGAGACGCATCACTCAATCAAAAAATACTTTATCAATCAACTATTTACTTAATTCAGAACCAGTACTAAAAGTATTGTCAAAGGGTTTATTTGCACTTTAACCATTACACACTCTTGAGCAATCAAAACACGCTTCAAGAGTGTCAATATTGCCCAACATTCCCCAAATACCTTCTACATAAAAAATTACACTATTAAGCATTAATGATTGTTAATATTATGAGCTGTAGTCATTGCTGATGGCTGATATTCTTCCGACTTTAAATAGGTATTGTCACACTGCTTTAAACCATATTTATTACCAATTGAAAATAAAATGCTAAAAAGGAAAAGTCTAGTCTATTCGGTGCATTGTTTTCACGGCTATAGACCAAATTCAAAACTCGCACCGATGTGAGGCTTAAGTTGTGAACAAAGGGATCTGGCGTGACTCAAAGTAATCTGGCGTGATTCAAAAGTCACGAATCACGCCAGATTCCTTTGTTCACAACTTAAGCCTCACATCGGTGCGAGTTTTGAATTTGGTCTATTGTTATGCTGATTCACATGGAACCGTTGTCCAGTGGATAAATCGTTGTCATTCTCAAGATACTGAGTCAAGCTCGTCTGAGGAGGATTAGCACTTGGATGGGTGAGCTAAACATTATAGTACTCACTCTTTTGCTCCTTTTTCCCGGCCTTTTTCTTTCTTTTTGCTTTTAAAAATAATAGAATATAGAATAGTTGTTTAGTAAACATTAGAATGTGGATTTAAGCTAAGATTCAAAATCGTACCTAGTCACTTCTTTCACTCGCGCTGTTGTTGCGCTGTGGTTGATGGGAAGGATTTAGTGAGTTTGCAGTGAATCAACTGCTTCCCAAAAGCCTTTACATGCATTCATCCCCTTCCCATATTCCATTGTGAATAGAAGGAATAAATTCAAGTGAATAGAAGGAATTTCAAGTCAGGTTTTTAGACTTCTTAGTGTGAATAAAATATCTATTAATTATAATAATATGTAATTATTCGCTTAAAGAATTCATGGTCCTGACTCCCCCCTAGTTACCGTTGCTATGTCCCACAAGCTCATCAAATAAGCTAGAATATCTCGCAATTCTTTCGCACCATGCACGGTCTCATCTCGCTTGGCTGTTTTCCGATTTACTCCCGAAGTATGGTAATAAACAGTCGTTTTTCTTTTATTCAAACGTGGGACGTTTGAATATCGCATGCGAATGGATGGGAAAACAATTCTTGTGTTGTTACTATAGCCCAGTTATGTTGTGCATGTGATTATTTAAAAAACGTTTTTCTATCAAATTTTGAGAAGTATATATACAAAACTAGCAATCGTATAGTCTATTTAATACGAAATAATTTAAATATTTTCAGCAGAAAGAATCGTGCACAAGCACGAGCAAAGGTTGTTACTCTTGTCTTACTATACTATCATTGATAAAATCACAAGAACAGAAATAATAGAGGGAAGCTTCTTATTGTGGCGCTCGCCATGTAAATTCCTGGTTGGGCTATTTTTAGTAACCAGATGCAGTTTCCGTTCATGCTCTTTGTGTTTATTGTTTTGACCACTAAAAACGAAACGGAAACAGCGTGTGAGCAAGTTGATGACGCACGGGAGTAGGGTAAGGTGAAAGTTAAACTGCAATGATCTGGTTACTAAAAATAGCCCATCAGACGCAAATTTACATGGCATGCTCCTCAATAACAAGTTTCCCTCTAATTGTAATAATGATAAATAATATCATATAATAAAACAATATAAAACACATATCACACATTACATCAACTGATAATATTTTTAAACATTAAACTAAATATGGGTTATTTACAAACCAATTACTTTTCCCTTTGCTAATAAATGTTTACAACAAGATTGGCATTACTTCATCAAGTCTACAATATTAGATATTAATACAAATCTTAGCCTGCGTAGCACCACTTTAAATAAAAGGGCCTGCAACGCTATGAAGGTGAGACAAATCTGAATAGCTATAGCTTACAATATCACAATATTAGCACTAACACTAATATCACAGTATCTCATTAAACATAATGGTACAATCTTAACTAGGTCTATTTACATATCCATCAAAATGTGTTATCAGGGTTATTTTAACATTGAGTCTTTCTCTTCCTACAAAAAACATTCAAAGTTCTAATAAATGTAGAGAGAATTAGCTGATACACAGCTGAAAAATATTAAATTATTTATTAATAAAATTAACTCATGAAAATGATAAAAGAAACAAATTTCTCTGTAATGATTTGGAAAAACAAAGAGAATCTACGAAACTAAGTAATACTAATTTCAAGTTTACTCATCAATAATGAGGGCAAAATCAATGTTTTTCTCAAAGTTTTCATGGAAAACATAATGGAAGAGTTATTAGGGTTATACTGTACTGTATGAGAGGGATAGAAGTGTAAAGAAGTGTTGAATGGCTGATATCTATTAACAATAAACAGTAACTCTACCACTCAACCATTCTAGAACAAACAGTTGACCAGCAGCTGTAACTACTTCATCAACAGGATCATCGATCTGACCAACACCTGAACCACGGCTACCAAATGACCTTATAAACTGACCTTCTTGTGTGAAAAGTTGAACACGGTGATTATAAGCATCACAGGCAAGAGTCATGTCTGGACCATAAACAGCCAGTCCACGTACACCATTAAACTGACCGTCTCTTTCTCCCTCTTCTCCAAACTTGTACAAGAAAACTCCATTCACATCAAAAACACGAACATAGTTTCTGTCAAAAGAAGATACAAAGTATTTCCCGTTACCATAGGTGATGTACCGAGGCTGTTCATTATTATCAGGCATATCAAACTCATGAACTAAATCTCCTTGTTTACTGAACACCTTGATACTTGGTTTGATACCCAGTTCTTGTTTTCCCCGACAGCACACTGCGATGTTTTTATCATCGTTAACACACATTCCACTCGGTTCAAACCATTGGTCATGTCTGTAGATGGTTCTTACATAAGTACCGTTCAAGTCAAACTCTTGTAACCTGCCTTTACCATGTGGACCATCACTGACAATTATTCTGTCTTCATTAAACACAACTCCACATGGAAGATACAGTTGACCTTCTACAGTTCCTTCCCTGCCAAACTCTCTTAAATAGTTTCCATCAAGACTGAATATTTGAATACGGTGATTCCAACAATCAGCAATGGCTATCTCTCCATTATCATTGACTGCTATCGACCATGGATTCTTCAACTGTCCTCTACCACTTCCACTTCCTCCAAAGGTTTTCACAGGTTTGAACAACTCCTTCACATCGAGCATATCAACATTCTGAGGCGAGTTCTTGATCCTTTCTCCTCCAATATTCACCTGAATTTCGTGCCGTCCATTTTTTTGTGGCTTAAAACTCACATGGTATTTTCCAGTTTGCTCTTCAGACATTTTTTCCCCCACCTCGTTGCCCTCCACATCTTTGATTCTAACATCAATAGACTCGATTCTTGTGGGACACACTTCTCCTTCTGTATTCCTGGTGATTATCTTGCACTCGTTTATAAAACCAGGACGAACTTTCTTGACTGATTCAATTGTGGATCGAGCGGGGTCCGTCACGTTCTTCACAATCCTGCCGATGTCTAGCAGTGATTGCATGACTTGCTCTGTCACGGAGTAACGTATTGTCACGTTACGCTGGATTGGCTGACGGCACAAGATCGAAGGAGCTTCTGATAACATTTGACTTCTTCCTACAATCATTTGCTTACTTTCTATTTCCTCATATGCGACATCTCTCTCCAATAGTGCTCGGCAGTGTTGCACAAATTCATCTGAATCTTTTATTCTTGTATGAATAGCCGTTTGCTCTTCATGATTTGCTGTTGTTAGTTCCTGGAGCGTCTGCTTCAGTTCCTCCTCCTTCGCTTTTCCGTGTTCTCTGGCCATGTTGCAAATCATTTTAACTACATCATCGACATCTCTCTTTGCCACGTTAATCTCTGTTCGAATTCTCTCTATGTTTTCTTTAGATTGTTCTAATTCTCGTCCGTCGTTTTGTTTCCGTTGCTCGACTCGATTCATCGCCCCTTCGATCAATTTCCTTGAGTCCTGTCCAGCGTCTTCTAAGCTCTGCAGTTGGTGGTTTAGATGATTCAAAGTAGCGCATTTTTGACATACGCCAAGTCTACATGTGCCCTCTTGACAATAGTATTCAAGCTTCTTTTTCTCGTGTAGCTTACACAGCATCTGGTTTTTGATGAAACTGTTTACATTTTCTTCCTTAAATTGACTGAGCATTATTGGTTGGTGTTCATCTTCTAGTTGTTTATATATTTTGTGGGTTTTATGGACGTTGAAGCAAGCCTCACATATCAAGCCATGACACTGCCCACAAAATGAATCCAAGACTTGCGGCTGTTCACAGCAAACACAATCAGATAGCCCTGGTTGGTTCGCTCTAGTTTTCATTGCTTGCAGCAGCGTTAATAGAGAATCAAAGTAAAATGAAGATGGAAGCTTCGTGGGATCGCCGTCTGGCACAACCATCGTCGTGTTGCACATCGGACAGTCCATTTGATTGTCTTCTTGATTGCCGCTTGTCTCGTACCAATGAGCAATGCAGTGTGTACAAAAACTGTGAAGACATAACAGAGTCTTGGGATTGGTAAATATTTCTTTACAAATGGAACAAGTGAGTTCTCTTTCGAATTTGTCTGTGATGTCTTTAAGCGATTTGAGTGCAGCCATTTTCACAGGGATGCGGAAAAGGAATGCGGTGAGTTAGCTTTCTTGGCACTGGAATGTGATATTCAAAGGAGCCATGTGAAGACCCTGTGGAGAATGCGTCTAGGCACGACGCCTGTGATGACATCAATCTTGCAGATTCTTGACCTGACCTTCACTAGAGTCAATCAAATGGATCGACTGGGTTTTGTTTGTGACGATCAAATCGGAACTTTGTGGCAGAAAAAATGTAAACAATCCAAAGCAATTAGTTCATGTGATCGAAATCTTTTTCTCTTGACTCGGGAAAAGCTTAATTTTTTGGGTTTATAGTTTTTTTGTCACTATTTTTCAGTATTAGTACTTTTAAGAAATGGATAATATTACGAATACGACAGTCGAATCAATTTTCAAAAAAAAAAAAAAAAAAAAAAAAAAAAATTCTAAACAACATGCAAGGGTAAATTTGAAAGGGATTGGAGGGATCCCATAGCCCCCCACCCCTCCCCCCTCCCTCTCTTAGTGCTTTGCACGCTAACACTCGCAGCACCTCACCTCCAAGGTATAAACTTGTCAGAATACTTCCATTTCGAGTTTGCCTTTGCTCAGTCTTAGCCTCGATTGTGTACAAATGTGTTCTTTTCTTTTATTAAGATCCATTGTATATTAATGAATGTACGTACTATGGAACAATACGAGTTGATTAAAATGCCACGGGTTTTGGTTGAATAGCTGAATATTATGACGCACAAACGAGACTAAGACTGAGCAAAGAGAACTCGAAACTGGAGTATTGGAGCATCATTAGTACCATGGATCTTTAGATATGTGGAGAATGCTCATCAAAACACAAAATTGGTGTTTGGTATTTTATTGATGGTCCTGGAATGGTAATCCTGCGATCAGGAATCAAAATCAACAATGACTACAGCTCTTTTTTCTCAATAGCACCGAGGGAAATCAAACCAATATTGTCATAGTGACGAGGTAGGTCTTGGTGGATGTCAATCAGTGTTGTCATAGTGACGAGGTAGGTCTTGGTGGATGTCAATCAGTGTTGTCATAGTGACGAGGTAGATCTTGGTGGATGTCAATCAGTGTTGTCATGGTATTTTTTGAAAACACGAAGTTTTCAAGGTAGTGTCTTTGGTATGTACTGCAAAAGTTGTTTGACGTCCATCTAAACCTATCATTCTGATGATTCCACGTGAATGATAGTGTTGTACCACAACAGATACTCTAGCCCGTCTCATCCCACGAGGCGCTCTTACAACACAATTAGCATACATGATCTTCGCATACATTATAAAGCGCGCGAAAATTACAACGAAGACACGACATCGCGGCCCCACAAACGGGCTCTACACATGCGCGTTTGTCCTATGTCTTGGAGTGTCCTTATAACAACAATAATTCAACGTTTATAATGTTCTCTGTGAAATCTTTCTGATTAATCATCTTAACTTGCATCATGCTCCTCCAATAAGCACAGTTTCACAATCGGGCGCTGTAGAGTTCCTTGCGCTGTCTTGACATTTGCCGAGCGTACACGGCCATCTCTTCCTGTAAAGACTTCGGTCACTCTAGCCAGAGGCCATCTGTTACGTTCGATATTATCATCGGCCACAAGGACTAAATCTCCTGGTTTCAAATCTTGCTTTGACGTTAGTCATTTAGATCTTTTCTGTAAATTAGGAAGATACTCTTTAATCCAGCGCTGCCAGTACTGGTTCACGAGATATTGAACCTTTCTCCATCGTCTTCTAGAGAACTTGTCTTCCTTACAAAGACTCCTGGTGGGAGATGGGCAGTTCGCTGCATAAGGAAGTGGTTCGGTGTTAATGCTGTAAAATCCTTAGGATCATCCGATACAGCTGTTAAAGGGCGGTTGTTAACAATTGACTCTACTTCAGCAAGTAATGTTCTTAGTTCAAGATCATTCAGCAATCCATCGCCGACTACAGCCTTCATACGTGTTTCTTTGTAATCTGCACAAGTCTTTCCCAGACTCCGGACATGTGTGGCGAAGCAGGAGGCTGGATGACCCACTTGATTCCCTTCTGCTGTAAGTCCTTCGCAATCCTTTCGTCATTCCACTGAGCAATAGAGTCCTTGAAGCTCGTTGTTGGCGCCTACGAAATTAGTTCCTCTGTCGGACCAAATTTCATTTGGTGGTCCTCTGCGGCTAACAAATTGACGTAGGATCATAATGAAGTCGTCTGCCTCTAACGAGGGCACGACGTCTAGATAGACCGCTCGCGTATTCAAACAGGTAAATAAGCACCCCCATCTCTTTGCTGTGCCGCGGCCCCATTTGACTGTCATAGGGCCAAACAAATCCACCCCGGCGTAAGTAAACGGCGGTTGGTAAGCTTCTACGCGTGTCTTTGGGAGGGGAGCAATAACCTGGTGCATCGCCCGAGCATTCATACGGCGACACTCGATGCATCTTCTGACGGTGTCCTTCACGAGACTCCTTCCCGCGATGATCCAGAACTTTCTTCTCGTCTCGTATAGCGTTTGTTCTCTTCCGCCATGGGCTGTTACTTCATGGAAATGGCGAACTATCAGCTCATTCAAGTGATGTCGCTTTGGCAGGATCATGGGATGCCTTTCATCAAACGACAGGTTTTCTACTGCTTGCAGTTTTCCTCCAACGCATAATACACCGTCGACTTCTAACGGTCTTAAATCAGCAACTGGGATTGTCTTCTTCACTTCACCCTTTCTCTTCAGTTCTGACAGCTCATCAGAAAAACAGGTAGTCTGTACACTTCGTACAATGACATTAGTTGCTTCATTAAGTTCTTCAAGTGACAATATACCTGTATTACAGGCAGTCCTTTTACTAGCTATCCATCGACAAAAACGTCTAATCCATGCAACTCGTCGTTGCAGTTTCGACCACGAACTCCATCTGGTTACGATCTCATTCATCAGACGACTGCTATCCTCAGCAGTGGTTGAATCCGGAACAGGCTCTTAAATGTCATTTTTTCTTGACGCTGACCTGATGAATGTTCACTTCTTTGCGCACTTGCGGATCATCATCAGGAACTTCTTCTACTTTTGTATCAGTCCAGGTGTCTTCCGGCTTCCACAGGAATTCGGGTCCTCTCCACCATCGATGTTGGCTTGACAGTTTCTGGGGCTTCAGCCCTCGCGAGGCGTCATCTGCAGGATTAAGGCGTCCTGGACAGTGTTTCCACTGGTCTGGAGAACTAACTTCGCGTATTTCTGTGACGCGATTAGCGACGTAAGCTTGGAAACGTTTCGTTACGTTCTTGATGTATTGTAAGGCCGTCTGAGAATCTGTCCAAAAAAATTGCTCTGCTGATCTTGCATGTTAGCTCATCCACCAATATTCTGTATATGCGTACGGATACGGTTGCTGCTTGAATTGATACGGAATTGATAGCGGAGCTCCTGCGCGGAGCACCATACTTAAGAAAAAACGGTAATCCATTGAGTTGATTTTTCATGGCTTGGCTGACGTCACTTCCGTCCGTCCGTCCGTCCGTGTACACAAGAATCCCGATTGGCTGGTTAGATTATCTTTTTTTTTTGTGGCGGGAATGTCGACGCGTTGCAACATCCGGGTACACATAAAGGTAAATCCGGCTATTAAACTTTTATAAAAAAACGTTTTTACACCTGTTATTACGTATAGAAATACCAACACAATTTTTTATTCAAGCTTATATTTATATTTATATTTACTCTATTTACGATGGAACCCTTTTCCGAAATCGATATGTCGAAAGAATAAAGCTCAAGGGAGAATGAAGCCAAAAGAAAGGCAAGAAGTAAAAGAGTTTTTTCGGAAGAGGAAAAACTCTGGAGGCGTGAAAAAGAAAGGCAAAGACGAAGGAATCTCACCAAAGAAAAGCGGCAAGCAGAGAGAGAGAGAAAACGCAAATCCAGGCGGGACTTCGATTATGATAAAGGAGAACATGATCGTGAAAGAAAAAAGGAATTTGAGGCAAAATTTTACGGATGAACAAAGAGAAAATGAATTTGAAGCAAAACTACTAGCTAAGGCGACTCTCAGATGCACAGAAAAAATCGCATTAGGGCAAGTCATAGACCAAAGATAATTAAAAAAACTTTCATGTATTCAAAGATGGATTAAGAAGTGTTCTCCAAGAATTCAGGTGTGTGTTGTTTAGCAAACAATCGTATATTATTATTTTTTGACAAGCATTTTCTCTCGACGAATCGACAAATCAAAGACTTTCCCTCAAAACTTTTAATATTTCTATAGATAAGCTTCATTTATTTTAATGCTGGAGAAAATATAACATGAAGAGCATATTACAACAAATATTCGTCCATTGTTTAGCTTTGTAAATCATTAACAATTCGGTTGTTTTTAACCAACTATCATATGTTTTTCGTGCAAGAAAAATTCAGCTTTGTTTGCCTCCTATCGCGGGTCCCATCGGCAAAACAAAGCTGAAGACTTTCATTCAATGATTTTATATCTTTCTACAGATAATTTCTTTATATATTGAATGAAATGTAAAATTACACCAAACATTGAACTGTTAATTAAGTTGTTCGAGCCAGCCATGACTATACAAATGAGCTTAAATTTGTGTTGTTGAGAGATGATATTGTCAGAAAGACCTTGTCTTTCACTTTATAACCAAGCTAAAAAATGTTCAAAAACATTTACAGATGCCAATTTACTGACAAAGAAATTAGTCATTTTGTATTTTGCATTATTTTCTATTTTGTCTCAGTTGTTCGTGTCAAGTTTATTACTGAATGTAAACTTTGCTTTTCGAACCGACTTTTGTCGTTCGTGATTTTCGTATCTTTCTCACACATGAAAACAGACATGAAAACTGGTAAATTCGAATCTCAAAATTTAGTAAGCTTAGTTTTCAAGCTTCTCGAAAAGTAGTTAATTCTCATATGAAAGGAATAAAATTATTTCAATGAAGTAATTCAGAAAACTTTTTCCTTTTAACTGATGACACATTTAGTTTTAAATGTTCAGGGCCTTCATTTCTCAAGTTTAGTCAGTTGATGCATGTCTCCAGGCAATTTTCTCTCTGATGCTACCAAAGCATTTGTTTTTTTTATTTTCATTGCGGTAAAAATACATTTAATATAAAAACATCAAAATCCTTATGGTTTTTCAAACATCGTTATGTGAAAGACGCAAGTAAGCTTTAGTTTTTTGCTCACCTTAACCAGTTTTCAAGTCTGTTTTATAGTCCTGATTTGTCCTAAAAGAATCGGGAATCTCCAAAATTTCGATTTCAGTGAAAGACATCCAAGGTAAATTTTACTAAACCTGATATTTTGTTGGATTGTCTGTAGTTATCTTTCGTTTTTTAAAGTAAAATTAAACAGAAATTCAAAGCTTAAAAATGTCGGCCATGGAAAACTTTGTCAAAGAATCTTCAAAGAACAAAAATTGCCCGTGGGGTGGCTGGTGGTGAATTGTGTTCAAAATTCCTAAGTGGGATTTTATAATCGCGCATAAAAAACAATGTAGTGCATTTTGATTCGATTTCAATGCATGGTTTTTATTATGGGATACGTTATCTTCATCTCGAATAAAAATAATTGAAGATTTTTTTCCCGATCTTATTTTTACTTTTCAGATTCATTCAAATTGGGCTCCCTGGCTCCCTAATTTCGTATCAGGAGCTCCGCTTTTAGGCAGTGCCTAAATATATATTATTGGCCTTACAGGTGAACTTCTAGATCTTCCGAGCACAAACGAGCACGTGGCCAGACCGTTGGCTTGAACAAATCTAAGATAGGCACATGCGCCGTACCCATCTTTTGAAGCATCCACAAACAGATGCAGTGATACATCGACAATATCAGTCTCATTTATCAGGTAAACACGTGGAATCTTGATCCTGGACAGACATGCTAACTCGTGTCTCCATCTATTCCAATGGCGTTGCGAGTCCTCCGGAATTGGGTCATCCCAATCCAATTTTAGCTTCCAAAGAGTTTGGATTATGTTCTTAGCTTCTAGCAACACTGGGCACACAAACCCAATGGGGTCATACAATGAGCTGATTGCTGACAAGATACCCCTCTTCGTTGGTGGTTTGTCAGGATCTTTGACCTTGAAGAGAAACACGTCTTCTTCCACATTCCAATGTACGCCAAGCGTTCTCTGTATTGGGAGATCGTCAAGATCGAGATCAAGTGTGGGTTTGGCTCTTTCTTCTTCGGGAATCGCCGCCAGCACTTCTCGACAGTTACTCATCCACTTCGTCAATCTGAAACCGGCCTTGCCCAGCAGAATTGTTATCTCATTCGCCAACGTCTTTGGAGTTCCAACTGATTTGAACAAGTCATCAACGTAGAAGTCGTTCTCGATAGCACTTAAAGCTGCCTCACTAGCTTTACCTCTGTTATCCTCGGCGACTCTCTTTAAGCAATAGTTTGCGCAACTAGGCGAGTCCGCAGCTCCGAAGATATGAGATGTCATCTGATATTCTGTTGCTTCTTCAAGGCTGCCGTCTTCAAACCAAAGGAATCGTAATGCATCAGCATCTTCAGGTAGGACCATTAATTGATTAAACATTCCTTCGATGTTTGCAACCAACGCAATGCGCTCTTGCCTGAGTCGCAACAAGACACCAAGCAGACTGTTGGATAAGTCGGGTTCTTGGTTCAACTGGTTGTTTAACGAAAAGCCATTGTATAGCGCAGCAGCATCGAAGACTACTCGAATCTTTTGGGGATGAAATACCACGTGATGGGGTAAGTACCATCTTTTCTTGCTTCGTGAGCTTGCTTCCTCCTCGGTCAGCTTCCTTGCATAGCCTTTACTTAGTAAATTGTTCATAAAGTCTCTATATTTCTGATGAAAACTCTCGTCGCGTCTGAGTTTCTTCTTCAGCGATTGTACCCTTGCTTTACCTAATCCCTTGTTGTCAGGTAACCATGGATCGTTGCTTTTCTACGACATTCCTACTTCGTAGTGGCCGTCCACTACACGCGTTGACTCCTTCAATCTCTTAAGTGACTCTTGATCTTCAATGGACATGGCTTGCCTTGAACTCTTGTTCACGTCTGCATCTTCGAGTCTCAGAAGCTGACTCATCTGCTGATCACGTAGTTCACTTCCGTTCTTCACAAAGCTAACGTTAACATGCGAGGAATGACTGTTCGCACAATCTGTTGGACCGAGTATCGTACATCCCAGAGACGTACGGACAGCATAGGGTTCTCCGTGTCTTCCCGTACGGTGTTCTAGATGTATCTGTGCTTCTGGTACATTCATTCCTATCAGCATCAATTCTTGCTTTACATCGACGTCAGGAACTATTATGTCCTTCAGGTGTGGCCATCGTGAAACGTCCTTTGGTCTTGTGGTGTTTATGTTGAGGTTCTCCACTACCTTTACATCCTTTATCTGCACAAAGGTGTCATACTCCTCGCCGACGCCCTTAACTTTCAGATCGGTTCGCCCAAACCTTGACACTAGACTCTCCAGACAGTGTAATAACAGCTAAGTCATTATAGTTGTTGATCTCTATGTTGAGCTTGTCGGTTATGTCCTTTGAGATAAAGGTTTCCTCCCTTCCGGTATCCAAAAGAGCATAAGTGCTGACAGAGTGTCACACACACATATGTAACACTTCGCTGGAGTTGATTCTGACGTACTCGACGTATTCTTGTTATCCTTGGGTTTACTTCGCTGATTTGGTGATTCTACTTGCGTAGACATTGTTGTTACCCTTGCTCCACTCGACAAGGCAGTGGTTGGTGTAGATCGCCTATTCATCTTAGGTGTTGGCTTTGGGATACTCTTGTTAAAATATCGGATCATTAGCCGCATCGGCTTGCCTTTCTATGAAGTTGACTAAGTTCTTGAGATTAGGAAACTGCCCTCTTTCTCTTATACGTTGGGCTTCGTCTCTCCATTTTACCTGCAGGGAGATCGGTAGTTTGCTCGACATCTTGCTTAGATTGGACATATTCATCTCAGACAGGGCATCCATTGACTTTAGACGGTTAGCTCAGTTGGTAAGAGCGTCGATCTGTTGTGCGGGAGGTCGTGGTTCAAGCCTCGGCCGGACCAACACTCAGGGTCTTAAAATAACTGAGGAGAAGGTGGTGCCTTTGTAATTACATTTGCAAATGGTTAGACCTTCAAGTCTTCTCGGACAAGGACTTAAAACCGTAGGCCCTGTCTCCCAACCATTCCTAGCCAACAGTAAATGGGGGACATAAAAGAACCTGTTGAATTATTCGTATAAGAGTAGGGGATTGTCTCCCGGTTCAACAGCCTATCCCAATCTGGAGGCATTAATACTAACTTACTAACAAATCACTCATGATTGTAAGCTGCACGGCTGCTACTAGCGCCTAAATACGCAGCCCGTAAAGTCCTCCACAGATCATGATTGTGAAGCGCATTGAGACCATGTAAAATGCGCTATATAAGAACCCCGTTATTATTATTATTATTATTATCAAATATTCATGCGGCTCACCAGAAGACTTGTCAACATCTAGTGGCAGTAAGTTGGAGCGTATCACGATAGAGTCAATTCCTGAGGTGATTATTTCTATCATAGTTTATGTAGCGCTTGGTGGCATATGGGGTGGCGCTGGCGTTTAAGTTAGACTCAGTATTCTCTGGTTGCGTTCGCGCAGGAGTACGGAGATGAGTAAATTGGTGATGCTTGGATTGATACACTCCTTGTGGTTAACGTCGAACTTGGCTCGTTAATCTTCGGCTCTGTTTGTCCGGAAACTTGAACGGTCTGCGACGATGCGCTTCCTGCGTTTAATGCTGAGTGCTCAACTCTCTTAGTTTGCAGTGTTTCCAACTCGTACTCGGATTTATTATCGGGTGATTGCTCTTCTTGCTTGGTTTCGTTGATGTTTGTAGTCGTGTCACGTGACTCTTCTTGTTCCGGTCCGGTCTTCACTGCGCTCTTACTGCCCTGCTGGTCCTTTTCTTCGTCGTCACTCTGCCGTGTAGAAGTCTTCTTTAGTTCTCGCTAATTCGGCAGCATCTTCGGCGTCAGCTATCTTGTTTTCTAACCTCAGCTGTTCTTCCTTCATCCTCCTTACCTTGCTTGCTCTCAACTGCTTCAGTCTCTTTTCAGCCAAGATCCTCTCTAGCCTTGAATTTTCTCTCGCATTTGAACTAGCTCTTGAGAAATTAGATCGTATTGAAAATCCAGAACCAACACTAAGCTCATCGTCGTCCACTTCTTTTAATTTACACATTGGGATTCCTGTCTCGTCCAATAACGTTCTTGAAATTCCTGAAGCCCCGTGCATTGAAATTACTTCTTTGCCTTCTGTATTCAACAAATAATCATCTATTGACCTTATAAAATGCTGATATTTCCTTTTCGTCAGTCAATTGTTCGAGTATTTTATAGTGAATTTCTGACGGTCTTTCTCGCTGCGAACTTCGCTAGTGTACTCATAATCCTTGAAAAAATCCTCAAGTCGTCTATAAATCTTTGTTATCTCACTGAGAAGGCCACTTCTGCTCTTCTTAAGAGCGAAAATCTTTTCAGAAACCTCTGAGGCGTTGATATTCTTCGTCGAACGACATATTGGCATTTCACATCCACAACAAATTAACCTTGAGCGAAGGAATCTCCAACCAAAACACGGCAAAACCCTGTCCTGATTCCACACGAATCTTGACCACGGTATCCTTGAGTACTTACACGAATTTTTGAAAAAATGTGGTTACAGTAATCAACTTTATTCCAAGAAAAAGAAAAACTAAAAAATTCGTGGTATCCTAGCCCGTCTCGTCCCACGAGCCGCTCTTACAACACAATTATCATACATGATTTCCGCATACATTATAAAGCGCGCGAAAATTACAACGAAGACACGACACTTGGTGGATGTAAATCAGAAATTTTCATGGCGACGAGGTAGGTCTTGGTGGATGTCAATCAGTGTTGTCATGGTGAAGAGGTAGGTGTTGGTGGATGTCAATCAGTGTTGTCATAGTGACGAGGTAGGTCTTGGTGGATGTCAATCAGTGTTGTCATATCACCTCTCTTATTCCTGTCTTCTCACCCAATATCACTTCTGAGCCAGATCAAAGTTTCCATCTAAGTCCAGTCGATGAAACATTTGTTCTCAATCAATTAAAATCTCTCAAGACCAACAAGTCGATTGGATTGCACAACATCAGTGCTCGCCTTCTCAAGGATTCTGCAGATGTGATCGCTCAACCAGTTACTAATCTACTGAACTTATCTATCAAGCTCCACTCGTTTCCTTGTATTTGGAAATGTGCTAGAGTCATAGCCCTGTTTAAAACTGGGGATAGAGCTGATGCCACCAACTATCGACCCATCTCTATTCTTCCGACTTTGAGTAAAATCCTCGAAAGAGCTGTCCACCTGCAACTCTACGAACATCTGAGTACAAACAATCTACTTTCTGACAAGCAGTTTTGCTTTCGACCTAAACGTTCAACATCAACTGCATTAGCCAGCCTTGCAGATGACATTCTACGTAACATGGATAACGGTAAACTATGTGGAGCTGTCTTCTTGGATCTGTCAAAAGCCTTTGACACAGTAAACCACACGATTCTAATGAATAAACTATCTTCAGCTGGTGTTCGTGACAACGATCTCAAATGGTTTGACTCTTACTTGTCAACAAGATGCTTACGCACTACTTGTGGCTTAGAAGTATCACAGCCATTACCATGCAACATTGGTGTACCTCAAGGAAGTATCCTTGGGCCTCTTCTGTTCATCATCTACATCAACGATATTCCTAATGTTGTCCGCCATTCTAAAGTATCCCTATACGCTGATGATACAGTCTTGTACTATTTCTCCTCCTCAGTTCCTGACATAGAAAGTAAGCTTAATGAAGATCTCAAGCTGGTTGGTGATTGGTTTAAGATCAATCATTTGACCCTGAATGCAACCACAACTAAAGCCATGCTGTTTGGAAGCAAGAGAAAGACCAACATCTCCACCATCTCCATACAGGTCCACCTCAAAGACATCGAGAGAGTTCAAGAATTCAAGTACCTTGGTGTGGTCTTTTCCAGCAATATGTCTTGGTCTGCTCATGATGAAAAACAGATGACCAAAATCAACAAACGCCTTGGTCTCCTGAAGCGAATCAAACATCTTTTGCCTAAATTCGCTAGACTCTTGTATTTCAACAGCTTGGTCCTACCGCCTTTTGATTATGGTGATATTGTTTGGGGAGATAGAGATAATATCACGCTTATGGAATCTCTTCAAACCCTGCACAATAAAGCGGCCAAGATCATCCTGGATCGTCCTCCATACTCCTCAGCATCTGATGCTCGGAAAGAACTTAATTGGATGGAACTTAGTAAGCGCAGATACTACCATCGATGTTTACATATATTCAAATGTAAAAACAGATTATTATCATCAAATCTAAAGCTGAATAAGCTCAATGAGCATGGCTACAACAAGAGGCATGGAAGCGAGTTTCGCTTACCACGACCCAAAACTAACTGGGGAAAACAAACAATGCAGTTTCAAGCCATGAAAGAATGGAACAATCCGAGTGACACTCTTAAACAGTGTTCTAATATTAACCATTTTAAATCGAATTTCTTTTTAACCTGTAAACCTAAATAATCTGAACTTTTCATCTTTTACAATTTTACATACTAGTAATAATGATGTTGACTTTTCAGTAACGAGCTGGTTTCGATATTCAACCTCCAAATTCTCTTTTTCCATATTATTGTAGAAATATCTTATTTATCAGGACCTTCTCGAAAATCACATTTATAAGTGAAGAAGCTTCCTGTTAAAATATGAATGTAAATAAATAAATAAATAGTGACGAGGTAGGTCTTGGTGGATGTCAAACAGTGTTGTCATAGTGACGAGATAGGTCTTGGTGGATGTCAATCAGTCTTGTCATAGTGACGAGGTAGGTCTTGGTGGATGTCAATCAGTGTTGTCATAGTGACGAGGTAGGTCTTGGTGGATGTCAACCAATATTGTCATAGTGACGAGGTAGGTCTTTGTGGATGTCAATCAGTGTTGTAATAGTGACGAGATAGGTCTTGGTGGATGTCAACCAATATTGTCATAGTGACGAGGTAGGTCTTGGTGGATGTCAATCAGTGTTGTCATAGTGACGAGATAGGTCTTGGTGGATGTCAATCAGTATTGTCATAGTGACGAGGTAGGTCTTGGTGGATGTCAATCAGTCTTGTCATAGTGACGAGGTAGGTCTTGGTGGATGTCAATCAGTGTTGTCATGGTATTTTCTTAAAACACGAAATTTTCAAGGTAAATGTCTTTGGTATGTACTGCAAAAGTTGTTTGACGTCCATCTAAACCTACTTCATCCTGATGATTCCACGAATGCTAGTGAGACTAGGCAGGTATAAAAGTTGGATCGGATCGGAATATTTGAATTTCATTTGAATTATTGAAATATTTGCGAATGTTTGATTTTATAGCCTACACTTTGAGAATATTTGATTTGATAGCCTACATACCTTTCTCAAGACACGTTCGTGCTCTTTTTTAACGGTGAACCATCCATATCATTAACGAAAAACAGTGAAAAGTCCAAAAATCATCCCAAAGTGCTGCCGCCATTTTGATTTTCGAGTGCCAGTCTTCTCAGAACGTACAGCGCACAGGGTGACCGCACATTTTCGAATCATTTAGCAGGAAAAAAGGAATAAAAAGTTTCTGTCATTTGATTGTTCAAGGGCTTTTGAGTACGTATCACACCATGTAGTTTCTGAGAAACTTAAGATTGTTCCAGGTATTAATCCTTATCAGTAAAACCCCTCTATACCGGACAGTGCTGGGACCGATAAAAAATTCCGGTTTAGCGAGGGTTCCGGTATACTGAGGTTTTTGCAAATTACTTTTGTTTTTGATTTGAATAGGTGCGATATCACATCTGTTGAAAATATGTTTTTGTCTAAACGTTTGGCGTCAGTATAAACAAACACGTAAACGAAAGTTGAATTAAAAATATCAACAATAAGATCAAAAACTAAGCAAACTCTTTACTTTTTTTTCAAAAGAACGAGAAAAAACATTCTAAATACGTTCTGAACAAAATCCCCGGCAAAATGGACTGGGAATTGACCCCAAAGCCATGTGACATGGAAAAAAATGGCGGCCGCAGCTTCGCGAACCATTCGATCTTTAGTATTTCTCAACACTATTCAACCTTCGTTATGCATTCTGTTTGAACATTTATACATTGAAAACAATTAATTAGTCTTTATATGTGTATTTGTGAACAAGATTTACTACAGTATTTAAAGAATATTTTCGATGATTTTGTGAGTTTAGAAGTTGTCCCTGTAGACTCAATTTATACGCCCGCAAATACGCTAGTGACGGTAGTTCCGAAACAAAGGTACGTTCTTCCGGACTAGCGGGGTTGAATTCTATTGTCAAATAGCGTTTGGTACCGAAATTATCGTCCGGTTTCCGGAATAGAGAGGTTCCGGTTTAGTGAGGTTTATTTTACAAAAGATATATGGGAAAAGTTTCCGGACCAAAACTTTTGTCCGGTTTAGAGAGAATTCCGGTATACTGAGGGTCCGGTATAGAGGGGTTTCACTGTATAATTAACTGGGTAATTGATTTTTTGAAAGACCGTAGTCAAAGAGTATGCACAGATAATTTATGTACTCCCTTGGTACCCATTAACTGCGGAGTGCCACAAGGTACAGTGATTGGACCGGCACTCTTTACCATCATGGTTAATAATATTAGACTGGTTTCTACCAATACTTTAATGATAAAATATGTTGATGATATAATATGTAGTATACCAGCAGTATCTGGTGATACCAGTATTCCTGATACCTTAGGCTGCGTCTTTAATGTATGACCGAGAGGGGGGGGAATGGGGGCAGGTGAAAATTTGAAATGTCCAGAATAATTCTTAACACTCCCCCTTAACGTTATGCAAAAAAATACGATCCCCCCTAAGCAAGGCTATTAGCTTCTTCCAAAAATTGTGCATCTCCCCATTTTTCTGATAAAAAATTTTTGCCCATCCCCGTGTTTAGTAAACATTAGGGTGTGGCACATTTTAAGGCTAAGAATCGTACCCAGTCACTTCTATCACTCTCACTGTTACTGCACTGTGGTTGATGGGAAAGATTTAGTGAGTTCGCAGTGAATCAACTGCATCCCAAAAGCCTTTACATGCATTCATCCCCTTCCCATATTCCACTGTGAATAGAAGGAATAAATTCAAGTGAATAGAAGGAATTTCAAGTCTGGTTTTTAGACTTCTTAGTGCGAATAAAATATTTTTTTACCGTTGCTATGTCCCACGAGCTCAACAATTTAGCTAGAATATCTCACAATTTATAACTCTGATTGCAGAAGATTGATGATAAATTGCTTCAATAGACTTTATTCGTGGTGTGACAATATTTTCCCAATTCAGCGTGACAAACCTCCAGGGGATTTATTTACTTTTGTTTTTACTCTTCAATAAAGTCATCACTATCCCAAAGGATACGAAAGGAATAACGATGATATCCCGACAAATTTCAAAACAATATTTCTTCATTCCCCCAGAGGTTTGTTACGCTGAATTGGGAAAACATTGTCACACCACGAATAAGGTCTATTGTTTACTGTCCTGTGAAACTAAAAGACAAGAATGCTTCATAATCCTTGGGACAAGATTTGAATTCCACTGGGAAAACTGCTGCAATGGTGATTGGCTCGCTATTGTCTGAGTCAGTGACTACAATCAATAGACTATTTACATCGGATGTCCTCGTCAAATTACTCACTTCCTTTCATAATAATAAAACACATATCACACATTACATCAACTGATAATATTTTTAATCATTAAACTAAATATGGGTTATTTACAAACCAATTACTTTTCCCTTTGCTAATAAATATTTACAACAAGATTGGCATTACTACATCAAGTCTACAATATTACTTCGTCTAGTATACAATAGCTTAGCCTCGGTAGCAGCACTTAAATAAAAGTGCCTGCCACGCTATGAAGGTGAGACAAAGCTGAATAGGTATGACTTACCCTAATATCACAATATTAGCACTAACACTAATATCACAGTATCTCATTGTACATAATGGTACAATCTAAACTAGGTCTATTTACATCTCCATCAAAATGTTATCAGGGTTATCTTAACATTCAGTCTTGATACAAATAACATTTTAAATTGCTAATAAATGTAGAGAATTAGGTGATAGACAGCTGGAAAACATTTAATTTATGAAATTTTGACTCATCACAATAACAAAAGAAAAAAAATTAATATTTGATATATATTTGTAAAAACTCTAGATGCATCTAATTTTCAAATTTTCTACGTGCTTGCTAAAAATAATATTCACACTTCCATGTAAAGAGAATTAGCTGATACACACCTAAAAAAACATTACTTTTTTTAATTTTAACTTATCAAAATGATAAAAGAAAAAACCTTAATATTCAATTTTATCTGGAAAAATTCTTACTACAAATAATTTTCAGATTTCTACGTGGAAAGAATTAGCTGACAAAGAATTACTTAACTATTATTTAATTTTAATCCTTTTTTGTTTCATCCACGTTTTTTTTTATTTTCATAATATTTAATTATTTTTTTGACTCATGAAAATGATAAAAGAAACAAATTTCTCTGTAATGATTTGGAAAAACAAAGAGAATCTACAAAACTAAGTAATACTAATTTCAAGTTTACTCATCAATAATGAGGGCAAAATCAATGTTTTACTCAAAGTTTTCATGGAAAACATAATGGAAGAGTTATTAGGGTTATACTGTACTGTATGAGAGGGATAGAAGTGTAAAGAAGTGTTGAATGGTTGATATCTATTACCAATAAACAGTAACTTTATTACCCAAACATTCTAGCACAAACACTCGACCATCAGCTATAACTACTACATCAACAGGATTATCCATCTGACCAACACCTGAACCACGGCTACCAAATGACCTTATAAACTGACCTTCTTGTGTGAAAAGTTGAACACGGTGATTATCAGCATCACAGACAAGAATCATGTCTGGACCATAAACAGCCAGTCCACATACACCATTAACCTGACCGTCTCTTTCTCCCTTTTGTCCAAACTTGTACAAGAAAACTCCATTCACATCAAAAACACGAACATAGTTTATTTTCCAATGAGATACAAAGTATTTCCCGTTACCATAGGTGATGTTCAGAGGCTGTTCATTATTATCAGGCATATCAAACTCATGAACTAAATTTCCTTGTTTACTGAACACCTTGATACTTGGTTTGATACCCAGCTCTTGTTTTCCCCAACAGCACACTGCGATGTTTTTATCATCGTTAACACACATTCCACGCGGTGCAAACCATTGGTCATGTCTGTAGATGGTTCTTACATAAGTACCGTTCAAGTCAAACTCTTGTATCCTGCCTTTACCATGTGGACCATCACTGACAATTATTCTGTCTTCATTAAACACCACTCCACGTGGACGATACAGTTGACCTTCTCCTGTTTCTTTTTTGCCAAACTCTCTTAATTAGTTTCCATCAAGACTGAATATTTGAATACGGTGATTAAAATAATCAGCAATGGCTATCTCCCATTACGAGAGACGAGTTCTTGATCCTTTCTCCTCCAATATTCACCTGAATTTCGTGCCGTCCATTTTTTTGTGGCTTAAAACTCACACGGTATTTTCCAGTTTGCTCTTCAGACACTTTCTTTTCCACCTCGTTGCCCTCCACATCTTTGATTCTAACATCAATAGACTCGATTCTTGTGGGACACACTTCTCCTTCTGTATTCCTGGTGATTATCTTACACTCGTTGATAAAACCAAGACGAACTTTCTTGACTGATTCAATTGTGGATCGAGCAGGGTCCGTCACGTTCTTCACAATCCTGCCGATGTCTAGCAGTGATTGCATGACTTGCTCTGTCACGGAGTAACGTATTGTCACGTTACGCTGAATTGGCTGACGGCACAAGATTGAAGGAGCTTCTGATAACATTTGACTTCTTTCTACAATCATTTGCTTACTTTCTATTTCCTCATATGCTACATCTCTCTCCAACAGTGCTCGGCAACGTTTCACAAATTCATCTGAATCTTTTATTCTTGTTTGAATAGCCGTTTGTTCTTCATGATTTGCTGTTGTTAGTTCCTGGAGCGTCTGCTGTAGTTCCTCCTTCTTCGCTATTCCGTGTTCTCTGGCCATGTTGCAAATCATTTGAACTACATCATCGACATCTCTCTTTGCCACATCAATCTCTCTTTCAATTCTCTCTATGTTTTCTTTAGATTGTTGTAATTCTTGTTGGTCGTTTTGTCTCCGTTGCTCGACTCGATTCATCGCTCCTTCGATCAGTTTCCTCGAGTCCTGTCCAGCATCTTCTAAGCTCTGCAGTTGGTGGTTTAGATGATTCAAAATAGCGCATTTTTGGCATACGCAGAGTCTACATGTGTCCTCTTGACAATAGTATTCAAGCTTCTTTTTCTCGTGTAGCTTACACAGCATCTGGTTTTTGATGAAACTGTTTACATTTTCCTCCTTAAATTGATCGAGCATTATTGGTTGGTGTTCATCTTGTATTTTTTTCAATAACCGATGGGCGTTGCAGCAATCCTCACATATCAAGCCATTACACTGCTGACAAAACGCCACCAAGACTCGCGGTTGTTCACAGCTCACACAATGGGGCAAAACTGGTTGATTAGCTTGGCTTTTCATCCCATGAAGCAAGTCCAGAAGAGAATCCAAGTAGAACGAAGAAGGTAGCTTCGAAGGATCGCCGTCTGGCACAACTATCGTCGTCTTACACATCGGGCAGTCCATTCGATTGCCTCCTCGATTCCCACTTGTGTGATACCACTGAGCGATGCATCTTGTACAGTAGCTATGAAGACAGGAAAGAGTTTTGGGCTGAGTGAATACATCTAGACAAAGAGAGCAGGTCAGTTGTTCTTCGAAGTTGTCTGTGATGTCTTTGAGCGATTTGAGTGCAGCCATTTTCACAGGGATGCGGAAAAGGAATGCAGTGAGTCAGATTTCTTGGAACTAGAATGTGTCAAAGGAGTCACGTGAACACCCTGTGGAGAATGCGTCTAGGCACGACGCCTGTGATGACATCAATCTTGGAGATTCTTGACCTGATCTTCACTAGAGTGAATCAAATGGATCGACTGGGTTTTGTTTGTGACGATCAAATCGGAATATTTTGTCAGAAAGAATGTAAACAATCCAAAGCAATTAGTTCATGTGATCGAAACCTTTTCTTTCTAGACTCGGGAAAAGCTTTATTGGGCTCAAAGCTTTTGTGTCACCATTCAGTACTAGTCCTTTTGAGAAATGGATAATAGGGAATGGATTTTAAATTTGTGTTTTGAAAATGGCCAGCATTTAGTATTACTAGTTACAACAAAAACACTCAAATACCTTACCTGACGTCATCATCATTAACATATTGGAAGTATAAACCTTCATAACTTAGAGTCGCATCACTCAAATCAAGAAATTTTTTACCAAACAACTATTTACTTAATGCAGAACCAGTACTGAAAGTATTGTCGAAGGGTTCATTTGCACTTTAACCATTACACAACTCTTGAGCAATCAAAACATGCTTCAAGAGTGCCAATATTGCCCAACATTCCCCAAATACCTTCAACATAAAAAATACACTATTAAGCATTAATGATTGTTAATATTAATGAGCTGTAGTTATTGCTGATGGCTGATATCCTTCCGACTTTAAATAGGTATTGCCACACTGCTTTAAACCATATTTATTACCCATTGAAAATAAAATGTTAAAAAGAAAAAGTCTAGTCTATTCGGTACATTGTTATCACGGCTATTGTTATGCTGATTCATCTGGAACCGTGGTCCAGTGGATAAATCGTTGTCATTCAAGATACTGAGTCAAGCTCGTCTAATTAAGGAGGGTTAGCACTTGGATGGGTGAGCTAAACATTATAGTACTCACTCTTTTGCTCCTTTTACCAGACCCTTTTCTTTTTGCTTTTAAAAATAATAGAATATTGAATATGTGCTTAGTAAACATTAGAGTGTGGCACATTTCAAAGCTAAGATTCAAAATCGTACCCAGTCACTTCTTTCACCCTCACTGTTGTTGCGCTGTGGTTGATGGGAAGGATTTAGTGAGTCCGCAGTGAATCAACTGCATCCCAAAAGCCTTTACATGCATTCATCCCCTTCCCATATTCCATTGTGAATAGAAGGAATAAATTCAAATGAACAGAAGGAATTTCAAGTCTGGTTTTTAGACTTCTTAGTGTGAATAGAATATTTATTAATTATAATAATATGTAATTATTTGCCTAAAGAATTCATGGTTCTGACTCCCCCCTAGTTACCGTTGCTATGTCCCACAAGCTCAACAAATTAGCTAGAATATCTCACAATTATTATTTTTTTAAAACTTTGATCACAGAAAATTCACCATAAATTGTTTCCATTGTTTACTGTCCTGTGAAACTAAAAGACAACAATGATTTATAATCCTATTCTTTGCAGCAGACATTGTGTATTTGTATGTGGGACAAAATTTTAATTCCACTGGTAAAACTGCTGGAACAGTGATTGGCTCGCTATTGTCTGAGTCACTACCATCAATAGACTATTTACATCAGACGTTCTTGTCAAAGTGACTCACTTCCTTTCAGTCATCATTTTCTTCCACTACTGTTATCCTACTTATGGAGTTGATGATTTAAGTTTGAATTTCCACAACATTTCTTACTTCATTAGTTCATACACCTTGAAGAAATATTATATTGTATCCTTTGAACAAGAATGAATTAGTAAAAATAAATTTGATGATATTAAATACTTTTGGTAAAATGTCTTGTCTTTTGAGTGTCCACCTGATTAGTTGTGCTTGTTAATGATGATGTCACCAGTTAACATGTGGGGGATGGGGTGGGGACCACATGGGAGTGACCACTTGATGAGCTATGCTTGTTAATGATGATGTCATCAGTTAACATGTGGGGGTGGGGTGGGGACCACATGGGAGTGACCAATTGATGAGCTGTGCTTGTTAATGATCATGGCACCAGTTAACATGTTTGGGGTGGGGTGAAGATGTTTTTGACTGTTGTGAGAGAGAGCAGTATGGCAAGCAAAGGTTGTTACTCTTGTCTTACTATACTTTCATTGATAAAATCAAGAGAGCAGAAATAATAGAGCGAAGCTTCTCATTGTGAGCTCACCATGTAAATTCCTGCTTGTGCTATTTTTAGTAACCGGATGCAGTTTCTGTTCATGCTCTTTCTGTTTATTGTTTTAATCACCAAAAACGAAACGGAAATAGCGTGCAAGCAAGTTGATGACGCACGGGAGTAGGGTAAGGCGAAATTTAAACTTCAATGTTCCGGTTACTAAAAATAGCCCAATCGCAAATTTACATGGCATGCGCTTCAATATAACAAGTTTCCCTCTCTTATTTATGCTCTCTTGATAAAATGTACTAATGATAAATAATATAATATAATAAAACAATATAAAACACATACCACACATTACATCGACTAATAATATTTTTAATCCCTAAACTAAATATGGGTTATTCACAAACCAATTACTTTTCCCTTTGCTAATAAATATTTACAACAAGATTGCCATTACTTCATCAAGTCTACAATATTACTTCATCTAGTATACAATAGCTTAGCCTGCGTAGCGGCACTTAAAATAAAAGTGCCTGCCACGCTATGAAGGTGAGACAAAGCTGAATAGCTATAGCTTACCCTAAAATCACAGTATTAGCACTAACACTAATATCACAGTATCTCATTGAACATAATGGTACAATCTAAACTAGGTCTATTTACATATCCATCAAAATGTTATCAGGGTTATCTTAACATTCAGTCTTGATACAAATAACATTTTAAATTGCTAATAAATGTAGAGAATTAGGTGATAGACAGCTGGAAAACATTTAATTTATGAAATTTTAACTCATCACAATAACAAAGAAAAAAAATTAATATTTGATATATATTTGTAAAAACTCTAGATGCATCTAATTTTCAAATTTTCTACGTGCTTGCTAAAAATAATATTCACACTTCCATGTAAAGAGAATTAGCTGATACACACCTGAAAAACATTACTTTTTTAAATTTCAACTTATCAAAATAATAAAACAAAAATACTTAATATTTAATTTTATCTGGAAAAATTCTTACTGCAAATAATTTTCAAATTTCTACGTGGAAAGAATTAGCTGACAAAGAATTACTTAACTATTATTTAATTTTAATCCTTTTTTGTTTCATCCACGTTTTTTTTATTTTCATAATATTTAATTATTTTTTGACTCATGAAAATGATAAAAGAAACAAATTTCTCTGTAATGATTTGCAAAAACAAAAAGAATCTACAAACTAAGTAATACTAATTTCAAGTTTACTCATCAATAATGAGGGCAAAATCAATGTTTATCTCAAAGTTTTCATGGAAAACATAATGGAAGAGTTATTAGGGTTATACTGTACTGTATGAGAGGGATAGAAGTGTAAAGAAAAGTGTTGAATGGTTGATATCTATTAACAATAAACAGAAACTCTTTTACCCCAACATTCTAGCACAAACACTCGACCATCAGCTATAACTACTACATCAACAGGATTATCCATCTGACCAACACCTGAACCACGGCTACCAAATGACCTTATAAACTGACCTTCTTGTGTGAAAAGTTGAACACGGTGATTCTTACCATCACAGACAAGAATCATGTCTGGACCATAAACAGCCAGTCCACATACACCATTAACCTGACCGTCTCTTTCTCCCTTTTGTCCAAACTTGTACAAGAAAACTCCATTCACATCAAAAACATGAACATAGTTTCTGTCAAAATAAGATACAAAGTATTTCCCGTTACCATAGGTGATGTACCAAGGCTTTTCATTATTATCAGACATATCAAACTCATGAACTAAATCTCCTTGTTTACTGAACACCTTGATACTTGGTTTGATACCCAGTTCTTGTTTTCCCTCACAGCACACTGCGATGTTTTTATCATCGTTAACACACATTCCACGCGGTGCAAACCATTGGTCACGTCTGTAGATGGTTCTTACATAAGTACCGTTCAAGTCAAACTCTTGTATCCTGCCTTTACCATCTAGACCATCACTGATAATTATCCTGTCTTCATTAAACACCACTCCACATGGATAATACAGTTGACCTTCTCCTGTTTCTTTCCTGCCAAACTCTCTTAAATAGTTTCCATCAAGACTGAATATTGGAATACGGTGATTAATCCACTCAGCAATGGCTATCTCTCCATTATCACTCACTGCTATCGAACACGGATAATTCAACTGTCCTCTACCACTTCCTTTTCCTCCAAAGGTTTTCACAGGTTTGAACAACTCCTTCACATCGAGTATCTCTACATTCTGAGACGAGTTCTTGATCCTTTCTCCTCCAATATTCACCTGAATTTCGTGCCGTCCATTTTTTTGTGGCATAAAATTCACACGGTATTTTCCAGTTTGCTCTTCAGACACTTTCTTTTCCACCTCGTTGCCCTCCACATCTTTGATTCTAACATCAATAGACTCGATTCTTGTGGGACACACTTCTCCTTCTGTATTCCTGGTGATTATCTTGCACTCGTTGATAAAACCAAGACGAACTTTCTTGACTGATTCAATTGTGGATCGAGCAGGGTCCGTCACATTCTTCACAATCCTGCCGATGTCTAGCAGTGATTGCATGACTTGCTCTGTCACGGAGTAACGTATTGTCATGTCACGCTGGATTGGCTGAAGGCACAAGATCGAAGAAGCTTCTGATAACATTTGACTTCTTCCTAGAATCATTTGCTTACTTTCTATTTCCTCGTATGCTACATCTCTCTCCAACAGTGCTCGGCAACGTTTCACAAATTCATCTGAATCTTTTATTCTTGTTTGAATAGCCGTTTGTTCTTCGTTATTTGCTGTTGTTAGTTCCTGGAGCGTCAGCTTCAGTTCCTCCTTCTTAGCTATTCCGTGTTCTCTGGCCATCTTGCAAATCATTGCAACTACATCATCGACATCTCTCTTTGCCTTGGCAATCTCTCTTTCGATTCTCTCTATGTTTTCTTTAGATTTTTTTAATTCTTGTTGTTCGTTTTGTTTCCGTTGCTCGACTCGATTCATCGCTCCTTCGATCAATTTCCTTGAGTCCTGTCCAGCGTCTTCTAAGCTCTGCAGTTGATGGTTTAGATGATTCAAAATAGCGCATTTTTGGCATACGCTGAGTCTACATGTGTCCTCTTGACAATAGTATTCAAGCTTCTTTTTCTCGTGTAGCTTACACAGCATCTGGTTTTTGATGAAACTGTTTACATTTTCCTCCTTAAATTGATCGAGCATTATTGGTTGGTGTTCATCTTGTATTTTTTTCAATAACCGATGGGCGTTGCAGCAATCCTCACATATCAAGCCATTACACTGCTGACAAAACGCCACCAAGACTCGCGGTTGTTCACAGCTCACACAATGGGGCAAAACTGGTTGATTAGCTTGGCTTTTCATCCCATGAAGCAAGTCCAGAAGAGAATCCAAGTAGAACGAAGAAGGTAGCTTCGAAGGATCGCCGTCTGGCACAACTATCGTCGTCTTACACATCGGGCAGTCCATTCGATTGCCTCCTCGATTCCCGCTTGTGTGATACCACTGAGCGATGCATCTTGTACAGTAGCTATGAAGACAGGAAAGAGTTTTGGGCTGAGTGAATACATCTAGACAAAGAGAGCAGGTCAGTTGTTCTTCGAAGGTATCTGTGATGTCTTTGAGCGATTTGAGTGCAGCCATTTTCACAGGGATGCGGAAAAGGTATGCAGTGAGTCAGATTTCTTGGAACTAGAATGTGATATTCAAAGGAGTCACGTGAACACCCTGTGGAGAATGCGTCTAGGCACGACGCCTGTGATGACATCAATCTTGGAGATGCTTGACCTGACCTTCACTAGAGTCAATCAAATGGATCGACTGGGTTTTGTTTGTGACGATCAAATCGGAATATTTTGTCAGAAAGAATGTAAACAATCCAAAGCAATTAGTTCATGTGATCGAAACCTTTTCTTTCTAGATTCGGGAAAAGCTTTATTGGGCTCAAAGCTTTTGTGTCACCATTCAGTACTAGTCCTTTTGAGAAATGGATAATAGGGAATGGATTTTAAATTTGTGTTTTGAAAATGGCTAGCATTTAGTATTACTAGTTACAACAAAAACACTCAAATACCTTACCTGACGTCATCATCATTAACATATTGGAAGTATAAACCTTCATAACTTAGAGTCGCATCACTCAAATCAAGAAATTTTTTTACCAATCAACAACTATTTACTTAATGCAGAACCAGTACTGAAAGTATTGTCGAAGGGTTCATTTGCACTTTAACCATTACACAACTCTTGAGCAATCAAAACACGCTTCAAGAGTGCCAATATTGCCCAACATTCCCCAAATACCTTCTACATAAAAAATTACACTATTAAGCATTAATGATTGTTAATATTATGAGCTGTAGTCATTGCTGATGGTTGATATCCTTCCGACTTTAAATAGGTATCGTCACACTGCTTTAAACCATATTTATTACCCATTGAAAATAAAATGTTAAAAAGAAAAAGTCTAGTCTATTCGGTGCATTGTTTTCACGGCTATTGTTATGCTGATTCACCTGGAACCGTGGTCCAGTGGATAAATAGTTGTCATTCAAGATACTGAGTCAAGCTCGTCTAATTAAGGAGGGTTAGCACTTGGATGAGTGAGCTAAACATTATAGTACTAACTCCTTTGCTGCTTTTACCCGACCTTTTTTCTTTTTTTTTTTTTTTTTTTTGCTTTTAAAAATAATAGAATATAGAATAGTTGTTGAGTAAACATTAGAGGGTGGCACATTTCAAAGCTAAGATTCAAAATCGTACCCAGTCACTTCTTTCACCCTCACTGTTGTTGCGCTGTGGTTGATGGGAAGGATTTAGTGAGTCCGCAGTGAATCAGCTGCATCCCAAAAGCCTTTACATGCATTCATCCCCTTCCCATATTCCATTGTGAATAGAAGGAATATATTCAAGTGAATAGAAGGTGTCGTGACAGATCACACACAATATGTTGTTGTTTTCTCGATTTATTTGAGACACAGTTTGATCACATACTCTCCTCTCTCCGCGTTGCATCTGACTCTCTCACAACACTCACACACCCCTAAAATCTCCTCTCAAGTTTCAATACTCTCAGATTACATAATGATTACATAACTCGCTACTGACACTCACGACACTCTCCCCCTATTTGATCCTGAAAGGAACAAATATAACGTTAATTAACAATATCTTGTAAAATTAATATAAATGGTCAAATGCTAAATGTTCAAGAGAATTATAAGTTCAATGTCCAAGTTCGATTATAAGTTTTGTTCTTCTGCTTGCACGATTTCCTTGACTCGTTGTCTTGCTACTTGAGCGGCCGTTCTTGGGCGAAACTCTCTAGCTATAGGGTTCAACCGCAATGGAGTGCTTGGTTGTCTATCACAAGACAACTCCATGGGGCACAGCTGCTGAGGCGCTCGCTCGAGGTACGATTTTCCCGCTCTCAGCCTCACCGCTCTTACTACTCCATCTCTACCCTTGATCAGCTTCTCAACGATACCTATGCTCCACCTGCCCCGATTCCGCTCGTCACCTTGGATTAACACCACGTCTCCGATCTTTAGTCGTAGCTCCTTGGAATTGTGCTTGAGATTATGTCGTTCCCTCAAACATCGTACGTACTCCTTGGTCCAGCGTGACCACAGAACATCCTTGCATCGGCGTAGGTACTTTGCTCGTTTTCTTAAATCTATGCTTTCGACTGACTCAGCTTCCACCTCTGGGATGAAGTTGGGCTGCCCACATATCATCAAGTTTGGTGTTAATACAGGCAGCTGCACGTCATCTTCGACGTACGCAAGGGGCCGGTTGTTGATCGCTATCTCTACATCTAACATCACTTCTTCCAGCTCTTTCCACTTAAGGACTGCTCTTCCCACTGCCTTATACAATGCTTGTTTAACGATGCCCACTAACCTCTCAAACTGCCCACCCCACCATGGGGCTCTACTTAGGTTGAACTGCCACACTATGGATTGATGTGCTAGGTAGTTTTGGGCCTTCTCATCTTCCATGATTTTTCGCAGCCACCGCTCCGCTCCGACAAAACTCCTCCCATTATCTGAGTATATCTTGCAGGGTCTTCCTCGACGAGCTATGAACCGCTTCAAAGCTGTGATGAATCCCTCTGTACTCTGGTCGGACAGCAACTCGATATGTACGGCTCTTGTTAGACTGCAGGTGAAAAGAAGGATATACGCCTTACCCTCCCTCTTAGTTGTCATCTTGTACATTATGGGTCCAGCGTAGTCCACGCCCACCGTTTGGAATGGAACTGATCCCTCTGTTCGGTCTGTTGGTAGGTTTCCAGGTGGGGGCCTCTGGAATGCTGTTGTGTGGAACCTTTTACAACCATAGCACTTGTTTACTACTCCTTTTGTCAGGTACCTCAGCTGTGGAATCCAGTAAGTTTGTCTAACAAATGACATAGTTAGACCCACTCCCCCATGCAGGGTCAGGAGATGGGCATCTTGGACCATCCTTTCTGCCAACAGTGTCCTTGGGGGAATGTAGGTTGGATAGCTTCCCTGGATTCTTCCTCGGCATTCGTAGACCCCGTCCGGGTTCTTTTGTAGGTTGAGCCGAAGTTGGTCTTCCTTGAACCTTTCCGTTTGGCTGTACCTTTCTTGTTCTCTCCTTATCCATCATTTGACTTGAAACTGTGTTTCTTTAGCTTTCAGAGGCCCAGACACTCGCTCGGTTCTTTCCAGACGACTGTTCTTCGCGAACCGCCGAATCCAAGTGGTTATACGGACGGCCTTCCAATAGGAATGTTTCTTTAACATTTCGTCCATCTCGTCCTCGGTGACGACAGCTGCTCCAAACACTTCTCTCGTCTGCTTTGACTCAGTCTCAGTTTCCTCGCTTGGTTCTAGAGTTTTGTCCTCAGGCCACTGATCTTTCTGAGTTAACCAGTCTGGTCCCTTCTTCCACGTTGGGTCAAGTCTTTCAGGACTGCATCCACGGCTTCCAATATCGGCTGGGTTGTCTTCGGTACCAACATGTCTCCAAGTGATGTAGCACTTAGCGTTTATCTTGTTGACTCTGTTAGTGACAAACTGCTTGTAGGTACCTTTGCCCTTGATCCAGTATAGAGCGACTGTACTGTCAAGCCATCCGTAGACTGACTTTACTGGAAGATCTTCTAGAGCTGTTCTCACATTGTCCACCAGGTTGGCTGCCATGTGTGCAGAAACAAGTTCCAACCTCGGGATTGTAAGACTCTTCTTTGCTAGACGGGCTTTCCCGCATACCAATGCACTGAAGGTACCAGAGTTCTGAGAAACAACTGCATACACCACCGCTGATGTACCTTGTCCACTTGTGTCTCCAAAAACGTGGAGGTCAATCGACTGGATAGGCTCTTGAAAGACTGCTAAGCTGCGAGGTGTCTCAGCTCTCTCTGGCAGGTTGCTAGCGAATTTGAGCCATCGCTTCACCATTTCACCGGATAGTTTCTCGTCCCATGCCTTCCGTTGATCACACACCTCTCGGTAGATAAGTTTGCCCACAAGGGTTACTGGTGCTACCACACCCAAGGGGTCATAGATCGAGGCAAGGAACCTCAACATCTCTCTTTTAGTCGTGTCTTGAGGTCTCTCTGGGAACGTCACTGCGATGGTGTCCTTTTCCTTGTTCCAAGTCAATCCTAAGACCTTGGTCTCTCCTGGTTTTACTCCCAGCTGCTGCTTTGCAAAGCTCTGACTTTCGCCTTTCTGATGGCCATCTTCCTCTTCCAGCATTGGATCGTTAGAGTGCCACTTGTGCAGCTCAAAACCCGCTTCGCCAAAGATGGATTTCGTGGTCTCTTTCAACTCTGCGACTTCGTGTGAGGTTTCTCCCCCTGTAATTATGTCGTCTACATAAAGACTTCTCTTGATTTCTTGTACTTCCCTGGGATACTTGTCTTCGAGGCTATCAAGATGCCGCTGTAGTGTACCTGCAAGAAGAAAGGGAGACTGCACAAGACCAAACATTGCTCTCGTAAATCTCAGAACGGTGACGGCGTCAGGATTTCCGTCTTTGATCCAGTGGAATCGCAGAACGTCTCTGTCTTCGTGGCGTATGCGAACTTGCAGAAAGGCTTGCTTGATGTCCCCGGCTAATGCAACGGGCTTGAACCGACTTCTCACGAGGACGTTCCACAGTAGATTCTGGAGAGGGGAACCGGTCTCTAAGCACTCGTTTAACGAGGGACTGCTTTCGGTTTCTTTGGCTGATGCGTCATAGACTACCCTCACTTTCGTAGTCTCGGCTGTTTCTCTCACTACCGGCTTATGTGGAATATAGAACTCCTTTGCCGCTGGAGTTTCAGGAACCGCTTCTACAATTCCTTGACGTAGCTGATCTTGGATCACGTCATCATACTTCTCCATCAGATCTGGATTCTTCTGAAGTTTCTTTAGCAGGCTTTGAAGACGCTTTATGCTTCCTTTCTCGTTGCTTGGAAGGGTGTCGTGGTTCTGTTTCCATAGCAACCCTGTTTCATACCACCCTTCTTGGTTGCGGCTCAGTTGCTCCTTGAACTCTTCGTAAACTAAGCTCTGATCACCTTCTGGTCTGTCTTCAAGTCCCAAGACGTCGATATTACAAAGCTGCTCGTAGTCTGCTAGAGATGAACGTGCAAAAAGCATGTTTCCGAGGGCCATTTCTTTACCCGGTGACATAATTGTCCATCCTAGAGCGGTACGCTCAGCAACTGGCTCTCCGGAACGTCCCAGCCTTGGCTTTTCTTCGGTTTTAATGCGTGAGTACTCGCTTGCACCAAGAATCAGGTGTACAGGCAACTCGCTCTTTGTGTCGTCATCCTCCATGATGACCCCTTTCAGGTGGCTGTAGCTTTTGATAATCTCAGCGTACCTTGGGTTTGGTAGCATAAGAAGGGCTCCCTTGTCAACTTTACTCACAAGTGTTGACATCTCGAACTTTCCATCGATGCCTTGCACCTTCACGTTGTAAACATCTATACGTTGAGTTGTTAAGTGCATCATCATATCAATTCTCTTGTATTCACTACGCAAAGGCCGTTTGTTAAAGCGCTCGAGCAGTGCAGCTGACGCGTACGAGCTGCCTGCCCCAGTGTCTAGTAGCGCTCTGCATTTTATGCCATCTACAAGGACCACGACTACAGGATAAGTCACGCTACCCTCCCCAGCCGCTATCATCATGTTCGATCCGGGCTGTTTGTCGCAGATAGACGTGTGATGCTTGCCCTCACACCTTTGGCACTTGTGCTTGCTGCGACAATCTGCCGCTCTATGCTTTGCGCCAGTACAATTGAAGCACAGCTTCTTTGCAGCTAAGGATTTCTTTCTCTCTTGGACACCTTTCACCTGATCACAATCTACAGACTTGTGTTGACCCGACTCACAATAGACACATGTGATAATCTTGCTCGTTTCTTCCTTAGTTTGAAATACCCTTTCTCGCTTTTGAGGTGACTTCCGTAAACCGTGCTCAGGTGTAGGGATAGGCGCCTTACGGTCGAGGGTTATAGGGTTGCGCTCACACCACTTGTGCAAGGATTCTACTAGTTGAGGAAAACCCCACTCTTGCCAGTTATCATCTAATCTTACTAAATCTGCTCTAATTCCTGGAAGTTTATCCAGTGTAAGCCTCACATATCCGTTTATCTCCTTAAGTTTACCCATAGTCTCCAGTACTTGAACATGAGCAACCAAATTCTCATAGAACTCATGGATTTTGGAGGGCCCATTCCCTGGAATAACCGGCAATGAAATGATACACTGCATGTGCGCATTTGATACCTCACTTGGTTTCCCATATTTGGATTTCAGCACGCTCTTGGCCCGTTCATACCCCTCTGTTGTGTAAGGGAGACCGTCTATCAAGCCCCTGACCTTGGGAATAATTAACTCTTTGAGATATGAAAACTTAGTGACTTGGCTAACCTCTGACTTGTCGATTTCTGTTTCAAATTGACTCCAAAACCGCATCCAGTCGAGATGAGTTCCCTGGAAAGGCGTTATGACCAGCTTAGGTAGCTTGGCACGGCTAAAACTCCCTGGCTTAGACGAGGAATCTGTAACCTCTTTGTATTGTTTCTCCATCTCGAACTGACGCTGTAATTTGACCTCTTGTAGCTTCAATTCATCTTCGAAAACACGCTGGCGTTTTTCTTGCTCAATTTACTCCTTTTCTTTGCTCTCTACTTCGATCACTTCGTTCTTGATAGTTTTAAATTCCTTCTCATACTTACTAAGCTTAGCTTTGAGCTCCTCCGACCACTTTCTAACCTCGTTTGGCTCCCAATCACCTTCGATCTTTATCTCTTGTATTTGGAGTTTAATTTCGTGAATTTTGTCTATACTCCTCTCCAATGCTTTCGCTTGCCTATCCATCGCTTTCACATCCCCTTCTTGAACAATTCTTGCTGTTTCTTCGGAGGTGAAAGCTAACAGCTTTAATTTGCCTTCTATGAATTTATCCAACTTCGCCAATGTCTCCATGTTTGTTTACTCCCGGGGTTTACTTGATTAATCCTTGGCTTGATTCGGCTCAAAACTCACGATCTCTGACATCCGTTGGCTTGATAAACTCGCAGTCACCTAAGTCCGTGTCCTGGCAGGGTCGCCACTTTGTGTCGTGACAGATCACACACAATATGTTGTTGTTTTCTCGATTTATTTGAGACACAGTTTGATCACATACTCTCCTCTCTCCGCGTTGCATCTGACTCTCTCACAACACTCACACACCCCTAAAATCTCCTCTCAAGTTTCAATACTCTCAGATTACATAATGATTACATAACTCGCTACTGACACTCACGACAGAAGGAATTCCAAGTCTGGTTTTTAGACTTCTTTGTGTGAATAGAATATTTATTAATTATAATAATATGTAATTATTCCCCTGAAGAATTCATGGTTTTGACTCCCCCCTAGTTACCGTTGCTATGCCCCACAAGCTCAACAAATTAGCTAGAATATCTCACAATTATTATTTTTTTTAAACACAGAAAATTGACCATAAATTGTTTCAATTTTTTACTGTCCTGTGAAACTAAAAGACAACAATGCTTTATAATCCTTGTCTTTGCAGCAGATATTGTGTAGTTCATGGGACAAGATTTTAATTCCACTGAGAAAACTGCTGTAACAGTGATTGGCTCGCTATTGTCTGAATCACAACCATCAATAGACTATTTACATCAGATGTCCTCGTCAAATTACTCACTTCCTTTCACAATAATAAAACACATATTACACATTACATCAACCGATAATTTTTTTAATCATTAAACTAAATATGGGTTACTTACAAACCAATTACTTTTCCCTTTGCTAATAAATATTTACAACAAGATTGGCATTACTTCATCAAGTCTACAATATTACTTCATCTAGTATACAATAGCTTAGCCTGCGTAGCGGCACTTTAAATAAAAGGGCCTGTCACGCTATGAAGGAGAGACAAAGCTGAATAGCTATAGCTTACCCTAATATCACAATATTAGCACTAACACTAATATCACAGTATCTCATTGATCATAATGGTACAATCTAAACTAGGTCTATTTACATATCCATCAAAATGTTATCAGGGTTATTTTAACATTGAGTCTTGCTACAAAAACATTCAAAGTTCTAATAAATGTAGAGAGAATTAGCTGATACACAGCTGAAAAACATTACTTTTTTAAATTTTAACTTATCAAAATGATAAAAGAAAAATACTTAATATTTAATTTGATCTGGAAAATTCTTACTACAAATAATTTTCAAATTTCTACGTGGAAAGAATTAGCTGACAAAGAATTACTTAACTATTATTTAATTTTAATCCTTTTTCGTTTCATTCACGTTTTTTTTTATTTTCATAATATTTAATTATTTTTTGACTCATGAAAATGATAAAAGAAACAAATTTCTCTGTAATGATTAAGAAAAACAAAGAGAATCTACAAACTAAGTAATACTAATTTCAAGTTTACTCATCAATAATGAGGACAAAATCAATGTTCTTCTCAAAGTTTTCATGGAAAACATAATGGAAGAGTTATTAGGGTTATACTGTACTGTATGAGAGGGATAGAAGTGTAAAGAAAAGTGTTGAATGGTTGATATCTATTAACAATAAACAAAAACTCTTTTACCCCAACATTCTAGCACAAACACTCGACCATCAGCTATAACTACTACATCAAAAGGACCATCCATCTGACCAACACCTGAACCACGGCTACCAAATGACCTTATAAACTGACCTTCTTGTGTGAAAAGTTGAACACGGTGATTCTTACCATCACAGACAAGAATCATGTCTAGACCATAAACAGCCAGTCCATGTACACCATTAAACTGACCGTCTCTTTCTCCCTCTTCTCCAAACTTGTACAAGAAAACTCCATTCACATCAAAAACACGAACATAGTTTATGTGAAAAGAAGATACAAAGTATTTCCCGTTACCATAGGTGATGTACCAAGGCTGTTCATTATTATCAGGCATATCAAACTCATGAACTAAATCTCCTTGTTTACTGAACACCTTGATACTTGGTTTGATACCCAGTTCTTGTTTTCCCTCACAGCACACTGCGATGTTTTTATCATCGTTAACACACATTCCACGCGGTTCAAACCATTGGTCATGTCTGTAGATGGTTCTTACATAAGTACCGTTCAAGTCAAACTCTTGTATCCTGCCTTTACCATGTGGACCATCACTGACAATTATTCTGTCTTCATTAAACACCACTCCATATGGATAATATAGTTGACCTTCTCCTGTGCCTTTCCTGCCAAACTCTCTTAAATAGTTTCCATCAAGACTGAATATTGGAATACGGTGATTACTCAACTCAGCAATGGCTATCTCTCCATTATCACTGACTGCTATCGAAAATGGATTATTCAACTGTCCTCTACCACTTCCCTCTTCTCCAAATGTTTTCACAGGTTTGAACAACTCCTTCACATCGAGTATCTCTACATTCTGAGGCGAGTTCTTGATCTTTCCTCCTCCAATATTCACCTGAATTTCGTGCCGTCCATTTTTTTGTGGCTTAAAACTCACACGGTATTTTCCAGTTTGCTCTTCAGACACTTTCTTTTCCACCTCGTTGCCCTCCACATCTTTGATTCTAACATCAATAGACTCGATTCTTGTGGGACACACTTCTCCTTCTGTATTCCTGGTGATTATCTTGCACTCGTTGAAAGGGAATGGAGGGATCCTACACCACCCCACCCTCCCCCCCCCCCCTCCTTCCGTTATGTGCTTTGCAGGCTAGGACTCGCAACACCTCACCTTCAAGGTGTAAGTTTGTCAGAATTGGAGCATCATTTGTTACTAGGATCTTTTTATATGTGGAGAATACTCATCAAAACACAAAATTGCTGTATAGTTAGAACTTCAAGTCTTCTCGGACAACTAGGGCCGTAGGCCCCGTCTGTCTTCATTATATAACCATGTATAAGGCGGACGTAAAAAGTCCACTGAAGACGCTGGTGACGACCATCTTCAATGCCCGTACTAAACAGGGCCCACTGTAAGTGGCTATGTTGTTGTGGTGTCCCTTCCCTCATCGGGAAAAGCTCATAAACAAATAAATAATAAAATTGATGGTCTTGGAATGGTAATCAGGATGTCAATCAGTGTTGTCATAGTGACGAGGTAGGTCTTGGTGGATGTCAATCAGTGTCGTCATAGTGACGAGGAAGGTCTTAGTGGATGTCATGTGTGACTCTATGCTTTAAACCATTACATAACTGTCGAAGAGCGGTTCCAGCCAAAATTTTAGGGGGGGCTATTTGAGTTTGGGGGGGGGCTAATTGAGTTTAGGGGGGGCTAATTGAGTTTAGGGGGGGCTAATTGAGTTTAGGGGGGGCCTAATTGAGTTTAGGGGGGGCTAATTGAGTTTAGGGGGGGCTAATTGAGTTTAGGGGGGGCTAATTGAGTTTAGGGGGGCTAATTGAGTTTAGGGGGGGGGCTAATTGAGTTTAGGGGGGGCTAATTGAGTTTAGGGGGGGCTAATTGAGTTTAGGGGGGGCTAATTGAGTTTAGGGGGGGCTAATTGAGTTTAGGGGGGGCTATTGAGTTTAGGGGGGGCTAATTGAGTTTAGGGGGGGGCCTAATTGAGTTTAGGGGGGGCTAATTGAGTTTAGGGGGGCTAATTGAGTTTAGGGGGGGGCTAATTGAGTTTAGGGGGGGCTAATTGAGTTTAGGGGGGGCTAATTGAGTTTAGGGGGGGCTAATTGAGTTTAGGGGGGCTAATTGAGTTTAGGGGGGGCTAATTGAGTTTAGGGGGGGCCTAATTGAGTTTAGGGGGGGCTAATTGAGTTTAGGGGGGGCTAATTGAGTTTAGGGGGGGCTAATTGAGTTTAGGGGGGGGCTAATTGAGTTTAGGGGGGGGGCTAATTGAGTTTAGGGGGGCTAGTTGAGTTTCTTCCGTCAACATAACGGAAAACAATGAAAAAAAGCATCTAATTGTTCTTCAGTTGTTTTTTTTTTTCTGCTGAAGGAAGGCTTCAGCCCCCCTTTGCCCCCCTCCCCAACCTGGAAAACACGCTTCAAGAGTGCCAATATTGCCCAACATTCCCCAAATACCTTCTACATAAAAAATTACACTATTAAGCATTAATGATTGTTAATATTATGAGCTGTAGTCATTGCTGATGGCTGATATCCTTCCGACTTTAAATAGGTATCGTCACACTGCTTTAAACCATATTTATTAACGATTTCATTGGCAAAACTGCTTTGTTTTACGCTGTCCTACAAAGTAACAACGAAAGTGTATTTCGTGCATTGATTGATGCTGGTGCTGATGTCAACAAAACTGATAATATTGGCAAAATCGCTTTGGTTTATGCTGTCCAACAAAGTAACAACGAAAGTGTATTTCGTGCATTAAATTGATGCTGGTGCTGATGTCAACAAAACTGATAATATTGGCAAAATCGCTTTGTTTTATGCTGTCCAACAAAGTAACAACGAAAGTGTAGCTCATATTTCTATTTTTTTTCCCTATTTACAGTTCAGATAATAAAACAAGCCATTTTAATCTACTCAGTAATATATCATTATTCGAGATGAGGGTGACACAAACATTTATAGAACTGAAATAATGTAATAATATTTTTAATGTTTTTGTAGTAATTTTTAAAACAATTTTGTGCCATGTCCCGGCTTATTTACCACTTTTTTCGTCATCAACCGTCAAAGTATGTTGTGGACTCACGAGGTGATGGATAGATGACAGAAATCGCGGTAAATGAGAGGAAATACCACGGAAATTGGAGGAAATTGGTTAAAATTCTAAAAGATTGCTAAATTTTTAAAAAGATTTCTATAACCAAAAAAAATAAATCACAATTGATTGAAAATGTTTTTCGAAACTTCTATTCTTACAGCAATTACTCCCTGTACGGGGCTCTTCCGTGAGGTACCCTCCACACGCACTACAACTACATTCTATATTTACAACATACAACACTCAACTGTTTATAAAAAATATACATAAAAATATAGAATAAAAAAGAAGTGTTTGACTAAAATCTTCAACATATTGACTCTTTTTAAGTTTGGGAATGTTTTCCCATTTCAGACCATGTGTCATTCTCTTGAGAATAAGATTCTTTGTTTGAGTTGTATCCATATTCATGTGTCTTCTCATGCACAACCATTAAACAAAGGAATGATACTCTAGGGAATGACACATGTTTAGTTGGACCTAGTGAAAATATTTTTCAAACGAATTTAAAAAATTGTTTCCTATTTAAGGTTTGGAATAATGCATTGTGGACCAAGTCCACTCCTTTCACAGTCCCTGCGCCATTTGGAAAGATACGAGACAAAGGGTGAGCCTTTCTTTTGGCGCATGTGCAAATTTCTGGAAGTCAAATATAATCAATAAAAATCATGCCTTAAAACAGAGTTCTGTGTTTTCTTCCAATTAAAATAAAAATTGAAAATATCGGGAACATTAAAAATCTTTTTTAACAATTCTTTGAACCCATGCGCTCATATACCGGAAGTCAAAGAAATCCTGGTTACAAAAAATGGATTATGCCAGAGCCCTCGTTCTTCGCCGCAGGCCAGGAGAACCGCGGGTTCTGGGTACGAGATTGATGGTGAGGTTGTAATAATAGAGACCTTATTTAACACCTTGTACAATTATTCACATGTCTCTATCATTGCAAGATGGCGCAGGGAACTGTGAAGGGGACTATTCAATTTCACGTCATTCCCTTGAGTATTACTTCTGTCTTTACCAGTGAATATCATTCTTAAGAGAAGGACGTAAGATAGTAAGAAGGACGTAAGTACATTAGATCTAGTAAAGGGAAAAGGGTAAATTTTACAGCGTGAAAAGTTGAAAAAACGTACTGACGTTTCGGACGCTAGTCCTTCGTCGGAGTAGCGTCCGAAACGTCAGTAAGTTTTTTCAACTTTTCACGCTGTAAAATTTACCCTTTTATCACTACTGTTTCATTAGAAACACCGACGCAGCTCACACTAGGTTTAGCTAGTTATCTCTACATTAGATCTAGTTTACTTGCTCTATAATCACAGAATCAATTCAGACCACGTGTTATTCCCTAGAGTATCATTTCTTTGTTTAACGATTGCGCATGGCAAGACACACGAATATTGATACAACTTAAAGAATGTTTTTCTCAAGACAATGAATGACACGCTGTCTGAAATGGGAAACATTAAGCCCAAGGTAAAGACATCTATTCAATATTTCTTGAAATCCACAAATACAAGTTTAGATTCTGCAGGAAAATAGCATTCAAAACTATCGTTTCAAGCGAGTACGCAAAATCTCACGTAAAAATACTTTTCACCTAAAAATTTTAAAAAATTCCCGACAATGAATTACGATATTTCAGTCATTATAAAATATATTTTTTGAAATTTGTTCGTTATGAAAAAAAAAACTACATGGCAAATAAAAATATTGCCTTATTAATAAATAAAAAGCTCAAATAACTACAATTTGAAATATTTTATGATATACTACTCATTATATTCCCTGCAGTCATTCTTCCTCCGTAGAAATTGCACTTGCAAACAAAATGCACAGCGGTTTTCCAGTTGCCATGACGATGAATGACGTCATAGGAGTAACACCCACATTTGACGTCACTGTCATTGTATTATTCTGAGAGCATATGGACAAAACTGATGGGAAAGACTCCGGATATTTTTGGATTCTTTTCTAATTCGCCGACCTAAAAAATATAAGAAACAGCCATTTGTGTCTTTTTTGCTTTATTGGGTCAAAACAGGACTGACCCCACTATCCCCACTACTGCTTTTTGTAATTTTCCCATTGCTAATCAAACACCCACTCTACCAAGCCCATAAAAAAAACCTCTGGGCCGATCTTAAGTCAGGGCATGACTAACTCACAGATAGAACCCTGAAACAATCTCTGGGCTAATTTATGTGAGGGCACGGCTAACTCACAGATCAAACCCTGAAACAACCTCTGGGCTGATCTAAGTCAGGGCATGGCTAACTCACAGATCAAACCCTGAAACAATCCTCTGCGCTGATCTAAGTCAGGAATGGTGAGAGGTGAGTGATGAGACCCCAAGGGTAAAAGGTGAGTGACCTTTACTTACCCACCACTCAGCATCTTCAGCATCACCTTTCACGATAATGATGTCACCTTCCTTGAACGAAAGCTCATCTTCGTTATCAGCCTCGCAGTCATAAAGAGCTTGAACCCGACGAGGATGAGAGGAAGAGGTCTATTATCAGAAAAATTAGATCAGAAGATTAGTTTAGAGCGGTTTTTGAATGACTTATAGCGCGTTCACAGTACGACATGCCGTAACATTGAAATGGCTTCCCATAAAAATGGTTATCGTATGAGTGGAAAACTTACGGTACTGACTTACAGCACGTACACGGTACGACATGCCGTAACATTGAAATGGCTTCCCATAAGAATGGTTATCGTATGAGTGGGAAACGTTACGGTACTGACTTACAGCACGTACACGGTATGACATGCCGTAACATTGAAATGGCTTCCTATAAAAATGGTTATCGTTTGAGTGGGAAACGTACGGTACTGACTTACAGCAGGTACACAGTACGACATGCCGTAACACCCAAATGACTTCAACTCACGTTGATTTTTACGGAGGGAGGAAACCGGAGAACCCGGAGAAAATCCTCATGGCAATACAGAGAACAACACATCAGACAAACACGATCCAGTCCGAGCCGGGGCTCAAACCCGGACCACAACGGTGATAGCCGAGCAGTAAACCACTACGCTTACCATTGGCAAAAAGTCTCTATACAGTTTTTTTTTATCCATCTAAAGTCTCTTACCGGAGTACAGTGTAGCCTTGGAGGTAGCTCTGGTACTGGTGTAGAGGGGCCTTCAGGTAAACTATCATCTTTATTTGGACCTTTAATTATAAATAATAATAATATTACTCTCCATATTTCTCTATTGACTACAGATGCGGTTATCAAATACAGTGCAACCTCTATAATACGGACACTAAAGGGCCAGAACAACTGTCCTTTATATAGAGGTCGGGTCTATGAAACATAGAATGAATGGTGATTTGCCGGAACCTGAATATATCTGCCAGCAATATAGAGGTGTCCGTAATATAGAGGTGTTCGTAATATAGAGGTGTCCGTAATATAGAGGCGTCCGTAATATAGAGGTGTTCGTAATATAGAGGTGTTCGTAATATAGAGGTGTCCGTAATATAGAGGTGTCCGTAATATAAAGGTGTCCGTAATATAGAGGTGTTCGTAATATAGAAGTGCTCGTAACATAGAAGTGCTAGTAATATAGAAGTGCTCGTAATATGGAGGTGTTCGTAATATAGAGGTGTTCGTAATATAGAGGTGTGCGTAATATAGAGGTGTCCGTAACATAGGTATCTAGCAGCTTTTCCTGTGCTCTTACAATCTCGTACCCACTGCCTGCGTTTCTTCTGGCCTGCGGCGAAGAAAGAGGGCTCTGGCATAATTCGTTTTTTGGACCAGGACTTCTTGGACTTCCGGCATAAGAGTGCATGCGACGGAAGCCTCGCCAAAAATAAAAATATGTTGACCAATTACAAATTTTTATTTTGATCGGAAGTAAACGCAGAACCCTGTTTGAAAGCATGATTCCATTGAACATATTTAACTTCCGGAAAAACGCATACGCCACAAAATGGATTATGCCAGAGCACTCGTTCGTTGACGCAGGCCAGAAGATAACGCAGGCTCTGGGTACGAGATTAGTGCTATTACCTTTGTTTGAAGGCAGGGTTGAATCGGTTCTCGTCGGCGGAGGCGGCACAGCTCGAGGTCTAAACAAACATTTTTATTACTCTAAGCCATGTCTATCAAAAATGAGTATATTTTTACACAGCTGCAATACTGGACTTTGAAGGGTGCATTCTTGATCTCAAAACATCGCACGGTCTTCTCGTACAATTCGGATTTTATAGATACTCGTGATGTTTCGTTTCGAAAGTTCTCGAAAAAGGTTCGTCCAATAGAGGTTTTGGCACCATCACGTGCCCACGTCCATAATACAGCTTGGGCTGCCTGTGGTTAGATGGCAGAACAATAAAATCCCTTTGCTCTCGGGAATTGAATTCTTTCTCATGTAAAACGATTGTATTGTTCCTGCCATCTAACATGGCTGCCGTCACGTGATGGTGCAAATCCTCTATTTTGAAAAAAACTTTCAAAACATCACTCGTACCTATTAATTCCGAATTGTACGCGAGATCGTGTGATTTCCAAGGGCGCTTTCCATTAAGTGACGTCATAGTCGCCATATTGGTTGACTTTGGATTATGCCAACCAACATTGCGGCCATTTCTTTTGTCCTTGTACAAGTGACGTTATAGCCACCATGTTAATTGATTCTGGGTCATGTAGACCAACATGGCGGCCATGTCTTTTGTCCTTGTACAAGTGACGTTATAGCCACCATGTTAATTGATTCTGGGTCATGTAGACCAACATGGCGGTCATGTCTTTTGTCCTTGTGCATGTGACGTCATAGCCACCATGTTAATTGATTCTGGACCATGTAGACCAACATGGCGGCCATGTCTTTTCTCCTTGTACAAGTGACGTCATAGCCACCATGTTAATTGATTCTGGACCATGTAGACCAACATGGCGGCCATGTCTTTTGTCTTGGTGTATGTGACGTCATAGCCACCATGCTGGTTGACGTGAATGAAAAATTTTGTCATGTCCATCTTGGTCCTTTACCTTGGTAATGTAGCAGCCTTAGGGCGTGGTGTCGACACTCCGCCATTTTTCACCTCCTCATTCACTTTCCCTTTGTCACCAGGTTTGCTCACCGTTCGTGGTCTCGGGGGAGGGGTGGGTCGATTTTGTTTGCTATCTTCCTTTTCTTTACTATCTTCTAAAGGTAGGGATTTCTTTTTGTGCAGACCGATCTTGGCAGCCACATCAACAGTGTCCTCACCAAACGGTGTCCTGCCCTCAGACTTCGATCTCTTGTGAGTAGGCACTGGAGGTGCTCTAGGTTTACCTTCCGCAGAACCGGGCTTCTTTGAAGACAAAGGAGGTACAGGGGGTGCCCGTTTCAAGTTCTCTGGGATCGTTCTAATGTCGGGTAATGTCGGGGGTTTGACGTGGGTGTCATCGAATTGAGGCTTGGGGGGAGGGGGAGGGGGAGGATGAGTAGATGGTTTACGGCTAACAGAGGAACATCTCATTGGGATTGGAGGCGGAGGGGATTCAGGCGATGTCTTGTTTGCATCTTCATGCCTACCAAACAAAAACAATTACATAATGGACTACTTCGACGATACGGTGGCCATCTTGGATCGCAAGGTATTATTGGGCATGCCATGGGGCAAATAAAGCTTTGTTACAGTAATGACGTCGATTGATATAGAGAGTTTTAGATTGACTTTTTTTTTCTCCCCGCAAACGGCAAACGTGACCACATTTTCATAGTTTTCCTTCATTTTACTTTACCTTTTACGAACCTGCTCACCAAGCGTAAATACTCTTTTGTTTTTCTACTACTTGGACTTTTTTGCGATTCTTTTTCAGTCATTTAAAAGAATTTTTTACTGGTCAACTGACGTTTCACGTTTGCCGTGAACGTAAATCTAAAACTCTCTATTAACTGCTCACCACAAGAGAATACAACAAAAGATGAATTAAGACGGTACACCGATCACCTTAACCCATAAAGAAAGATACACACACGAAACTCTACATATTTTTTACGTCAATATTTGACAATAGAACTCAATAAACTTCTTTCTCTCTGACAGCAGAGTTTGAGTTTGATTGATGTGCTGTTCTCTCCTATGCTACGAGGGTTTTCTCCAGGTTCTCCGGTTTTCTCCCTCCGTAAAATTAACATGTGAGCTGAGCGTTGTGTGCATATTAACATCGAATGTAGTGGTAGATCCCAACATGTGAGCTGAGCGTCGTGTGCATAGAATATTGAATGTAGTGGTAGATCCCAACACGCGAGCTGAGCGTCGTGTGCATAGAATATTGAATGTAGTGGTAGATCCCAACACGTGAGCTGAGCGTCGTGTGCATAGAATATTGAATGTAGTGGTAGATCCCAACACGTGAGCTGAGCGTCGTGTGCATAGAATATCGAATGTAGTGGTCAGATCCAAACATGTGAGCAGAGAGTCTGTGTGCATAGAATATTGATGTAGTGGTAGATCCCAACATGTGAGCTGAGCGTAGTGTGCATAGAATATCGAATGTAGTGGTAGATCCAAACATGTGAGGCAGAGCGTCGTGGCATAGAATATTGAAATGTAGTGGTAGATCCCAACATGTGAGCTGAGCGTCGTGTGCATAGAATATTGAATGTAGTGGTAGATCCCAACACATGTTACGCTGAGCGTCGTGTGCATAGAATATTGAATGTAGTGGTAGATCCCAACACTGAGCTGAGCGTCGTGTGCATAGAATATTGAATGTAGTGGTAGATCCCAACATGTGAGCTGAGCGTCGTGTGCATAGAATATTGAATGTATGTGGTAGATCCCAACATGTGAGCTGAGCGTCCGTGTGCATAGAATATTGAATGTAGTGGTAGATCCCACAACATGTGATGCTGAGCGTCGCGTGCATAGAATATTGAATGTAGTGGTAGATCCCACAACATGTGAGCAGAGCGTCGCGTTGCATAGAATATTGAATGTAGTGGTAGATCCCAACACGTGAGCTGAGCGTCGTGTGCATAGAATATTGAATGTAGTGGTAGATCCCAACACGTGAGCTGAGCGTCGTGTGCATAGAATATTGAATGTAGTGGTAGATCCCAACACGTGAGCTGAGCGTCGTGTGCATAGAATATTGAATGTAGTGGTAGATCCCATCATCAACATGTGAGCTGAGCGTCGTGTGCATAGAATATTGAATGTAGTGGTAGATCCCAACACGTGAGCTGAGCGTCGTGTGCATAGAATATTGAATGTAGTGGTAGATCCCAACACGTGAGCTGAGCGTCGTGTGCATAGAATATTGAATGTAGTGGTAGATCCCATCATCAACATGTGAGATGAGAGTTGTGTGCATAGAATATTGAATGTAGTGGTAGATCCCATCATCAACATGTGAGATGAGAGTTGTGTGCATAGAATATTGAATGTAGTGGTAGATCCCAACATGTGAGCTGAGCGTCGTGTGCATAGAATATTGAATGTAGTGGTAGATCCCATCATCAACATGTGAGATGAGAGTTGTGTGCATAGAACATCGAATGTAGTGGTAGTGCGTTTGAGCGAAAAGTGCCCCCAATTAGTGCGAAAGCGCTAGAATCACTAGACACTTAAATAAAAATATTTCAGCACATGATGATCAGTGTCTGACTACCATTTAATTTGGAACAGATAATGAAATTCAAATTAGGTTGAAACACCGAGTTCTTGGTTGTCAAAACCTGTAGTTATAGTTACTAGTGGGCTATCACTAATAGACCATTAGTAGCTTACCCAATCAGAGTGCAGGATTTATGATAAACCAATACTAGGTTTAGACTAAAAGTCTATGAAATCCTATGAAGATTAAAATGGTTCTCACTAAACGTACCCTAATTTTGGTCCATGTCCAAAGGTGCTGGAAGATACCGCCCCAGAAGCTGGGAAGGCAATACTAGATCTGACAGACACAGCGACGGTTTCCCCAGACCTGGGGGGTGCGGGAGGTTTTTTCTTATGATCACCGGGGATGCATTAGGTTTTGATAACCTATCCCCAGCTCCCATCGGCGTGTAATGACCGGGAAACTCATCGGTGAGACTGAGCCCTGATATGAGCGCGCTGACGGCTTCTTCGTCCTGTTGATGCGTTGAACTGTATTTGGTTGGCGTGACAAACTGGCTGACTGGTCTTGATGGTAAGACTCGACGGTGGCGGGGAGGAGTGGGGGGACCTGTTCGACCCTGAAGACAAAAACATTAAAAGACACATTAACCTTTCACTGTGAAAAAGTCGGAGTAAAATGACCAATCTGCGAACTACACGCTCATTGGTTATTTTGATGTTGTCACAGGGACAGGTCGTTTGAGAAAGTATACATGATGTTGCATAGAAACTTTAATCGCTCTGTCCCCGCGACCTGAAGAACAAATACAGTCTATATTGGCTTCCTGCAACTATTGCTAACAACTATCACAAAAATCATTAAGAATTGTCTCTGTGATCTGATCTCGTGTGAAAGACTTTAATATTAATAACGTTGATGGTGATGATATTGATGATAGCGATGATGGTGATAACGATGGTGATGATGATAGTGATGGTGATGATGATGATGATGATAATGATGATGGTGATGATGATAGTGATGATGATGATGGTGATGTTGATGATGGTGATGATGATAGTGATGATGATGATAGCGATGATGATGATAATGATGGTGATAATGATGGTGATGATGATAGTGATGGTGACGATGATGATGATGATAGTGATGGTGATAGTGATGATGATGATGATGATAATGATGATGGTGATGATGATAGTGATGATGATGATGGTGATGTTGATGATGGTGATGATGATAGTGGTGATGATGATGATGGTGATGGTGATGATGATGGTGATGTTGATGATGGTGATGATGATAGTGATGATGATGATGGTGATGTCGATGATGGTGATGATGATAGTGGTGGTGATGATGATGATGATAGTGATGATGATGGTGATGTTGATAATGTTGATGATGATGACCATGACGATGATAATAATAACAATATAAATAATAACAAACTTTATCAATTTCTCAAAACTTTATGGATTATAGATATTTCCTCGTGTTTCAGCACGATTGGTCGTTTGTCGTGATAAAAGGAAAGGCTATCAGGAGGATGGTTTAGTAACAACTACCTTATCAAACTTGGTGGAGTCGTTCAGTGTTTCGTCGTCACTCAGGTTAGCCTTGATATCAGCGATATCAATAGGTACGTCATATATACCGTCAGCCTTTAGAGAAAACATACATACAACCAATAAAGGTTTTGCATTATCACGTGCCCACGTCCATAATACAGCTTGGACTGCCTGTGGTTAGATGGCAGAACAATAAAATCCCTTTGCTCTTGGGAATTGAATTCTTTCTGATTTAAACGATTGTATTGTTTCTGCCATCTAATATGGCTGCCATCACGTGATTGGATTCCTCACTTAATAAATTCGTTGCACTGAAGAAAAGTTGGTTTAATGCGTGTAACATTCCTTGAAAACCTTGTTGCATTTCTTGTTGTGCCCAACAGTTACAGTACCATGAATGCTGTTATCGATAGAACCTACCTGCGTTAGACCCCAGTCGATTTTCACGTGATCGCAGTGGTTTACCTTTCCTGACGAACACTTTTTCAACTATTGAATAAAAAGGAAAATTGAAGCATTTTAAAAAGGACCAAGGACGCAATGTTCTTGCTAGGTACCGCAAACCTCAAACTGTAGTTCGACGTCAGGCGTTTTCCTTCAAACTTTCAACATTTATCAAGACGCCATAATGAAGTTGTTGCTGGAAGAACCGCCATATTGGATTTCATTGATGCAGAGTGTTTCTCCGTGTTTGCAGGCGTGTTTCTGGGCCTGATCCCTAGCGGTTTGCGGTAATAATGCTAATGGTCTGTATTAATTCACGCGCCTCTTCATTCCTTTCCTTCCTACCGCTCTCCTTGCTCAACTAGAGCCAAACTAACTCACTCTACTACCAACAACCTAAGGTACTAACTCAATTCAACCCAACCCAACCCAATCAAACTCAGCTCAACTCATAGAACAGTATCTTATTGCAAATATTGTGGTCAAATGTTTTATCCATTAGTGGCCATTACATTAGATAGAAAATAAGATTCTTTGTTTGAGTGGTATCCATATTCATGTGTCTTCTCATGCACAACCGTTCAACAAAGAAATGATACTCTAGAGAATGACACGTGGTCTGAAATGGGAAAACATTGCACCGCGACGAATAAGGTCTATTCTATTCAACATACATTCATTTATATTTCTATATTCCAGATCCCATGATTTCAACGATAGTAAGTTCAGTATAGAACATCTTACCAGATCACTAGTCTCTTTGTGACCAGCGTCTCTCGCCAGGTCTAGTGGCGTCTTGCCGTTACCATTCGCTGTGAGAACAATTAATTAACAATCATCAATGGATTCTCACAGATAGAACCCTGAAACAACCTCTGGGCTGATCTAAGTCAGGGCATGGCTAACTTACAGATAGAACCCTGAAACAATCTCTGGGCTGATCTAAGTCAGGGCATGGCTAACTTACAGATAGAACCCTGAAACAACCTCTGGTCTGATCTAAGTCATGGCACGGCTAACTCACAGATCGAACCCTGAAACAACCTCTGAGTTGATCGAAGTCAGGGCACACCTAACTCACAATGCTTACCTATAGAGAGGCTATCGATAGCACCTGATCGCAAAAGAACCTTGGCTACTTCTGTTTTACCGTCCCTTGCGGCTAAATGTAGAGCAGTATTACCATCTATGTTCACTCCATTCAAGTCGTTACTATGGGAACAAACACCAAAACCGTGAGTAAATACTCTTGTGAGTTAAATTCATGGTTTCCAGTCAAATAATAGAGCGAGCCAATCTCCACTGAAGCATTTTCCCAGAGGAATTAAAATCTTGTCCGAGTACTACAAGGATTACGGCAATGTTCTTTTCGTCGGACAGTAAACAAATGAAACAATTTATAAACAACTTTCCACCAATCAGAGTCTTAAATTATGAGATATTCTCGACAATAGTCTGTTTTCTCAAGGTTGCGTGCGCATCCAAAGTTAAAGAACTTGACGGGCCATGATACTAAAACACGAGCTTTATAATGAGAATTATATCATACCTTTCTATTAGATTTTTCGATAAGAATTCATAAAATCGATTATTCTCGTCTTTAAATATAAAATTGGCTTCTCAATTTTACTGAATTTGCGTTTTTCAGTTTTGTCGCCCGTCAAGTTGGATGCGCGCGCAACCTTGAGAAAACGGTCTATTTGTTGAACTTGTGGGACATAGCAACGGTAACTAAGGGGAGTCAGAACCATGGATATCATATTTATTTTCATTCTCAATGATGAACTTCGTTCGTTCGTCCATTCGAATGGTCACTCGTTAAACAAATTGTGCAGACTTAGAATATACCGTATTCCAATTAATCAAAAACCGCTGTGTTCTTTGATTAACGACACATTTACTCAATTATTCGCCGAAGATGAAGTGATTATCAATGAATATTCACCGAGCAGCAAGTTAAGTATCACCATAATTGTTTTAGTATAATTCTAGACTTGAATATCAAAAAAAGACGAAATTCAGGATGAAACAACGTTTTAGTTGCTTTCGATCATAGTTTGAGAAACCTCATAATTACCGCTTCAGCAGTGAATATCGTTTCAGAATCACTGGTCAAGTCTAAAACTATACTAATCGCACCATTCAAACACAAAAGCTAAAGTAAAGAATGCACAACTTCAAAAATACAAACACTTAGAAATTCCATGGACCTTCACTGGAACATGTGAGTATTCTAAACAAAATTGAGGCTTACCCTAAGCAACCGTACAGAGCATTTACTTCCTCTAACAGCTCCAACTGCAGTTTTTTTTTTTTTTTTTTTTTTTGTTTTAAGTGCCCCTCACCTCTCAACTCAATATCCTCAATATTTTATATAAAAATACTATAGAATCAATACTGAAAATATTGAGTTAAGTGTGAGGGGTACTTTTAACAAGGGCGTGTCGTAATGTACTAACCTATTTTGAGCAAAGAAATCAACAATGTGTAGTGAGGTAAGATCTTCTTGTTCCACGGCGACATGTAAAGCAGTGTTCAGCGATGGCTGAAAAAAGAATGACAAATGACAAGGTGAGGCACACCGGGTGCGATGTTGCAAGCGACATTGCATGCCACTTAATTTCTTAGTGCGCATGCTCGACGAAATAAATATATTTAATTTCGTCGAGCATGCGCACTAAGAAATCAAAGCTCTGGGTACCAATCTCGTACCCAGAGCCTGCGTTTCTTCTGGCCTGCGGCGAAGAACGAGGGCTCTGGCATAATCCATTTTTTGAGACAAGGATTTCTTGGACTTCCGGTATAAGAGCTCATACCTTAAAAGACTTGCCAAAAATATAAAAAAACATGTTCCCTATTTCTAATTTTTATTTTGATCGCAAGTAAACACAGAACTCTGTTCGAAAGCATGATTTTCATTGATTATATTTTTAGATATAATAAAAATTCTGGAAAATTGTGCATGCGCCAAAAATGGATTATGCCAGAGCCCTCGTTCTTCGCCGCAAGTGAGAAGAAACCCAGGCTCTGGGTACGAGATTGTCTGGGTACGGGATTCGTCTAGTCTGTGTAGGTTGTTTGAAAATCAGGCTTAAAAACACGACACGAGTATTTAATGTTTGCAACATAGTCGTGCAATATTTCCGCAACACTACTGTGTCTCGTAAGTTACTGAGCAATTGTTGTTCGTATTCTCACTTCGTACGCGAAAAGTTGTTTTTGGTTCAATGAACAGATCAGGCTTCTGCAACAACAGATAATGATGATGATGAGGGGCTGATCATCATTTTTGCACGAATCGTAAATAAAAATAAAATAAAATAAAACCTACGTCTCCTGGTAAAGGGGTTGTCAGGCCGACTCCCTCTCCGAATCCTTGTAAGACGGCTAGAATATCACGAGCCTTGACAGCCAGATGAAGTTCCTGTAAGAAACAAAATAACCTCATCATTAGAATATTCCAAGGCCCTCCGCTGCTCAGCGCAACGACATGAATTGATTTTGTAAGTCTTTTAGCATATCTGGAGCGAATGATTCCAGACCTGTAAATATTCGTATTGTACAACTTACTTGTAGAATCTTGTCTGGTCCATCGCCAGATTTCTGAGCATACTGGTGCTTGATGTACTTGGCTCTGATGAACTCTTTCTTCTCTTCCCTGGATACAACAACACCCATTATCATCATCACCATCATTATCATCATCATAATCATCATCATCATCACCATAATCACTATCATCACCATAATCACCATCACCGTCATCATCATCATCATCATCATTACCATCACCATCATCGTCATCACCATCACCGTCATCATCATCAACATCACTATCATCATTACCATCACCATCACCATCATCGTCATCACCATCATCATGACCATCATCATGATCATCATCATGACCATCATTACCATCACCATCACCATCATCATTATAATCATCATCGTCATCATCATAAGTAACTGCTATCTTCCTCGTAGTCATTTCACTTACATGTTACTCGTAGCTGTTGGCTTCTTGTTGTAGTCGAGTGTTGCTTCCATGATCTCATTAAAACCACCATTACTGATTGCCTTTGCCAACTGCAACAAAAACAATAATCAGTATATCAGTATGTTTAGGATAACTGTGCCCATAATAGTAACACTGTATCACAAATACGACCAGTCCAAGCAGCCAGAAGAAAAAACATTTTACGACCACCACTTCTCGTACGGGGCTCTTCTGTGAGGTTCCTTCCACACGCACTACCACTACATTCTATATTTACAACATACAAGACTTAACTGGTATGTTGATTTTTACGGAGGGAGGAAACCGGAGAACCCGGAGAAAACCCTCATAGCATAGGAGAGAACAACACATCAAACAAACTCAATTCACATGTGGCGACCGCAGGGCTCGAACCAGCGACCCGACACGTTGGACTGGCAGCAGTGAAAGACGACGCGTTAGCCGCGAACCCCACCCATGCTACCCATGTTTGATCAAGTATCAATACTCATCTACCTGACCAAATACGACGTTCTGATTCGTTGTTGACCTTATGAGTTACTAATGAGTTTGTGTTGTTATATATGATGATAAAATCCTTTGAGTAATCTTACCAAGAGTTCTGAAGTACCCAAGTTATCGAGTGTTAATGAGCGTACTCTAGATACATGGACACTGAATTACTAATGAGTTCGTGTTGTTATATATGATGATAAAATCCTTTGAGTAATCTTACCAAGAGTTCTGAAGTACCCAGGTTATCGAGTGTTAGTGAGCGTACTCTAGATACATGGACACCCATGTCGCGATGAACACCTGAACACTCGATACATGTCAAGACACCAAGGTTTGTAGACAGCCATGTGGGATCTAGTCAGAAGGGAAAGAAAAAAGCAATGAGAGCACATAGCATGCGCGCGCACTTTCAGTTGCGTCATTCCTATCTAAAATAACAGTTATTGTAATTTGTATTTTATAAGAGAAATAAAAAACTTGCTTGCTGTGCTGTGTGGAGTTATAAAGCACTTGGGGATTGGCAGAACACTCTAGAAGTGTCTAGTGTTCTGCTAATAGAGAGTTTTAGGTTGACTTTTTTTTCTTCCCGCCAAACGGCAAACGTGACCACATTTTCATCGTTTTCCTGTATTTTACTTTACCTTTTACAAACCTTCTCACCAAGCGCAAATACTCTTTTGTTTTTCTACTACTTGGACTTTTTTGCGATTCTTTTTCAGTAATTTAAAAGAATTTTTTACTGGTCAACTGACGTTTCACGTTTGCCGTGAACGTAAATCTAAAACTCTCTAATACTTCTCTCGTGTTCTGCCAACCCCCGCGTGAATCGTAACTGCACACAGCACGCGCGCACATTTTCTATTTCTTTATTGGTAAAATATTTATTTATTTATTTTATTTTATTCAATATTTTAGCAGGAACATCTAATTTAGCACAGGCTAGTTTAGATAGAGTCCTGTATAATATCCAAAGAACTAAAGCCTGATTTCAGTCTGTTTCATAATCTTATGGCTGAAACAGCAAAGGATCGAGTGCTAAAACAAACTGTGTTGTAAGTGTGAGCAATACATACCTTTTGCTGTACAATCCACACATGTGTCATTACCAGGAAGCCTTTGCACGTGTTCCACGATGCTTTGTCTTAACTGTGAGAAAGATATATAACGGTGAAAATACTATTTAAAAAAGTCAATAATAATTCATGAAGGAAACACAATAGGAATCATGACCATGAAGGAGGTTTTATATCTGATATAGATTCGTCTTCATTTGCCTAAACTTTAACTTGGATTTTCTCTATCAGACTTGGTTCATTTCGTAAAGAATTCAGTACACTATGAGAACATACATCATGAGTTTTTTAAGCCATTTAAGAGCGGCTGTCCGTAAAAACCAGACAAATTCGAAATTTCGTGGCAACAGTCAAAAAATCGATTTTGCTCATACTTTGAAGTTAGATACCCTATCATATAACATTAACCCCTGTGCACTTAGTTTTGCAAAATTCTTTTTAGTTCGGGAGAAATTTCACTTTTTATGCAGATAGGTAAATATGCTAATTTGACGACTCTGAAATTGAGATAAATCACCGATCTCGTGTACGAAATACAATCAATACTTGACCTTTCTAACCTAATAAACTTCAAATATGGTATCTCTATATGCCTCACAATGATTTTCAGACATGCAGCTGTAACGAAGAATTTCTGGAAGAATTATTTGCAAGACACAGTTTTCTTTAGCTTAAAAGTACCCTCAAAACAAGTGAGAATTTTACCATGGCCGATACAAGGGAAAAGCGAGATTTTCACTGTATGTGATGTCAAGATGATATTGTTCAAGATTGTGAAAAAAAATTCTTAGGTAAATGTGTTTTTAGGGTTCTACGATCGATCAAATATGCGTAAATGCGTTGTTTCAGAAAGCATCGTTTTTGCATAAATTAGCTAGTGAATGACTGCCAAAAATAAAATAATATTTTTCAAATCTTTTATAAGCCGTTTAAAACATCAACACTTAGCAAATTTGAGGGATTTTTCTGAAGAAAGAGCAGCATTTACTCCCTACCGCTTCATAAATCATGAATTCTAGGTGTAGTGATGGTCATCAACCCAAAACAGCGAAAGCGTTGCGTGACCACCGGCGGCGGGATAATAAATACTGTGTGTGCATGTGAGTTTTTTTTTTTTAATGTATCCAAATAAATACCGAAAATACTACTTTTATTTCCCGTTATTAACTACATTTGTGCGTCTTCCTCCTTATGTTTTAGTATCTAAAAGTATAACGTTCGTGTTAGCAGCTCCTGGCCGTTCAAATCTATGCAAGGCTCTGATGACATATTCCAGAGTTAATAGAGGGGACTCCCCTCTATTAACTCTGCGTATTCCTATGAAAAATGGAGGGTCCTGAAGGGGATTCCTAATATTTACCCAAATCCCAGTTCAAATCCTTTTATTCTTAGCCCGAGTATGTTTTGCTCAAATCTTAATCCTACTCCCATTTTTGATGGTTTTTTGTTTATGAATCCCAGTGCATGATATCCTATTTTCCCAGCACCAAAGAAGGATAATACCAGCACTCATTTTACCCCTTCAGGACCCTCTAAGTACTAGCTCGGTTCGATCACAAAATAGGTTGGGGAATGAAATCAAACGAAGGTCGAAAACGTCTTAAAGAAATACAGAAGGACTATCTTATGGCCCAGCTTAACATGAGCAGACCGGGCATAAAGTTGATCCTGTAATGACATCAAGAAAAAAAAACTGTCATCGTTTATCACCACCGCAAGTACAGGAGTGGCGCAGCTCAACGGGGTTGAACTAAAAGCATTTTTGGCCTTCCTCAAAGTCCTTGAGGAAGGCCAAGAATTCTGATTGTGTTAGTTTTTTTAGTCCTGATGGGTTCCTCACATCTAAACAAGTGGTATAAGGTTTTTTTCACGATTGCCAAAGAAAAAGGTCGTCCCCGCCGAAAGAGATGCACAAGAAGACGACAAGCTTCCAGAAAAGGCTCTGGACAAAATGAACAAGGAAGTACAGAATGCCCTATTAATACAGCACCCCATATTCTTGGATGTTTATAATCTGTGGGAACTTGCTGTGCAGAACACGATGAAAAAATTATCGAAACCCATGTTACGAGAGATGCGAGCAACACGTGGACACCAGCAAAAAGGATAAGAAAAGAAAACAATCCTACATTGACGCCACTCGTCCGCACACATCTTTTCACAAGAAAAACAACCATTTCAACTAAAGCCGTTTTATAAGAAAAAAATATTTATACCGACATTATTAGTTTTTGTTTCCTAAATTAATACAATATATATGACGGGAGTATATATTGAGCGGGATTCATGTGATAACTTACCGATACCGAAATCACTCGCGTATCTCAAGGGCGGATCCAACGGAGGGGTCCATGGCTGCGGACCCCCCTTTACAACTCGTTATTTCCCCTTTTTAACATACGATATATTACAGATAATTTTCTATTGAAAGTCATGACTCTTATGTAAGTTTATAAATTGAAAGCCAAATCAAGTTGTTATGTTTGCGTTCTGAAAGGTTACAACAAATATAGCGGTATGTATGACCTCAAAAATAACGTCACTGATCGAATGTACTTTTTGGACCCCCCCTCAAAAATATCCTGGATCGGCCTTTGAAACTAGACAAATGTTACCTTAGGGGTCACACACAATACGAGGGCGTATAACATGAGCCGATCTATTATTTTTGATGCGTTCGTGAGAAGAGCAAAGTTTGCATTCCTATACATTTATTACATAAATTTGTTATGCATACAAGAGGGGGATATTATTTTGAAAGAAAGCGTAGCTTAAGGGGCTTCGAAATTTAAGTTTAGTCCTCAAGTGGCTGGGCCGGTAAAAAAATAAGGTTTTTGAGGAGAACTCTTCATCTCCAATGGTCATGGCCGCCAGTGGTCACGCAACGCTTTCGCTGTTTTGTGTAGATGGCCGTCACTACACCTAGAATTCATGATTTGTGAAGCGGTAGGCAGTAAATGCAGCTCTTTCTTCAGAAAAATCCCTCAAATTTGCTCAGTGTTGATGTCTCAAACGGTTTATAAAAGATTTGAAAAATATTATTTCAATTTTGGCAGTCATTCACTAGCTAATTTATGCAAAAACGATGCTTTCTGAAACAACGTATTTAGGCATATTTGATCGATCGTAGAAACTTAAAAACACATTTACCTAAGAATTTTTTTTCACAATCTTGAACAATATCATCTTGACATCACATACAGTGAAAATCTCGCTTTTCCGTTGTATCGGCCATGGTAAAATTCTCACTTGTTTTGAGGGTACTTTTAAGCTAAAGAAAACTGTGTCTTGCAAATAATTCTTCCAGAAATTCTTCGTTACAGCTGCATGTCTGAAAATCATTGTGAGGCATATAGAGATACCATATTTGAAGTTTATTAGGTTAGAAAGGTCAAGTATTGATTGTATTTCGTACACGAGATCGGTGATTTATCTCAATTTCAGAGTCGTCAAATTAGCATATTTGCCTATCTGCATAAAAAGTGAAATTTCTCCCGAACTAAAAAGAATTTTGCAAAACTAAGTGCACAGGGGTTAATGTTATATGATAGGGTATCTAACTTCAAAGTATGAGCAAAATCGATTTTTTGACTGTTGCCACCTTATGTCTGATTTTTACGGACAGCCGCTCTTAATAAACTCGCAGATCGTGTTTTATCGCTCAGCACCATTAAGGCATGGGTCTTTTGAGGAGTGATGGAAAATCAGTTATTTATTCATATCTTTGACAGTTTACTATGAATCTTTCCCAAATTTGGCTCGTAGTAGTAATTCTTCAAGGCAAGCAATTACCGCATATCTGTTACCAGGGTAACCAGGTCACGTGACCACAAGGCCGCCATCTTGGATTTTTTTAAAAAATCGTTTGTAATCGTATTGAAACTACTTCAAAAGTCCTGAAAATCCATATTCCTTTTGATATTTGCAATACCTATATGGATCTAATTGGATATCTTGGAAATTATATTAAGTTTAATGTTTAGAATATTTTTAATTTTTTGGAAAACATAGAAAATATTCTAAAAATTAAACTTAAAATAATTTCCAAGATATCCAATTAGATCCATATACGTATTGTAAATATGAATAGTAATCTGCATTTTCATGACTTTTAAGTAGTGTTTAAAAAACGAGTAGGAGTGTTTTATCAGGTATGAAAGCACGAGGCGTAGCCGAGTGCTTTTATACCTGATAAAACACGATCTACGAGTTTTTTGAACTGCTTAAAACACTCATGAACAATTTATAAGATTTTGGTTCAACTGGAGCCACCATACACGTCACGAGCATGGATTTTTATACTTCGATAGAGATTTGACGTCACGGGCATGCGCATCAGATTCAATAGAAGCTCCCACACGTTGGGTATTGCGTGCCAAGGCAAAGACAGGCACATTAGTCAAAGATCATTAGTGTTGACTATGACCTTGATGAAGCTCTATGTCTTCATCTAAACTTGGATGCATACTTCATCCCTGATGAAGTCATCCTCATAGTATTCGAGTGGTCTTTATATAAAGATCACATGTGTCTTTATATAAAATCACTTGAATACTAATGAAGAGGACTTTATCGGGTATAAAGGTTCATGCACGTGACGTGTATGGTGGCTCCAATTGGACCATAAGCTTATGAATTATTAATGAGTGTTTTAAAGATGTTTCGGTACGTTTACAAACGGCTTGTTTAAAAATCCAAGATGGCGGCCTTGTGGTCACGTGACTTAGTTTCCATGGTAACCAAGGCCCTAAGGTTCCTTCTTTTCACAAAAGACATTAACTTGCCAAGTTTGGGGAAGATTCGTAGAAAACTGGCTATGATATAGCTAATCAGTTTTTCATCTGAGAGCCATGCCTTAATGATGCTGAGCGTGCATTGAAGTTGACTAGGATTCTTTAAAGGATGTCTTGTGGATACCAAAACATTAACTATCCTCTACTTACCTCTTTGATATTATGTACTATTGATGATGAACCATCCCGTGGCTTCAAACGAATACATATTTTTAGTAAAATCATCAGCTAAGTTAGCCGTGCCATGACTTAGATCAGCCCTGAGGTTGTTTCAGGGTTTGATCTGTAAGTTAGCCATGTCCTGACTTAGATCAGCCCTGAGGTTGTTTCAGGGTTTAATCTGTGAGTTAGCCATGCCCTGACTTAGATCAGTGCGGCAAGTACTGTAATATATAGTACATCTCACAGCTCCTGACTCTTACCTCACTATCATTGTCTCCAAAGGCTTTCTCTAGGGCTTCTTTCCTACTATTACTGATGACAGACACCCACTTGTGCCTCCTGACATGGCTGCCATCACGTGATGGTACCAGGCCCCTATTCAAATTTGAATCAATGTGTACTGTTTTAATTCATATTACTGTGCAACTACACCAACCAAGGCCTCCCAAACAAATTTTCAAACAAATTAGCCAATCACGCTTTAGTATTTAAACAATAGAATCTGCACAAAAATTTTCACATTTTCCTCATTTAAAGTCATATATTTTACTTTATACGAGTGTGTGTATGATCAGAAGTGAACAAGAAACAGTTTAAAACCCAGACTTCACTAATTTATCTGATATGCTGCGTTAAAATGTGAGTTGGCAAAAGCCCAGTGAGGAAAAGCAAACATACATGACTGGTAAACTTACGCATTTAAGTTGGCATCATCTTCTGCTTGGAATAAGAATGTTCAATTATCTGCATCAAGAAACAAGGATAATGTATTACCTGCGCGACATTATTTTGAATCATACACAGACATCCTGGAGATCGTCACGCAATGCTACGATCCTCATGTGGAGCGTTGCGTGAATGAGAAGAACGAGAGTGAGGACGAAAACGAGGATGACAATGAGGAGGACGACGAGCTGGAGGAGGAGGAGGAAGTGGAGTAGGAGGAAGAGGAGGAAGAGGACAAGGAGGACAAAGATGTGCAAAACAATGAGGACAAGGAGAATGAGGACAAACAGGACTAGGAGGAGGAGGACGAGCAGGAGGAGGATGAGCACAGGGCTGTCAACTCTCCCGGATAAACCGGGAGTCTCCAGATTTTGGAGCGTATCTCCTGGTCTCCAGATTAGAGTCTCAAATCTCCCAGATAATCCCGAAACTGACCATTTCTTGTGAGACCTGGGTTTCACAACCATAAAATTCCAATTATTTTGTGTTTGTGTTATTTTACGTCGCTAACAAAATCAAAACGTTCCACATGGCTAATCTTGCAAGCAGGCCATTGTAATGTAAGCGATAATCTGATTGGTCAGAAATAAACCACTCACATCAAATGTTACAAAGCGAAAGACGTCTTTTCGGGCACTTTTTGACGCACTGTGACGTCATGTCCCTTCCCTATCAATTCTCCAGATTTGAATATCTCGGGGGTTGACAGCCCTGTGAGCAGGACGAGGACAAGAAGGAGAGCAAGAGCAAGAACAAAAACAAGGAGAACAAGAACTCATTTTTCCAATAAATCAATGCTTCATACTTACGAGATACTAGTGAAAAGGTACATAAGTAACAAAGACATGAACAAGCTCAACAAAACAATCTCATTTTTCCAATAAAGCAATGCTTCATACTTACGAGATACTAGTGAAAAAGTTCGTCTCTTTCCTTCCACTTCTTCCTACACATCCATCCAAAAAGAAGATTTCTTAACACTTTTAATGATTATTATTAAAGAATGATGCGATTTGTGTTTCTTCAAGCATATTTTTCTCAGAAAGAAGCATGAATCTAACCCGTGACCTTCTGTTTGCGTTAGTCAGACGCTCTAACCTGAGCTACTGGAGCTTGTAAATTTGTTCCGAGGAAAATATGCTTGAAGAAAAAACAATAATTACGTTCTAATTCGCTGTAAATTATTTTCTACCTAAATTCTGTCTAAATTCATGACAAACAAACGTGATGATTGTTGGATGCTAGTGAGACTAGGCAGGTATAAGAGTCGGATCGGATCGGAATATTTGAATCTTATTTGAATTATTGAAATATTTGCGAATATTTGAATTGATAGCCTACACTTTGTGAATATTTGATTTGATAGCCTACATACCTTTCTCAAGACACGTTCGTGCTCTTTTTTAACGGTCAACCATCCATATTATTAACGAAAAACAGTGAAAAGTCCAAAAATCATCCCAACACAGTGCTGCCGCCATTTTGATTTTCGAGTGCCAGTCTTCTCAGAACGTACAGCGCACAGGGTGACCGCACATTTTCGAATCATTTAGCAGGAAAAAAGGAATTAAAAGTTTCTGTCATTTGATTGTTCAAAGGCTTTTGACTACGTATCACACCATGTAGTTTCTGAGAAACTTATGATTGTTCCAGGTATTAATCCTTATATAATCAATTGGGTAATTGATTTTTTGAAAGACCGTAGTCAAAGAGTATGCATAGAAAATTTATGTACTCCCTTAGTACCCATTAACCGCGGAGTGCCACAAGGTACAGTGATTGGACCAATACTTTAATGATAAAATATGCTGATAATATACCAGCAGTATCTGGTGATACGAGTATTCCTGATACCTTAGGCTGCGTTTATGTGTGGCAGAAGGAGGGGGGGGGAGGGGACAAGTGAAAATTTGAAATGTCCAGAATAATTCTTAACACCCCCCCCTTAAAGTTATGCAAAAAAATACGATCCCTCCTAAGCAAGACTTGTAGCTTCTTCCAAAATTGTGCATTCCCCCCATTTTTCTGATAAAAATTTGCCTATCCTCCCGTGCTTAGTAAACATTAGGGTGTGGCACATTTTAAGGCTAAGATTCAAAATCGTACCCAGTCACTTCTTTCACCCTCACTGTTACTGCGCTGTGGTTGATGGGAAGGATTTAGTGAGCTCGCAGTGAATCAACTGCTTCCCAAAAGCCTTTACATGCATTCATCCCCTTCCCATATTCCATTGTGAATAGAAGGAATAAATTCAAATGAACAGAAGGAATTTCAAGTCTGGTTTTTAGACTTCTTAGTGTGAATAAAATATTTATTAATTATAATAATATGTAATTATTCGCCTGAAGAATTCATGGTTCTTACCCACCTAGTTACCGTTGCTATGCCCACAAGCTCAACAAATTACCTAGAATATCTCACAATTATTTTTTTTTATTTGATCACAGAAAATTGACCTTAAATTTTTTCAATTTTTTACTGTCCTGTGAAACTAAAAGACAAAAATGCTTCATAATCCTTGTCTTTGCAGTTTTTTGTTTGTGGGACAAGATTTTAATTCCACTGAGAAAACTGCTGTAACAGTGATTGGCTCGCTATTGTCTGAGTCACAACCATCAATAGACTATTTTATCAGATGTCCTTGTCAAATTACTCACTTCCTTTCACAATAATAAAACACTTATCACACATTACATCAACTGATATTTTTATTCATTAAACTAAATATGGGTTATTTACAAACCAATTACTTTTCCCTTTGCTAATAAATATTTACACCAAGATTGGCATTACTTCATCAAGTCTACAATATTACTTTGTCTAGTATACAATAGCTTAGCCTGCGTAGCAGCACTTTAAATAAAAGAGCCTGTCACGCTATGAAGGAGAGACAAAGCTGAATAGCTATAGCTTACCCTAATATCACAATATTAGCACTTATAGCACACTCAACAAAATTACTCGACTCTGATTGGTCGAGAGGAGTACAATTATAGCGTTAATTGTACTCCGTAGGAGTACCGAATTAAGTCGCTATGGCAACACGGCCAAAACAATGTCAAAACAATTATTTTCTATCATTTTGTACTTAAAAAACATAAATAAAATTGTAAAGCCGCAAGAACTAATCTTTTTTATGCATTTCAGTTGCGCGATGGACTGAATAGACAAAGATGAACTGCGTCGCTTCGCATTTTTTACTGAAATTTCGTTGAGTGAACTATAAACAAAAAATCGCACGATCTTCTCGTACAATTTGGAATTAATACACACTCGTAATGTTTTGAAAGTTCTTTAATTGCACAAAGATGAATGGCGTCGCTTCGCATTTTTTACTGAAATTTTGTTGAGTGAACTATAAACAAAAAATCGCACGATCTTCTCGTACAATTTGGAATTAATACACACTCGTAATGTTTTGAAAGTTCTTTAATTGCACTCGCCTTCAAATTGTACTCAAGATCGTGCGATTTCCTATACTAACACTAATATCACAGTATCTCATCAAACATAATGGTACAATCTAAACAAGGTCTATTTACATATCCATCAAAATGTTATCAGGGTTATTTTAACATTGAGTCTTGCTACTAAAAACATTTAAAGTTCTAATAGATGTAGAAAGAATTAGCTGATACACAGCTGAAAAACATTACTTTATCTAATTTTAACTTATCAAAATGATAAAAGAAAAATACTTAATATTTAATTTTATCTGGAAAAATTCTTACTACAAATAATTTTCAAATTTCTACATGGAGAGAATTACAGTAGCTGATACATAATTATTAAACTATTATCTAATTATCCAATATACTTTTTTAATTCATCAAAATGATAAAAGAAACAAATTTCTCTGTAATGATTTGGAAAAACAAAGAGAATCTACGAAACTAAGTAATACTAATTTCAAGTTTACTCATCAATAATCAGGACAAAATCAATGTTTTTCTCAAAGTTTTCATGGAAAACATGATGAAAGAGTTATTAGGGTTATATTGTACTGTATGAGAGAGATAGAAGTGTAAAGAAGTGTTGAATGGTTGATATCTATTACCAGTAAACAGTAACTCTATTACCCCCCCATTCTAGCACAAACACTCGACCATCAGCTGTAACTACTACATCAACAGGAACATTCATCTGACCAACACCTGAACCACGGCTACCAAATGACCTTATAAACTGACCTTCTTGTGTGAAAAGTTGAACACGGTTATTATAACCATCACAGACAAGAATCATGTCTGGACCATAAACAGCCAGTCCACATACACAATTAAACTGACGGTCTCTTTCTCCCTCTTCTCCAAACTTGTACAAGAAAACTCCATTCACATCAAAAACACGAACATAGTTTATGTCAAAATAAGATACAAAGTATTTCCCGTTACCATAGGTGATGTACTCAGGCTGTTCAGTATTATCAGGCATATCAAACTCATGAACTAAATCCCCTTGTTTACTGAACACCTTGATACTTGGTTTGATACCCAGTTCTTGTTTTCCCTCACAGCACACTGCGATGTTTTTATCATCGTTAACACACATTCCACACGGTACAAACCATTGGTCATGTCTGTAGATGGTTCTTACATAAGTACCGTTCAAGTCAAACTCTTGTATCCTGCCTTTACCATGTGGACCATCACTGACAATTATTCTGTCTTCATTAAACACCACTCCACGTGGAAGATACAGTTGACCTTCTCCTGTTCCTTCCCTGCCAAACTCTCTTAAATAGTTTACATCAAGACTGAATATTTGAATACGGTGATTTCTACAATCAGCAATGGCTATCTCTCCATTATCACTGACTGCTATCGAACGTGGATAATTCAACTGTCCTCTACCACTTCCCTCTTTTCCAAATGTTTTCACAGGTTTGAACAACTCCTTCACATCGAGTATCTCTACATTCTGAGGCGAGTTCTTGATCCTTTCTCCTCCAATATTCACCTGAATTTTGTGCCGTCCACTTTTTTGTGGCTTAAAACTCACACGGTATTTTCCAGTTTGCTCTTCAGACACTTTCTTTTCCACCTCGTTGCCCTCCACATCTTCGATCCTAACATCAATAGACTCCATTCTTGTGGGACACACTTCTCCTTCTGTATTCCTGGTGATTATCTTGCTCTCGTTTATAAAACCAGGACGAACTTTCTTGACTGATTCAATTGTGGATCGAGCAGGGTCCGTCACGTTCTTCACAATCCTGCCGATGTCTAGCAGTGATTGCATGACTTGCTCTGTCACGGAATAATGTATTGTCACGTTACGCTGGATTGGCTGACAGCACAAGATCGAAGGAGCTTCTGATAACATTTGACTTCTTTCTACAATCATTTGCTTACTTTCTATTTCCTCATATGCTACATCTCTCTCCAACAGTGCTCGGCAGTGTTGCACAAATTCATCTGAATCTTTTATTCTTGTTTCAATAGCCGTTTGTTCTTCATGATTTGCTTTTGTTAGTTCCTGGAGCGTCTGGTTCAGTTCCTCCTTCTTCGCTATTCCGTGTTCTCTGGCCATATCACAAATCATTTGAACTACATCATCGACATCTCTCTTTGCCACATCAATCTCTCTTTCAATTCTCTCTATGTTTTCTTTAGATTTTTCTAACTCTTGTGCGTCGTTTTGCTTCCGTTGCTCGACTCGATTCATCGCTCTTTCGATCAATTTCCTTGAGTCCTGTCCAGCGTCTTCTAAGGTCTGTAGTTGGTGGTTTTGATGATTCAAAGTAGCGCATTTTTGGCATACGCTGAGTCTACATGTGTCCTCTTGACAATAGTATTCAAGCTTCTTTTTCTCGTGTAGCTTACACAGCATCTGGTTTTTGATAAAACTGTTTACATTTTCCTCCTTAAATTGATCGAGCATTATTGGTTGGTGTTCATCTTGTATTTTTTTCAATAACCGATGGGCGTTGCAGCAATCCTCACATATCAAGCCATTACACTGCTGACAAAACGCCACCAAGACTCGCGGTTGTTCACAGCTCACACAATGGGGCAAAACTGGTTGATTAGCTTGGCTTTTCATCCCATGAAGCAAGTCCAGAAGAGAATCCAAGTAGAACGAAGAAGGTAGCTTCGAAGGATCGCCGTCTGGCACAACTATCGTCGTCTTACACATCGGGCAGTCCATTCGATTGCCTCCTCGATTCCCACTTGTGTGATACCACTGAGCGATGCATCTTGTACAGTAGCTATGAAGACAGGAAAGAGTTTTGGGCTGAGTGAATACATCTAGACAAAGAGAGCAGGTCAGTTGTTCTTCGAAGTTGTCTGTGATGTCTTTGAGCGATTTGAGTGCAGCCATTTTCACAGGGATGCGGAAAAGGAATGCAGTGAGTCAGATTTCTTGGAACTAGAATGTGATATTCAAAGGAGTCACGTGAACACCCTGTGGAGAATGCGTCTAGGCACGACGCCTGTGATGACATCAATCTTGGAGATGCTTGACCTGACCTTCACTAGAGTCAATCAAATGGATCGACTGGGTTTTGTTTGTGACGATCAAATCGGAATATTTTGTCAGAAAGAATGTAAACAATCCAAAGCAATTAGTTCATGTGATCGAAACCTTTTCTTTCTAGACTCGGGAAAAGCTTTATTGGGCTCAAAGCTTTTGTGTCACCATTCAGTACTAGTCCTTTTGAGAAATGGATAATAGGGAATGGATTTTAAATTTGTGTTTTCAAAATGGCCAGCATTTAGTATTACTAGTTACAACAAAAACACTCAAATACCTTACCTGACGTCATCATCATTAACATATTGGAAGTATAAACCTTCATAACTTAGAGTCACATCACTCAAAATCAAGAAATTTTTTACCAATCAACAACTATTTACTTAATGCAGAACCAGTACTAAAAGTATTGTCGAAGGGTTCATTTGCACTTTAACCATTACACAACTCTTGAGCAATCAAAACATGCTTCAAGAGTGCCAATATTGACCAACATTCCCCAAATACCTTCTACATAAAAAATACACTATTAAGCATTAATGATTGTTAATATTATGAGCTGTAGTCATTGCTGATGGCTGATATCCTTCCGACTTTAAATAGGTATTGTCACACTGCTTTAAACCATATTTATTACCCATTGAAAATAAAATGTTAAAAAGAAAAAGTCTAGTCTATTCGGTACATTGTTTTCATGGCTATTGTTATGCTGATTCATCTGGAACCGTGGTCCAGTGGATAAATCGTTGTCATTCAAGATACTGAGTCAAGCTCGTCTAATTAAGGAGGGTTAGCACTTGGATGAGTGAGCTAAACATTATAGTACTAACTCCTTCGCTGCTTTTACCCAACCTTTTTCTTTTTCTTTTTTTTTTTTTTTGCTTTTAAAAATAATAGAATATAGAATAGTTGTTTAGTAAACATTAGAGGGTGGCACATTTTAAAGCTAAGATTCAAAATTGTACCCAGTCACTTCTTTCACCCTCACTGTTGTTGCGCTGTTCATCCCCTTCCCGTATTCCATTGTGAATAGAAGGAATAAATTCAAATGAACAGAAGGAATTTCAAGTCTGGTTTTTAGACTTCTTAGTGTGAATAAAATATTTATTAATTATAATAATATGTAATTATTCGCCTGAAGAATTCATGGTTCTGACTCCCATAGTTACCGTTGCTATGTCCCACAAGCTCAACAATTTAGCTAGAATATCTCAGAATTTAAAACTCTGATTGCAGAAGATTGATGATGAATTGCTTCCATAGACTTTATTTGTGGCGTGACAATGTTATTCCAATTCAGCGTGACAAACCTCCAGGGGATTTATTTTATTTGTTTTTACTCTTCAAAAAAGTCATCAGTAACCCAAAGGATATGAAAGGAATAACGATGATATCCCAACAAGTTTCAAAACAATATCTCTTCATTCCACCAGAGGTTTGTTACGCTGAATTGGGAAAACATTGTCACAACACGAATAAGGTCTATTGTTTACTGTCCTGTGAAACTAAAAGACAAGAATGCTTCACTGCTGCAATGGTGATTGGCTCGCTATTGTCTGAGTCAGTGACTACAATCAATACACTATTTACATCGGATGTCCTCGTCAAATTACTCACTTCCTTTCATAATAATAAAACACATATCACACATTACATCAACTGATAATATTTTTAATCATTAAACTAAATATGGGTTATTTACAAACCAATTACTTTTCCCTTTGCTAATAAATATTTACAACAAGATTGGCATTACTACATCAAGTCTACAATATTACTTCGTCTAGTATACAATAGCTTAGCCTGTGTAGCAGCACTTTAAATAAAAGGGCCTGCCATGCTATGAAGGCTAGACAAAGCTGAATAGCTATAGCTTACCCTAATAACACAATATTAGCACTAACACTAATATCACAGTATCTCATTGAACATAATGGTACAATCTAAACTAGGTCTATTTACATATCCATCAAAATGTTATCTGGGTTATTTTAACATTGAGTCTTGCTACTAAAAACATTTAAAGCTCTAATAAATGTAGAGAGAATTAGCTGATACACAGCTGGAAAACATTTGATTAAATTTTAACTCATCACAATGACAAAAAAATTAATATTTAATATATATTTGTAAAAACTCTAGATGCATCTAATTTTCAAATTTTCTACGTGCTTGCTAAAAATAATATTCACACTTCCATGTAAAGAGAATTAGCTGATACACTAAAAAACGCTAAAAACATTACTTTTTTTAATTTTAACTTATCAAAATAATAAGAGAAAAATAGTTAATATTTAATTTTATCTGGAAAAATTTTTACTACAAATAATTTTCAAATTTCTACGTGGAAAGAATTAGCTGACAAAGAATTACTTAACTATTATTTAATTTTAATCCTTTTTTGTTTCATCCACGTTTTTTTTATTTTCATAATATTTAATTATTTTTTGACTCATGAAAATGATAAAAGAAACAAATTTCTCTGTAATGATTTGGAAAAACAAAAAGAAATTAACGAAACTAAGTTATACTAATGTAGAAGGTTTATTACACAACAATGTTTACGGCGTTCAAATCGATTGGTTTTACACACAGAAAAGTAAAATCCTAGAAAAAAGACATTAAGTTAAACACTTATAACACCACGAACAAACGAGGCACATTTAGCTCACAAACAATGCGAATAGAAGACAAAAAACAAGATGAAAATTAAGAGAGAACAAACACTTACCAAACGATGAACGACTCACAATAAGCACATGGCAGACAACACGGCGCGCGGGGTTAATCGGTTAGGGAACCACACGGACACTGGACATACTGAAACGACGGATATACGCACTAACTCAAAACTGTTGAGAAATGCCTCAACAACTAATTTCAAGTTTACTCATCAATAATGAGGACAATATCAATGCTTTTCTCAAAGTTTTCATGGAAAACATAATGGAAGAGTTATTAGGGTTATACTGTACTGTATGAGAGGGATAGAAGTGTAAAGAAGTGTTGAATGGTTGATATCTATTACCAGTAAACAGTAACTCTATTACCCCCCAATTCTAGCACAAACACTCGACCATCAGTTGTAACTACTACATCAACAGGAACATTCATCTGACCAACACCTGAACCACGGCTACCAAATGACCTTATAAACTGACCTTCTTGTGTGAAAAGTTGAACACGGTGATTATTAGCATCACAGACAAGAATCATGTCTGGACCATAAACAGCCAGTCCATATATACCATTAAACTGACCTTCTCTTTCTCCCTCTTCTCCAAACTTGTACAAGAAAACTCCATTCACATCAAAAACACGAACATAATTTCTTTTCAAATAAGATACAAAATATTTCCCGTTACCATAGGTGATGAACCGAGGCTGTTCATTATTATCAGGCATATTAAATTCATGAACTAAATCTCCTTGTTTACTGAACACCTTGATACTTGGTTTGATACCCAGTTCTTGTTCTCCCTTACAGCACACTGCGATGTTTTTATCATCGTTAACACACATTCCACGCGGTTCAAACCATTGGTCATGTCTGTAGATGGTTCTTACGTAAGTACCGTTCAGTCAAACTCTTGTATCCTGCCTTTACCATCTTGACCATCACTGACAATTATTCTGTCTTCATTAAACACCACTCCACGTGGAAGATACAGTTGACCTTCTCCTTTTCCTTCCCTGCCAAACTCTCTTAAATAGTTTCCATCAAGACTGAATTTTTGAATACGGTGATTATCACAATCTGCAATGGCTATCTCTCTATTATCACTGACAGCTATCGAAAATGGATTATTCAACTGTCCTCTACCACTTCCTCTTTCTCCAAATGTTTTCACAGGTTTGAACAACTCCTTCACATCGAGTATCTCTACATTCTGAGGCGAGTTCTTGATCCTTTCTCCTCCAATATTCACCTGAATTTCGTGCCGTCCACTTTTTTGTGGCTTAAAACTCACACGGTATTTTCCAGTTTGCTCTTTAGACACTTTCTTTTCCACCACGTTGCCCTCCACATCTTCGATCCTAACATCAATAGACTCGATTCTTGTGGGACACACTTCTCCTTCTGTATTCCTGGTGATTATCTTACACTCGTTTATAAAACCACGAGGAGTTTTCACTGATTCAATTGTGGATCGAGCAGGGTCCGTCACATTCTTCACAATCCTGCCGATGTCTAGCAGTGATTGCATGACTTGCTCTGTCACGGAGTAACGTATTGTCATGTCACGCTGGATTGGCTGACGGCACAAGATCGAAGGAGCTTCTGATAAAATTTGACTTCTTTCTACAATCATTTGCTTACTTTCTATTTCCTCGTATGCTACATCTCTCTCCAACAGTGCTCGGCAACGTTTCACAAATTCATCTGAATCTTTTATTCTTGTTTGAATAGCCGTTTGTTCTTCATGATTTGCTGTTGTTAGTTCCTGGAGCGTCTGCTGTAGTTCCTCCTTCTTCGCTATTCCGTGTTCTCTGGCCATGTTGCAAATCATTTCAACTACATCATCGACATCTCTCTTTGCCTTGGCAATCTCTCTTTCAATTCTCTCTATGTTTTCTTTAGATTGTTTTAATTCTTGTGCGTCGTTTTGTTTCCGTTGCTCGACTCGATTCATCGCTCCTTCGATCAATTTCCTTGAGTCCTGTCCAGCGTCTTCTAAGCTCTGCAGTTGGTGGTTTTGATGATTCAAAGTAGCGCATTTTTGGCATACGCTGAGTCTACATGTGTTCTCTTAACAATAGTATTCAAGCTTCTTCTTCTCGTGTAGCTTACACAGCATCTGGTTTTTGATGAAACTGTTTATATTTTCCTCCTTAAATTGATCGAGCATTATTGGTTGGTGTTCATCTTGTATTTTTTTCAATAACCGATGGGCGTTGCAGCAATCCTCACATATCAAGCCATTACACTGCTGACAAAACGCCACCAAGACTCGCGGTTGTTCACAGCTCACACAATGGGGCAAAACTGGTTGATTAGCTTGGCTTTTCATCCCATGAAGCAAGTCCAGAAGAGAATCCAAGTAGAACGAAGAAGGTAGCTTCGAAGGATCGTCGTCTGGCACAACTGTCGTCGTCTTACACATCGGGCAGTCCATTCGATTGCCTCCTTGATTGCCGCTTGTGTGATACCACTGAGCGATGCATCTTGTACAGTAGCTATGAAGACAGGAGAGGGTTTTGGGGTGAGTGAATACATCTAGACAAAGAGAGCAGGTCAGTTGTTCTTCGAAGGTATCTGTGATGTCTTTGAGCGATTTGAGTGCAACCATTTTCACAGGGATGCGGAAAAGGAATGCAGTGAGTCAGATTTCTTGGAACTAGAATGTGATATTCAAAGGAGTCACGTGAAGACCCTGTGGAGAATGCGTCTAGGCACGCCGCCTGTGATGACATCAATCTTGGAGATGCTTGACCTGACCTTCACTAGATAGAGTGAATCAAATGGATCACAGGTAGCCCAAGCTTGGTTTCTGTGGCGTCCTGCTATAAGGAAATGTATGGAGATTCATCAAAAATTTCAATAAAATCTTTGAAACGTGAAATAAAGCCTCGACATTTTACCGATCATTGAGAAATAGCACTTCTTTCGCTCTGCGTGGTTATTTTTTGAATTTAGGTCGTTTTAAGATTTTTTCCCCCACCAGTAAGAAATAAGTGAAGGTTGGAAACTCGAGTCCCAAAAGCGAACCATCACGGGTCTTTGAAACCTCGTACGTCTTCGAATTTTCCTTCCAGCGCCAAATTTTAGTCATGACCCTTCTCTCACATCCCTGGGACTCGAGTTTCCAACCTTCTCTTATTCTTACTGGTGGGGGAAAAAATCTTAAAACGACCTAAATTCAAAAAATAACCACGCAGAGCGAAAGAAGTGCTATTTCTCAATGATCGGGTAAAATGTCGAGGTTTTATTTCACGTTTCAAAGATTTTATTGAAATTTTTGATGAAACTCCATACATTTCCTTATAGTAGGACGCCACAGAAACCAAGCTTGGGCTACCTGTGAATGGATCGACTGGGTTTTGTTTGTGACGTACCAGAATAGATCATATCGGAACTTTTTGGCAGCAAAAATTCAAAAAATCTAAAGCAATTAGTTCATGTGATCGAAACCTTTTCTTTCTTGACTCGAGGAAAGCTTTTTTGGGCTCATAGTTTTTGTGTCACCATTCAGTACTAGTCGTTTTGAGGAATGGATAATATTATAAAGACGGCATTCGAATCAATTTTCAAAACATTCTTCTAAACAACAAGGGTAAATTTGAAAGGGAATGGAGGAATCCCTACACCACCCCACCCTCCCCCCCCCCTCCTTCCGTTATGTGCTTTGCAGGCTAAGACTCGCAACACCTCACCTCCAAGGTGTAAGTTTGTCAGAATTGGAGCATCATTTGTTACTAGGATCTTTTTATATGTGGAGAATACTCATCAAAACACAAAATTGCTGTATGGTTAGAACTTCAAGTCTTCTCGGACAACTAGGGCCGTAGGCCCCGTCTGTCTTCATTATATAACCATGTATAAGGCGGACGTAAAAAGTCCACTGAATACGCTGGTGACGACCATCTTCAATGCCCGTACTAAACAGGGCCCACTGTAAGTGGCTATGTTGTTGTGGTGTCCCTTCCCTCATCGGGAAAAGCTCATAAACAAATAAATAGTAAAATTGATGGTCTTGGAATGGTAATCAGGATGTCAATCAGTGTTGTCATAGTGACGAGGAAGGTCTTGGTGGATGTCATGTGTGACTCTATGCTTTAAACCATTACATAACTGTCGAAGAGCGGATGCAGCCAAAATTTTAGGGGGGGCTAATTGAGTTTAGGGGGGCTAGTTGAGTTTCTTCCGTCAACATAACGGAAAACAATGGAAAAAAGCATGTAATTGTTCTTCAGGTTTTTTTTTTCTGCTGAAGGAAGGCTTCAGCCCCCCTTTGCCCCCCTCCCCAACCTGGAAAACACGCTTCAAGAGTGCCAATATTGCCCAACATTCCCCAAATACCTTCTACATAAAAAATTACACTATTAAGCATTAATGATTGTTAATATTATGAGCTGTAGTCATTGCTGATGGCTGATATCCTTCCGACTTTAAATAGGTATCGTCACACTGCTTTAAACCATATTTATTAGCGATTTCATTGGCAAAACTGCTTTGTTCTACGCTGTCCAACAAAGTAACAACGAAAGTGTATTTCGTGCATTGATTGATGCTGGTGCTGATGTCAACAAAACTGATAATATTGGCAAAATCGCTTTGTTTTATGCTGTCCAACAAAGTAACAACGAAAGTGTAGCTCATATTTCAATTTTTTCCTATTTACAGTTCAGATAATAAAACAAGCCATTTTAATCTACTCAGTAATATATCATTATTCGAGATGAGGGTGACACAAATATTCATAGAACTGAAATAGCGTAATAATATTTTTAATGTTTTTGTAGTAATTTTCTAAAAATGTTTGTGCCATGTCCTGGCTTATTTACCACTTTTTTCGTCATCTAACCGTCAAAGTATGTTGTGGACTCACGAGGTGATGGATAGATGACAGAAATCGTGGTAAATGAGAGGAAATACCACGGAAATTGGAGGAAATTGGTTAAAATTCTAAAAGATTGCTAAATTTTTAAAAAGATTTCTATAACCAAAAAAAATAAATCACAATTGATTGAAAATGTTTTTCGAAACTTCTATTCTTACAGCAATTACTCCCTGTACGGGGCTCTTCCGTGAGGTTCCCTCCACACGCACTACAACTACATTCTATATTTACAACATACAACACTCAACTGTTTATAAAAAATATACATAAAAATATAGAATAAAAAAAAAGTGTTTGACAAAAATCTTCAACATATTGACTTTTTTTAAGTTTGGGAATGTTTTCCCATTTCAGACCATGTGTCATTCTCTTGAGAATAAGATTCTTTGTTTGAGTTGTATCCATATTCATGTGTCTTCTCATGCACAACCGTTAAACAAAGGAATGATACTGTAGGGAATGACACATGTTTAGTTGGACCTAGTGAAAATATTTTTCAAACGAATCTAAAAAATTGTTTCCTATTTAAGGTTTGGAATAATGCATTGTGGACCAAGTCCACTCCTTTCACAGTCCCTGCGCCTTTGGAAAGATACGAGACAAAGGGTGAGCCTTCCTTTTGGCGCATGCGCAATTTTCTGGAAGTCAAATATAATCAATAAAAATCATGCTTTAAAACAGAGTTCTGTGTTTTCTTCCAATTAAAATAAAAATTGAAAATATCGGGAACAATTTTTAAAATGTTTGACAATTCTTTGAACCCATGCGCTCATATACCGGAAGTCAAAGAAATCCTGGTTACAAAAAATAGATTATGCCAGAGCCCTCGTTCTTCGCCGCAGGCCAGGAGAACCGCGGGTTCTGGGTACGAGATTGATGGTGAGGTTGTAATAATAGAGACCTTATTTAACACCTTGTACAATTATTCACATGTCTCTATCATTGCAAGATGGCGCAGGGAACTGTGAAGAGGACTATTCAATTTCACGTCATTCCCTTGAGTATTACTTCTGTCTTTACCAGTGAATATCATTCTTAAGAGAAGGACGTAAGATAGTAAGAAGGACGTAAGTACATTAGATCTAGTAAAGGTAAAAGGGTAAATTTTACAGCGTGAAAAGTTGAAAAAACGTACTGACGTTTCGGACGCTAGTCCTTCGTCGGAGTAGCGTCCGAAACGTCAGTAAGTTTTTTCAACTTTCACGATGTAAAATTTACCCTTTTATCATTAGTTTCATTTGAAACACCGACGCAGCTCACACTAGGTTTAAGCTAGTTATCTCTACATTAGATCTAGTTTACTTGCTCTATAATCACAGAATCAATTCAGACCACGTGCTATTCCCTAGAGTATCATTTCTTTGTTTAACGATTGCGCATGGCAAGACACACGAATATTGATACAACTTAAAGAATGTTTTTCTCAAGACAATGAATGACACGCTGTCTGAAATGGGAAAACATTAAGCCCAAGGCAAAGACATCTATTCAATATTTCTTGAAATCCACAAATACAAGTTTAGATTCTGCAGGAAAATAGCTTTCAAAACTATCATATCAAGCGAGTACGCAAAATCTCACGTAAAAATACTTTTCACCTAAAAAATTTTAAAAATTCCCGACAATGAATTACGATATTTCAGTCATTATAAAATATATTTTTTGAAATTTGTTCGTTATGAAAAAAAAAAACTACATGGCAAATAAAAATATTGCCTTATTAATAAATAAAAAGCTCAAATAACTATAATTTGAAATATTTTATGATATACTACTCATTATATTCCCTGCAGTCATTCTTCCTCCGTAGAAATTGCACTTGCAAACAAAATGCACAGCGGTTTTCCAGTTGCCATGACGATGAATGACGTCATGGGAGTAACACCCACATTTGACGTCACTGTCATTGTATTATTCTGAGAGCACATGGACAAAACTGATGGGAAAGACTCCGTATTTTTTTGGATTCTTTTCTAATTCACCGACCTAAAAAAATATAAGAAACAGCCATTTGTGTCTTTTTTGCTTTATTGGGTCAAAACAAGACTGACCCCACTACCCCAGGAAAAAAAAATGCTTTTTGTAATTTTCCGATTGCTAATCAAACACCCACTCTACCAAGCCCATAAAAAAAACTCTGGGCCGATCTTAAGTCAGGGCATGACTAACTCACAAATAGAGCCCTGAAACAGCCTCTGGGCTAATTTATGTGAGGGCACGGCTAACTCACAGATCAAACCCTGAAACAACCTCTGGGCTGATCTAAGTCAGGGCATGGCTAACTCACAAATCAAAAACACAGAAACATCCTCTGCGCTGATCTAAGTCAGGAATGGTGAGAGGTGAGTGATGAGACCCCAGGGGTAAAAGGTGAGTGACCTTTACTTACCCACCACTCAGCATCTTCAGCATCACCTTTCACGATAATGATGTCACCTTCCTTGAACGAAAGCTCATCTTCGTTATCAGCCTCGCAGTCATAAAGAGCTTGAACCCGACGAGGATGAGAGGAAACGGTCTATTACCAGAAAAATTAGATCAGAAGATTAGCTGAAAGCGATTTTTGAATGACTTACAGTACAATACACGGTACGACATGCCATAACATTGAAATGGCTTCCCATAAGAATGGTTATCGTATGAGTGGGAAACGTACGGTACTGACTTACAGCACGTACAGGGTACGACATGCCGTAACATTGAAATGGCTTCCCATAAAAATGGTTATCGTATGAGTGGAAAACTTACGGTACTGACTTACAGCACGTACACGGTACGACATGCCGTAACACCCAAATGGCTTCAACTCACTTTCATTTTTACGGAGGGAGGAAACCGGAGAACCCGGAGAAAATCCTCATGGCAATACAGAGAACAACACATCAAACAAACACGATCCAGTCCGAGCCGGGGCTCAAACCCGGACCACAACGGTGATAGCCGAGCAGTAATCTACTACGCCTACTATTGGCGAGTGGGAAACGTAAAAAGTTTTTTTATCCCTCCAAAGTCTCTTACCGGAGTACAGTGTAGCCTTGGAGGTAGCTCTGGTACTGGCGTAGAGGGGCCTTCAGGTAAACTATCGTCTTTATTTGGACCTTTGATTATAAATAATAATAAAATAAATCTCCATAATTCTCTATCGACTACAGATGCGGTTATCAAATACAGTGCAACCTCTATAATACGGACACTAAAGGGCCAGAACAACTGTCCTTTATATAGAGGTCGGGTCTATGAAACATAGAATGAATGGTGATTTGCCGGGACCTGAATATATCTGCCAGCAATATAGAGGTGTCCGTAATATAGAGGTGTTCGTAATATAGAGGTGTCCGTAATATAGAGGTGTTCGTAATATAGAGGTGTTCGTAATATAGAGGTGTTCGTAATATAGAGGTGTTCGTAATATAGAGGTGTTCGTAATATAGAGGTGTTCGTAATATAGAGGTGTTCGTAATATAGAGGTGTTCGTAATATAGAGGTGTTCGTATATAGAGGTGTTCGTAATATAGAGGTGTTCGTAATATAGAGGTGTTCGTAATATAGAGGTGTTCGTAATATAGAGGTGTTCGTAATATAGAGGTGTTCGTAATATAGAGGTGTTCGTAATATAGAGGTGTCCGTAACATAGGTATCTAGCAGCTTTCCTGTGCTCTTACAATCTCGTACCCAGAGCCTGCGTTTCTTCTGGCCTGCGGCGAAGAAAGAGGGCTCTGGCATAATCCTTTTTTTGGACCAGGATTTCTTGGACTTCCGGCATAAGAGCGCATGCGATCGAAGCCTCGCCAAAAATAAAAAATATGTTGACCAATTACAATTTTTATTTTGATCGGAAGTAAACGCAGAACTCTGTCTGAAAGCATGATTCCATTGAACATAATTAAACTTCCGGAAAAACGCATACGCCACAAAATGGATTATGCCAGAGCACTCGTTCGTTGACGCAGGCCAGAAGTAACGCAGTCTCTGGGTACGAGATTAGTGCTCTTACCCTTGTTTGAAGGCAGGGTTGAGTCGGTTCTCGTCGGCGGAGGCGGTACAGCTGGAGGTCTAAACAAACATTTTTATTACTCTAAGCCATGTGTATCAAAAATGAGTATATTTTTACACAGCTGCAATACTGGACTTTAGAAGGGTGCATTCTTGATCTCAAAAAATCGCACGTTCTTCTCGTACAATTCGGATTTTATAGATACTCGTGATGTTCTGAAAGTTATCGAAAAAGGCTCATCCAATAGAGGTTTTGGACCATCACGTGCCCACGTCCATAATACAGCTTGGGCTGCCTGTGGTTAGGTGGCAGAACAATAAAATCCCTTTGCTCTTGGGAATTGAATTCTTTCTCATGTAAAACGATTGTATTGTTCCTGCCATCTAACATGGCTGCCATCAAGTGATGGTGCAAAACCTCTATTTTGAAAAAAACTTTCAAAACATCACTCGTACCTATTAATTCCGAATTGTACGCGAGATCGTGTGATTTCCAAGGGCGCTTTCCATTAAGTTACGTCATAGTCGCCATATTGGTTGACTTTGGATTATGCCAACCAACATTGCGGCCATTTCTTTTGTCCTTGTACAAGTGACGTTATAGCCACCATGTTAATTGATTCTGGGTCATGTAGACCAACATGGCGGCCATGTCTTTTGTCCTTGTACAAGTGACGTTATAGCCACCATGTTAATTGATTCTGGACCATGTAGACCAACATGGCGGCCATGTCTTTTGTCTTGGTGTATGTGACGTCATAGCCACCATGCTGGTTGACGGGAATGAAAAATTTTGTCATGTCCATCTTGGTCCTTTACCTTGGTAATGTAGCAGCCTTAGGGCGTGGTGTCGACACTCCGCCATTTTTCACCTCCTCATTCAATTTCCCTTTGTCACCAGGTTTGCTCACCGTTCGTGGTCTCGGGGGAGGGGTGGGTCGATTTTGTTTGCTATCTTCCTTTTCTTTACTATCTTCTAAAGGTAGGGATTTCTTTTTGTGCAGACCGATCTTGGCAGCCACATCAACAGTGTCCTCACCAAACGGTGTCCTGCCCTCAGACTTCGATCTCTTGTGAGTAGGCACTGGAGGTGCTCTAGGTTTACCTTCCGCAGAACCGGGCTTCTTTGAAGACAAAGGAGGTACAGGGGGTGCCCGTTTCAAGTTCTCTGGGATCGTTCTAATGTCGGGTAATGTCGGGGGTTTGACGTGGGTGTCATCGAATTGAGGCTTGGGGGGAGGGGGAGGGGGAGGATGAGTAGATGGTTTACGGCTAACAGAGGAACATCTCATTGGGATTGGAGGCGGAGGGGATTCAGGCGATGTCTTGTTTGCATCTTCATGCCTACCAAACAAAAACAATTACATAATGGACTACTTCGACGATACGGTGGCCATCTTGGATCACAAGGTATTATTGGGCATCCATGGGGCAAATAAAGCTTTGTTACAGTAATGACGTCGATTGATATAGAGAGTTTTAGATTGACTTTTTTTTTCTCCCCGCAAACGGCAAACGTGACCACATTTTCATAGTTTTCCTGTATTTCACTTTACCTTTTACAAACCTTCTCACCAAGCGCAAATACTCTTTTGTTTTTCTACTACAGTACTTGGACTTTTTTGCGATTCTTTTTCAGTAATTTAAAAGAATTTTTACTAGTCAACTGACGTTTCACGTTTGCCGTGAACGTAAATCTAAAACTCTCTATTAACTGCTCACCACAAGAGAATACAACAAAAGATGAATCAAGACGGTACACCGATCACCTTTACCCATAAAAGAAAGACACACACACGAAACTCTACATATTTTTACGTCAATGATTGACAATAGAACTCAATAAACTTCTTTCTGTCTGACAGCAGAGTTTGAGTTTGTTTGATGAATTGTTCTCTCCTATGCTACGTGGGTTTTCTCCAGGTTCTCCGGTTTTCTCCCTCCGTAAAAATTGTAGTGGTAGATCCCAACACGTGAGCTGAGCGTCGTGTGCATAGAATATTGAATGTAGTGGTAGATCCCAACACGTGAGCTGAGCGTCGTGTGCATAGAATATTGAATGTAGTGGTAGATCCCAACATGTGAGCTGAGCGTCGTGTGCATAGAATATTGAATGTAGTGGTAGATCCCATCATCAACATGTGAGATGAGAGTTGTGTGCATAGAATATTGAATGTAGTGGTAGATCCCATCATCAACATGTGAGATGAGAGTTGTGTGCATAGAATATTGAATGTAGTGGTAGATCCCAACATGTGAGCTGAGCGTCGTGTGCATAGAATATTGAATGTAGTGGTAGATCCCATCATCAACATGTGAGATGAGAGTTGTGTGCATAGGATATTGAATGTAGTGGTAGATCCCATCATCAACATGTGAGCTGAGAGTTGTGTGCATAGAATATTGAATGTAGTGGTAGATCCCATCATCAACATGTGAGCTGAGCGTCGTGTGCATAGAATATTGAATGTAGTGGTAGATCCCATCATCAACATGTGAGCTGAGCGTCGTGTGCATAGAATATTGAATGTAGTGGTAGATCCCATCATCAACATGTGAGATGAGAGTTGTGTGCATAGAATATTGAATGTAGTGGTAGATCCCAACATGTGAGTTGAGCGTCGTGTGCATAGAATATTGAATGTAGTGGTAGATCCCATCATCAACATGTGAGATGAGAGTTGTGTGCATAGAACATCGAATGTAGTGGTAGTGCGTTTGAGCGAAAAGTGTCCCCAATTAGTGCGAAAGCGCTAGAATCACTAGACACTTAAATAAAAATATTTCAGCACATGATGACCAGTGTTTGACTACCATTTAATTTGGAACAGATAATGAAATTCAAATTAGGTTGAAACACCGAGTTCTTGGTTGTCAAAACCTGTAGTTATAGTTACTAGTGGGCTATCACTAATAGACCATTAGTAGCTTACCCAATCAGAGTGCAGGATTTATGATAAACCAATACTAGGTTTAGACTAAAAGTCTATGAAATCCTATGAAGATTAAAATGGTTCTCACTAAACGTACCCTAATTTTGGTCCATGTCCAAAGGTGCTGGAAGATACCGCCCCAGAAGCTGGGAAGGCAATACTAGATCTGACAGACACAGCGACGGTTTCCCCAGACCTGGGGGGTGCGGGAGGTTTTCTTCTTATGATCACCGGGGATGCATTAGGTTTTGATAACCTATCCCCAGCTCCCATCGGCGTGTAATGACCGGGAAACTCATCGGTGAGACTGAGCCCTGATATGAGCGCGCTGACGGCTTCTTCGTCCTGTTGATGCGTTGAACTGTATTTGGTTGGCGTGACAAACTGGCTGACTGGTCTTGATGGTAAGACTCGACTGTGGCGGGGAGGAGTGGGGGGACCTGTTCGACCCTGAAGACAAAAACATTAAAAGGCACATTAACCTTTCACTGTGAAAAAGTCGGAGTATTATAAATGACCAATCTGCGAACTACACGCTCATTGGTTATTTTGATGTTGTCACAGGGACAGGTCGTTTGAGAAAGTATACATGATGTTGCATAGAAACTTTAATCGCTCTGTCCCCGCGACCTGAAGAACAAATACAGTCTATATTGGCTTCCTGCAACTATTGCTAACAACTATCATAAAAATCATTAAGAATTGTCTCTGTGATCTGATCTCGTGTGAAAGACTTTAATATTAATAACGTTGATGGTGATGATATTGATGATAGCGATGATGATGATGATGATGGTGATAACGATGGTGATGATGATAGTGATGGTGATGATGATGATGATGATGATAATGATGATGGTGATGATGATAGTGATGATGATGATGGTGATGTTGATGATGGTGATGATGATAGTGATGATGATGATAGCGATGATGATGATGATGATGGTGATAATGATGGTGATGATGATAGTGATGGTGATGATGATGATGATGATAGTGATGGTGATAGTGATGATGATAATGATGATAATGATGATGGTGATGATGATAGTGATGATGATGATGGTGATGTTGATGATGGTGATGATGATAGTGGTGATGATGATGATGGTGATGGTGATGATGATGGTGATGTTGATGATGGTGAATATGATAGTGATGATGATGATGGTGATGTCGATGATGGTGATGATGATAGTGGTGGTGATGATGATGATGATAGTGATGATGATGATGGTGATGTTGATAATGTTGATGATGATGGTGATGACCATGACGATGATAATAATAACAATATAAATAATAACAAACTTTATCAATTTCTCAAAACTTTATGGATTATAGATATTTCCTCGTGTTTCAGCACGATTGGTCGTTTGTCGTGATAAAAGGAAAGGCTATCAGGAGGATGGTTTAGTAACAACTACCTTATCAAACTTGGTGGAGTCGTTCAGTGTTTCGTCGTCACTCAGGTTAGCCTTGATATCAGCGATATCAATAGGTACGTCATATATACCGTCAGCCTTTAGAGAAAACATACATACAACCAATAAAGGTTTTGCATTATCACGTGCCCCATCCATAATACAGCTTGGGCTACCTGTGGTTAGATGGCAGAACAATAAAATCCCTTTGCTCTTGGGAATTGAATTCTTTCTGATGTAAAACGATTGTATTGTTTCTGCCATCCAATATGGCTGCCATCACGTGATTGGATTCCTCACTTAATGAATTCGTTGCACTGAAGAAAAGTTGGTTTAATGCGTGTAACCTCCCTTGAAAACCTTGTTGCATTTCTTGTTGTGCTCAACAGTTACAATACCATAAATGCTGTTATCGATAGAACCTACCTGCGTTAAACCCCAGTCGATTTTCACGTGATCGCAGTGGTTTACCTTTCCTGACGAACACTTTTTCAACTATTGAATAAAAAGGAAAATTGAAGCATTTTAAAAAGGACCAAGGACGCAATGTTCTTGCTAGGTACCGCAAACCTCAAACTGCAGGTCGACATCAGGCGTTTTCCTTCAAACTTTCAACATTTATCAAGACGCCATAATGAAGTTGTTGCTGGAAGAACCGCCATATTGGATTTCATTGATGCAGAGTGTTTCTCCGTGTTTGCAGGCGTGTTTCTGGGCCTGATCCCTAGCGGTTTGCGGTAATAATGCTAATGGTCTGTATTAATTCACGCGCCTCTTCATTCCTTTCCTTCCTACCGCTCTCCTTGCTCAACTAGAGCCAAACTAACTCACTCTACTACCAACAACCTAAGGTACTAACTCAATTCAACCCAACCCAACCCAACCCAATCAAACTCAGCTCAACTCATAGAACAGTATCTTATTGCAAATATTGTGGTCAAATGTTTTATCCATTAGTGGCCATTACATTAGATAGAAATAAGATTCTTTGTTTGAGTGGTATCCATATTCATGTGTCTTCTCATGCACAACCGTTAAACAAAGAAATGATACTCTAGAGAATGACACGTGGTCTGAAATGGGAAAACATTGCACCGCGACGAATAAGGTCTATTCTATTCAACATACATTCATTATATTTCTATATTCCAGATCCCATGATTTCAACGATAGTAAGTTCAGTATAGAACATCTTACCAGATCACTAGTCTCTTTGTGACCAGCGTCCCTCGCCAGATCTAGTGGTGTCTTGCCGTTACCATTCGCTGTGAGAACAATTAATTAACAATCATCAATGGATTCTCACAGATTGAACCCTGAAACAACCTCTGGGCTGATCTAAGTCAGGGCATGGCTAACTTACAGATAGAACCCTGAAACAACCTCTGGGCTGATCTAAGTCAGGGCATGGCTAACTTACAGATAGAACCCTGAAACAACCTCTGGGCTGATCTAAGTCAGGGCATGGCTAACTCACAGATTGAACCCTGAAACAACCTCTGGGCTAATCTAAGTCAGGGCATGGCTAACTCACAGATTAACCCTGAAACAACCTCTGGGCTGATCTACGTCAGGGCATGGCTAACTCACAGATCAACCTTGAAACAACCTCTGAGTTGATCGAAGTCAGGGCACAGCTAGATCACAATGCTTACCTATAGAGAGGCTATCGATAGCACCTGATCGCAAAAGAACCTTGGCTACTTCTGTTTTACCATCCCTTGCAGCTAAATGTAGAGCAGTATTACCATCTATGTTCACTCCATTCAAGTCGTTACTATGGGAACAAACACCATAACCGTTAGTAAACGCTTTGCCTCCAAGCCTTAGGGTTGAGGACAAATTACTAGATTTAAAAAAGAAGTTAAAACATAACTATTTAGGCAAGCCTATTTTAATTATATATAATATTTTAAATTAAATTTTGAGCTCAGAGTAACTGTGAGTTTTGGTAAATTTAGTTTATTTGGTTACGTTTATTTTGATTTTCTATCTGTAAATATAATGAATAGGACTACATGATTTTAGATATAGTTTTAGTACAATTTGATTCTTAATGATTGTAAAGAGTGTAAAAGCACAATTTGATCATACATTTTAATGAATTTTGCGCTATATAAGTAATAAAATTATAATTATAGTATAGGAAATCGCACGATCTCGAGTACAATTTGGAAATTAATAGACTAAAGGCTCGTGCAATTACGAGAACTTTCAAAACATTACGAGGTGTCTATTAATTCCAAATTGTACGAGAAGATCGTGCGATTTTTTTGTTTATAGTTCACTCAACGAAATTTCAGTAAAAAATGCGAAGCGACGCCGTTCATCTTTGTCTATTTGGAGGCCGATTTCAGTCCATCGGCAACTGAAATGCATAAAAAGATTAGTTCTTACGGCTTTTAAAATTTTATTTATATGTTTTTAAGTACAAAATGATAGAAATAATGTTTTGACTTTGTTTTGCCGTGTTGCCATAGCGACTTAATTCGCTACTCCTACGGAGTACAATTAACGCTATAATTGTACTCCTCCGGGCCAGAGGGGTCAGAGTCGAGATTTTGTTGACTGGACTATATTTATATTATTAATACTCTTGTCAGATAAGTCATGGTTCCATCAGATCCAGAGGAAGTTAAAATCTGGGGTCAAGTACTACAAGGATACGGGGCAATTTCCTTTCTTTTCGGGGGGGGTCGTACAGTACC